>BDSI01000086.1:0-545477 GCA_003117195.1 Eudorina sp. 2006-703-Eu-15
AAGACAGCCAAAGAAGGAGACAGGGGTTCATTATCCTAGCAAACCTACCGCACGCAGCCTTCGCTTTATCCCTGCCTGCGGCAACAAGCGCCAATCAAAACCAAAACCACTCGTCAACCGTGCGTCACCGCCAGCACGTTTCCCCAACCTCAATGTTAGGGGACCAGGGGCCGGCGCGCGCTCAGCGCGATAACCTAGGGGTGAGTTATACGGGAATGGAAGCAACAACAAGCGCCGCCCCGTGCGAATCGCGCGTGCCAAATCAAGATGACTCGGACCGGGGGTGGCTGGGTACACCAGCAGCAACCGCTGAAGTCCTTCCATCCGATCCGGATCACACATACAACGGGACCGGGCGGGATGATCGAGTACCGGGGCCTTACCTACCTTAAATCACCGGCCGTGATCCCCAGGCAGGCCGTGGCTGGCCAAGGTTCACGTCCAATAACATCGACTTATTATTATTTGATACCATTATTGTGTAATATTATTGATCCAGATCGATGTCCAAATGTACGTACTCCACGTACGCATCGGCTCTTCACAGTGGGAAGCTCCTTCCCAGTGAAATAGCCATAACCTCGAAGACTGACTTCGAGCAACTCAAACATTATAATATGCTCAAAGATGGTAGTAAGATATTACTCGGTTGATCCGTCCGGCGGCGCCCTCCACGCGCACGTTGCTAGGCGCTGCCGCCCGTAAACGCAACGAAGCCCGGCCCGTTATCATCAAACGCGCAGTCGCATTCCCAATCCAACCCATGTGAAAGCCGCAAAGCATGCTACTCACGTAATAAGTAACTAAATATCAGTAATGCAGAAATTGAGTGAGAAACGGAAGGGCGTCTGGACATGAACCGTGTCACGACGGACGGACCGGATCACCACATACATACACGCCTCCCGCCCGCCGGGATACCAGTGACACCACGAACGTTACTCGTCCAAGCAACTTGCCCAACACTTGGGGGACCCGCCCTCGACATTCAACAGTAGTGGTCGGTCAGGTACAAAACGGTTGATTGATCAACTAGCGACACACGTAACGAACGAAGGTCCCATGACGATGGGACTCCCATCTCCGTCCCATGGCGCTTAATTGGCGCGCGTGATGAGCGTGTACTACATACTTAACAGTCGCAATACCGCACAACAAGCAAGGCGGGTCGGGGGGCAAGTGGCCCCTGTGACAGCTCGATCGTGCGTGGGAGATAGAGGGAGCGACGGAGCCCGCGGACCTGTAGTTAGGGTTTCCGTCGAGGAAGTCCGTCTGGGCCCCACATACACCTCCCTCTGCTCCGTAACACTTCAATGAACAAAACTCGCGCACCACACTGCTAATGTCATAAACGCCCATCTGCGAGCAGCAACGCTTCGTCAGGCATGCACGCCACATACATGGCTGTGGTGAGGCAAAAGGTGGCCCGCTTCTACCGCTTCGTTTACTGCAGTCACAATCTGTGTATGTAGTGCACGCTGCGACACGTAGTAGTGCGCGTGGTCCAGCGAGGAACCCTGCTGTGCTGTTGTTCATGTGAGCATGATGAGTATAGCATAGGATAAATCCGGCGGCGCCCTCCATCAAGCCCGTTAAGCGCGCGCGCGCGCGCGATCGCATTCCCAATCCATCCAACCCATGTGGAACGAAGTAAGCCGCAAAGCGGACTCGAGTAAGTAGCTAAAGATTAGTTATGCAAGATTTGACTGAGAAACGAAGGGCCTTCTGGACATGAACCGCGCCGCGACGGACGGACCGGAGCACCACACACACGCAAATGCGCGCACACCGTAGGACAGTGACACCACGAACCTTACTCGTCCAAGCAACTTGCCCAACACTTGGGGCCAACCTCCATCCGTCGACATTCAACAGTGGTCGGTCAGGTAAAAACCGGTCGATCAACTAACGACACACTAAACGAACGAAGGTCCCATGGCCCTTCATTGGGCGTGCAAGAGTACGTACTTAGCAGCAGTTGCAATACCTACCTCGGTCGCAGCAAGCGAGGCGGTCGGGCAATTGGCCCCTGTGACAGCGCGTGGGAGAGGGAGCGACGGAGCCGCGGACCAGGTTTCGAGCTCCATCTAAAAACAGATTTCATCATCAAGGCCCATGCGTGCTCCTGAATTATCAAGGTGCTGCTTTCCATCAGGGAGGTCTCAACAAACGTTGGCGGCGTCAAGAAGGTCTGTGCCCACGCACATACACCTCCATTCGCTTCGTAACACAACAATACAACTCGCACATACACCGCACTAATAATGCAATAGATTTGCGAGCAGCAATGCGTGCTTTCGTCACGCACGCACGCCCCATGCATGCATGGTTGCGGTGAGGCAAAAGATAGGTGGATGGCCCGCTTCACTTCATTCCCTGCAGTGACAATTGTAACACGACGGAGGCTGGAAAGCGCACTTGCTTGATGATTAGGGGCTCGAATTCCTGTTACCGCTTCCCCCCCATTGGAGCGAACGTCCTCGGGCGACTGCAGGCGAATAGCTCCGAATGGAGGGCCTTGGTTTGTAAGGGCTGTATGTATCGCCTTGCGTGCTTCCGGAGGTTGTCCACCTTTAGGCGGGGAAAGAGCGAGAATAAGGTCGGTGTGCCTCGTGCGCCAGTCCGCTGCTTTCGGGGTTCGACCCTGGGACCTTAGCATCCTGGCGAATAGCACCACTGTAACACGAGGCTGAAATTAAAGCGCGCTTGATCGATGTGAAGGGGCTTGAATTGCTGTTACAACAATCTGTGTATGTAGTGCACGCTGCGAGACGTAGTAGCGAGCGTAGGTCAAGCGAGGAACCATGCTGTGCTGTTGTTCTTGTGAGCATGAGGATGTCGTCGGTCATCATCAACCCCGGCAAGCACGCAAGCATGCAAGCGATACAGCGTGCTTGTACTATCCGTGCACGCTGCTTGATTGCTTGCCAGCATGAATTCGAAAATGAATGCGCCGACGATGCGCCAAGGGTGGTGGTATTCATTATGGTCCTCCCCTGGAGCGAGTAGTGTCACTCGCGTCGTTGCCCTGCGTGCAGACGTGCGGAAGGAATAATGTGGACAGGGTCAAGGGCGGAATAATGGAGCAAGTAATAAGTCATGATACATAGATAGATGGATGGTGGACGGCGGTATCATGGCTGCGTGGTGGCCTGACATCATAATAACATGTGTATGTATGTCATCACATTCGTTTCGTTGTTTCTTCAGGAGGCAGGACCAGTACCGGTTTAGCCCGCCAGGCGACGTCCTAAAAGTCCACGCACGTAGCTACCTCACCTGAACCGCAGGCAGGCAGGCCATCTAGGCCATCCATCACGGCTTGGGGCCTACCTGTTGATGTGGCCCAGCGATCTGGTGCATCCCTGGCGAGCCCTGCCACGGTCGACACATTCCCTGTGACGGCGCTAGTAACGCCGCTTCGAGCCTCGTCCTCGCCCGGATGGCCAAGGTTCACAGCGCCAGGCGGCGCTGCCGCCGCTGCGACCGCCTCAGCAGACTCACGCTGCTGCCCTGTTGCCACCGCTTCCGCTACTGCCGCCGCTGATCTGGGCTGCACGGCGCGGCGGTGGCGCTGCTGTCAACCGGCTGAAATGCAGCCACAGAGACGGCGGCAGCGGTGGATTCATCAGGGCATCCGCGGCCGCTACTTCCGCCCAAGTTGTCACGACTTGTCCTGCCTCCGGCCGCCCCAGCAGCTACAGCTGCGGACTGCTGCCGGGGCGAGCCGACGGGTGATGCTGGCGACTGTGAGGTGTTGCCGGACTGGGGCCGGGGCGTGCTCCAGGAGGGGTCTGATGATGGAACCGCTCCGCTAGGCTCGCTGCTGGTGCATGATGGGGGCACAGGGGACGACGTCCGGTCCTTGCTGGTCTCCGATCGAGGCAACCCGCCGCCTGCTGGTGCTGCCGGCTGGGCTGGTGTAGCTGTTGCGGGAAAGACCTTTGAGGAGGACCGGCGGCTGACGCGCCCTGTCGGCGACGACACCGGCACTGCAGAAACGCTAACAGATGTAGCAGCAGTTGGCGGAAGCTTAAAGGCGTTTTCGTTCTCAATATTCTCGTCAACCTGCGAGGTACGTATATGTACGTACGTATACGTAGCATGCGTCGGTCACGACCGGCGAGTGGCGGAGGTGAATGAACACGTACGCACGAAGGTGAGTGATTAAGCCAGGAGGTGTAACATCCTTAATAAGAATAAACGATAATAAAGGAGGTGAGTGAAAAAGTTGATGAGTGCGGTGAGTGACGTCCGAATAGCCCACACGGCGCAAGGGTACGTAGACTATGTTGCTTCGAAGTAAGGATATCGATGCCGCCGCCTCTGAGAACTATTAAGTGGTTGTTGACGCCCACACGCTCGCTTGAGCGGGATTAGCGGGGTGCGTCGCGGCGGCCGCATGCATGCATGCGTGCCACTGCGATCCACGAGTGAACAATACACGCACACGCACTCCCACGCCCACGGCCTCATACACGCAAGGAAGGTAGACTAGAGTACTCCCTACGCCACCAACGCCGCATCTATCTGCAACGAACAAAACTGCCGTACGCACGTACGTAGCACGTAGATAGCGCGGGCTTCTCGTGATCATGGTAAACGGCTTTGCACCCGACGACTGTGTTCAATTATGGGTGACGACGCGACTGTACAACAAGTTTTTCTGTACAAGAACTCACGTCCCACGCAGTTCATAAATACTATATATCACTGCACCCACGACACGACACGACACTACTACGTACGTTATGGGTTCTTACAAGCAAGCGAGCGACGGATGAGCATACTTGCAAGGAAATCGAGTAACAGGCAGGCATGTTCGACAGCATACATCCGCCACGCGCCGTAGTTGGAACACCCGGTCGGGATACGGGTCCACCTTCGTTGTAATAACGGTTACATTAGTTGTAACACATGCATGCATCGCATTTTCGTCGACCTCCAAGCCAACAGGCAGGTAATAAGAGCGACCGACCTGCTGTTGACGGTCCTTATTACGACGGCGCCGGTAAAGTGCCACGATAATGAAGATGGCGCAGATCAGGCCGACCCCAGCTGAGACGGTGATGGCGGCGATGATGGCCGCGGAGACGGCCCTGCCGCGTCCGCTGGATCCCGGCGGCGGCGGCGGCGACATCACGCGGCTCGGCGCCTGCAGCGGCGCGTTGCTGACGGCGGCCACCGTAGCCAACTCGACGGACGGCCTCGCGCGATACTGCGTGCGAGCAACGGACGGTTGCGCGAGCAGGAATGCGTACGACGCAGCAACAGCAGGAGACATCGTTTACCACACTGTAGGGACACTAATGTTTAGAGTCTAATTTGAAGGCATTTCCATTCAAGATTTCGTTCGAAATTTATTTTTGAATATTTTTTAGACTGTAACGAATTTAGAAAATGCTGTATTATTATGGCGCGACCAGGAAGATTATAGAAAGTCGCTTGAAACTGAGTTAAATTTAAGAGACGTTCAGATCCGCAACTGTTCGTGGGGCACGCCGCGCGCGCGCGCGCGCTTTCCAGGCTGTCAGCGACTCAGTCACCAGCCACCCGGTACAGACGAACATCCCCTCGTCTGGCAAACGTGTATGAAGCCCTGGAGGTACGGTGGGGAGTTCAAACATGATGCTACTTAACGAACATACATCCACACACGACCCACGGGATGCCCTTATGGGCGGGCCACACGCCGGTGACCTGCTACGCGCTCCTGTAACAACAGTGCCGTAAATGCTCGTGGGGCCCCGGGTAGCAGGCGCGGAGCTGTGCATCTCTAAAATTATTTTTAAAGCGCGGGGAGGGGGGGGCATTTCCGGCTGCCTGGTAATTAATTTATAAATAATAGTTTACGTTTTATTTAATTATATATTATTCTTATTCTTATTCTTCTGTCCGTAGGGATAGTATTGTTTTAAGCAATTAAATAACTGCTTAAAACAATATTGTCCCTATATATCCAACGAAGATTGGGCCGCAATTCGTTGCTTGACAATTATTATGGTCCGCGTACATACATACATGTGCATGAAGCCTCAGCAGCATTATACATACGCTGCGACAATTGCGTCATGTACGACGGGCATGGTTATGGTGCTAGCTCGCATTTAAAAGAGCCGTCGATGTATGTACGTACCACGCTTCCGATGACCGCCCATGTAGCATTGTCGAGGGGGCACATCCCGCCGGTCGTTTGCAGGCTCGCGAGCACCTCGTACGCCTTCCTCTGGATATCGTCTACATCTCGCGAGGAGTTGAACTGCAATGTGCAACGGTAGACGCACGGCATCATAACATAGTTATTACCATTATTAATACGTAATACAATAAAATTGCGGGATGGCGTCGGGAGATGACGAGGGTAGGGCCGAATCCTTCCGGCGTCACCACGGGTTGTAAAACTTGTTCGCGGATACTTAGTGTCCGCCTACCCGAGGCATTTATTCATCAGGGCAAGCAACCCGTGGGGCAAGTGATGACAAGTCCATCCAGCCATCGCCAGAATGCTAGGCGCCGAGGAGGCGGCGGAGGAACGAACGAAAGGCTCCACAAGACCGGTGAAGCTAATAAGCTGACCAAGACCCTACAAGAGGCCACTGTAGCATATATAGCTAAGCCGAACCTCGCACGAGCCTTATTAGATTGATGGTGCTGATTGCTGAACATAGTGGCGGATCGTAGGGGGCTAAAGCGCAGCGAGGACAAAGCGCAGCGAGGGTGCTGTGTATGTAGAGTGCAGTGGTACGTGGTGTACGGTTAGGGAGGTTCGTTGTTACAGGAGCACCAGTCTCCGGCAGGTTGCAATAACCGACTGGTCGTGTGGCACAGCGACAGTGTGGCGTGCTCACCAACGATAGGTAAGGTGCAAACTCAAGGTTGGAAAAGGGCCCATATAGGTGACCCGGTGGGCGTTATTAACATATAGGACTGACATGGTGCAGACCTCAGAGCGCGCCCCCCTTAACACACCAGGTTTAGCGGGCACCGGTGTAATAAAATAATAATAAAATAATGTAATAATAAATATTAATATAATTATTATTAATACATTATTAATTATTACTATTTTATTATATTATACATTAATAATTAGTATAATAATTATTAATAAAACTATTCACATAATTATTATGATTACTAGTATTATTATTAGTGTTGTTAGTATTATCGTTATTGTTGTTGATGTTGCTGTTGATGATATTTTTATTAGTATGTTGTTATCGTAATTAAAGTACGCTATATACGCATTAAATTTAAAAATAATTGAAATAAGTTCTCACCTTGAACGTAATAATGCCCGAAGATGTGCATTCCTGATGAGCGGGCGAGCGGTTATTAGTTTGGTAAGTCCGTCTCCTCGCTCGTTTGAATAGGTTAGAAATAACATGCGCGTTATTTGTGCTGAAGTATGGGACAATCATATGTCACGCCGTACCAGCCGTACATATGTGGTTAAATACACCGTCATCTACACGTTTCACATGCTTGCAATTAGTTTGAGACGAGGTATATATACCGGCCGTGAATGCACGCTCACATGTTACAGTATCCGATATTTTTCCTACTATATATCCGGTTCCAACACGGTCGATACACGAGTTAAACACGGCCCCTAAAATGACAGACGTATCTGGATTCATGTGTTTTGGGTTGCGTCGGTATTCCTGTAGTAAAAAGTACATAACCTACGTACAGACCATGCACGCTCGTGCTCTCACACTAGCACCTGCTGAGTATCGTCCAGAAGTTGCCGCCGATCCCGCCGTCGCCCGCCGGGGCTACTGCTAGTAGCAGTAGTGGTAACGGCCTGCTGCGGGCAAACTGTAGTCACATTCTCCAGCGGAAGACCCACCGCCGCTGCCAGCGTGGAAGCGAGCTGGGCATGGCTGTCGGTAGTGCACTTGGCGTAGGCTGAACCCGGCTGCGTTGGTGCAGTCGGGCAGTCGGGCAGTCAGGCGAGGCCTTCCAGGCAGGCAGGCAGACATCACGGTCCCCTTAGGAAGACCCGAGGAACCAAAAGCTTACCTTGAACTTTGGTTCCGTTTTTAGAAAACTGTAATCGACTTCAACATTTGGAGGCAGTGGAGGTGATGGCGGAGGAGAGGATGGAGGGGGTGGAGACGGTGGGGAGGATGGCGGAGGAGAGGATGGAGGGGGTGGAGACGGTGGGGAGGATGGCGGAGGAGAGGATGGAGGGGGTGGAGACGGTGGGGAGGATGGCGGAGGAGAGGATGGAGGGGGTGGAGACGGTGGGGAGGATGGCGGAGGAGAGGATGGAGGGGGTGGAGACGGTGGGGAGGATGGCGGAGGAGAGGATGGAGGGGGTGGAGACGGTGGGGAGGATGGCGGAGGAGAGGATGGAGGGGGTGGAGACGGTGGGGAGGATGGCGGAGGAGAGGATGGAGGGGGTGGAGACGGTGGGGAGGATGGAGGGACCGGAGGCGAGCGCGGTGGCGAGGGAGGGGGCGGAGAGGCCAGCTGAGGCGGGGATGGTGGGGGTGTTGTAGGCGGTGGTGAGGAAAGTGTCACAGACGGCGGCGGCGGAGGGGGCGGAAGCGACACCGGTGACAGCGGGGGAGGAGGCGAGGCTTGGGGCGGCGACGGGGGAAAGTGCGGAGGGGGCGGAGAGGCCAGCTGGGACGGGGATAGTGGGGGTGTTGTAGGCGGTGGTGAGGAAAGTGTCACAGACGGCGGCGGCGGAGGGGGCGGAAGCGACACCGGTGACAGCGGGGGAGGAGGCGAGGCTTGGGGCGGCGGCGACGGTTGCGGCGGCGGGGTGCACGTCAAGGTGTCGAGAACCTCTTTCTGCACGAAGACAAACGCCACTGCCTGCACCCACGTATCGGTAGACGTCAAGGTCTTGAAGCCGCCCAGGATGTACCCGTCCGGCACCGGCTCCAACCCCGGCGGCGGGTCGACGCACGACCCGGATGTATATGTCAATATATTGGCGCCGCTCTGGGTCACCAATTGCAGATTCCCCAGACCGCTCTGCACGACATTATTATCATCTAGCACGGAGCAGCAGGCGCGCACGGCGATGACGGGATCTGTCCGCTGGTTCAAGGTGATGTTTGACAGCCCGCTCCTCCAGAAATTACCGTAATGCTTAGGCCCCATAATGGCTGTGGAATTTTCGATCGTGTAAATGGACTGGAACTGGCCGGCGCTTTCGCCCGAACTCATGTAGATGGTCGTGAGCGGGCACCGGCTTGCCAAGGAAGAGTCATCCAGGCTGAGGACGTGGCCGTTATTTTTGCTGAAATTGTCAATCTGGTCAGAGGTGTAGGAGCAGGACCAGGCTGACGTGATTGTCAAGAACTCTTGATTCGTAGTAGGGGGTACAATCGGTAGGTGCGTGTCATTTCGATCAGTTGTCCACGTTCACGCCAGCCATCGGTTGCATACATGTATCCGCCATGTAGTAGTTATGGCGGTACGATGGCGTGCGTAGAGATGGACGGAAGACGACGAAGCGAGGGGTGATGGGCAGAAACAATGAATATGTGAGTTTATTTTATTCATCTCTTAGCTAGAAACATTATAATTACAAATACTATACCTGTTATTCTCATTATTATTATTATTATTCGTATTATTTATATTGGTTTTGGGGCTGGGGCCCCAGCGCAAAGCGCGTTCGGGGGCCACCGCCCCCTTTGTCCGTGCGTCCGCGGCAGTCCATAGTGTTCTGGTATTTGAACATCAAGATGCCACCAACATCAAGAGTTGCCTTTCTGTATTTCCACATGAATAAATTTCAACAATTTGAATTGAAGCAAATTTTCAAAATGCAAAGGGATAGCATATCGAGTACCAACAAGTCCGATTGTCCGAAGGCCGGGACACACCGCGGCTTTTTCGCACCCTGTTTTGGCCTTACATTTGCTATGTAACTATCGATAGCAAACTTTAGAGGTTCACGTCTGCTGCGGGCGTGCAACTGAAGGGTTGCATGCTTGCCGACGGACCAAACAACTACAGTTACACGGCAAAACAAGAATGTTGCAAGCATGCTGTAATTATCTGCTTGACAGACGGATTTGGTAGTGCAGAGGCGTCTAGCGTTAAGATAATGCCGGCTCGGTGAGCGTTGCCGGCGGCGCGTACTGCAGGTTGGGGCTACCTAACTGTTTAATCTTGCTGAATCTATGCACGCCGATCCACCTTCAACACCAACGACACCCTCAATGGCACCCTTTCACTCTTTAACAATCATGCGCAGTAATAGATGTTTCGTTCTAAAGCAACCGCCCTGTACATACGGATTGTAATGGGCCCGCGCCCTTCTTCCGGCTTCGAGGAAGCCGACCCCCTACTTGTTGTACTATTATCATTGTACATTGGTAGGCAACATGTTGGGCGATTGTTGCATTTGTAAGCTGAATAACCTGCTTTCCCAAACCTTCCCAAACGCGTGAGTTGGGTCTTCCATTCTTCCCACTTGAATGAAAGATTGCCATAAATTTATTTCATGCATGTTTACTACGTTGCTGTGGGGTCGAAGGTCAGGTCGAGGATGAAAAGCATGTCTTGTTAGGTTTGTCCTGTGTAAGATCCGGCGTAGTATCCGGACAGTAGTATCCGCGCGAAGGAATGCTTTCCCCATTTCACTACCATGCTGGAAGCCATAGCCTGTGGCCCGGCTCGCTCGGTTAGCAAGGTTCTTGGAGCGCATGTAGGCCCATCGCAACTCAATCGTCCCCTGTGGACGGTAGTAGTCTCCTTTATTCCTGCTAGTGCATCGATTGTCATACGCATGCTTTTAAGCGGTTTTTGCGTGCCCTTGAGCCAACGGCTCGTATGGGCGGGTAGTTGTACACGTATGGGGTTATACACACACACGCACACGCACGCCGGCGTAGCTCAATTGGTAGAGCACCGGCTTAGAGGTTGCAAGGTCCTAGGTTCGACTCCGGGCGGCAACGTTCTAGCGGTAGATATGGGTTCGAATCCCATCGTCGGTCCCCCGGATGAAACAGGTCGGGGTGTAGAGGGATGGATCTCTGGACAAGCGGCGGCCTTGGAGGAGCTGCTGGAGCCAAGACTTGGCTTCAAGGAGGCGACTGTGCCTCGTCGGACATATACAGCGCGACTGACAGCGTGTGTACAGTGGAATGAGGAGTGGCTGGCCCCTGGGCCTCTGAATAATCAGATGGTTGAAGGACAACAGGAACGCAGCGCTCCTGCGATGATAAGGGTGTACAGGCGCTGGTGTGCGTGCCTGGTGGTAGTTAAAGAACGCG
Source organism: Eudorina sp. 2006-703-Eu-15 (assembly GCA_003117195.1). Classification (NCBI taxonomy): domain Eukaryota; kingdom Viridiplantae; phylum Chlorophyta; class Chlorophyceae; order Chlamydomonadales; family Volvocaceae; genus Eudorina; species Eudorina sp. 2006-703-Eu-15. The sequence continues at coordinate 11,247 of BDSI01000086.1, forward strand.
GCTGTAGAGGATGCGTCTGGTGGCAAGGGGGCTGTAGGCACCTGGGCTAGTTGAGCTGGCTAATGGACTATCAGGTGGACGCAGTCCTGCGATGATTACGGTAGGCGGTGAGTACCCCCCTCGATGGGCGGTTCAGTGTGGACTAAGTGGACTACGCCCCTCCTCATCAAAGGAGTGCTTCGGCGGTCTCCCGAATGGGGCGGGTTAGCGCCCCCGGCCAGCGTCGGCCCGGCAGATATGTAACGATACACACGCACACACGCACACACACACACACACACACACACACACACACACACACACACAACACACACACACACAACACACACACACACACACACACACACACACACACACACACACACACACACACACACACACACACACACACACACACACACACACACACACACACACACACACACACACACACACACACACACACACACACACACACACACACACACACACACACACACACACACACACACACACACACACACACACACACACACACACACACACACACACACACACACACACACACACACACTGCTATTAGTTCTTTGCCCATGCGCTGTGACGGCAGTTGAACGCGTTCGTACCCGGCACATCACTGCATATTCGGCACCCGCATCTTTGCATTCCATTTGCTTTGCTGGTTTTTTTCCTTTTTACTAACAACTTTTAGGACCGTCGCGCTCACGTGTGTCCCTGTCTTTTCATCCGCCTTGCATGTCGATCCTCCGACTTCGCTTCGCTAACCACTGACGGTGCTGCTTCGCTTGGTGCTCCCGTTTCTGCATTCAGGTCAGTATCTTTTCCTTCTGCACGGGCTGGGACGGTTGTGCCGGGCACTTGCTTGCTGTCGGCATTGCACGCGCTGTTGACGCATACGCCCTTGCTTTTGCTGCACCTTAGGATCAGTAGGTAGTTTAGTAGAGTTTCGTCTGCATTAGCCTACGGCGTCATAGCCGCTACTTCTGCTGGAGTAACGGCGCCCACCGGCGCTCGACAACGATACGGGGCGCTACAGCATCACGGACTACACCACCTTGGGACTACTTATGGTCGACATACTTCGCCCTGGCATATTGGTAACTCTGGTCTCGGTCTCAGTCGTCGATTGCATTGCTGGACACGGGTCTGTTTTTTCGCGCCTCAGCTTTTCTCCTTGATAACAAACACACACACACACACACACACACACACGCCTCGCTCTGGCTCAGCTGGGCAGGCAGGCCTGCCGGAGGGTGCAACCCTAGCTAGTACGATTAGGTTGGGACGCGGGACCAGGCTAGTTTTACCGCACCAAGCAGGGGCGCGCCTCCGAATTGCTGAGGAACGCGCCCTGGGTGCGGCAAGTACTTGAGGAGGTTGAACAGCGGACTGCGAGGCGCAGACCGCCCGGGATGGGCTTCCACCCAATCCCTTGAGGGGGCACAGCTGTCACTGATACTCAGGGATCGGGCGCGCGCCCTTTCTTGAGAGCGAGGGGACAGAGGCCCCTTACGCCCCTTCCCCCCGTATCCGGGGGAGAGTGCTTCGGCGGTCTCCCGTATGGGGCGGGTTAGCGCCCCCGGCCAGCGTCTGGCCCGGCAGATATGTAACGATTCACACACGCCCCGTGATCGGCTTTATAAAGGCAGGCTGGCTTGGTGCCTGACCTCGTGGCGCGTTTTAGATGGGGCTAGAGGCCCCGGGTGCACGGCACCCATGTGTTCCCGTGCTGTGTCTCCTCGCCCCTCTCCCAGTTCTCTGGGAGAGTGCGTCGGCGGTCTCCCGTATGGGGCGGGTTAGCGCCCCCGGCCAGCGTCGGCCCGGCAGATATGTAATGATACACGCACACACACGCAAACACACGCACACACACGCACACGCGCACACACGCGCGTTATGAAAGATAACTGCGTGGATGTGATATATAGTCCACATACCTTGAGGTAGAGCTGGAGGGCGGCGACGGGGAAAAAGGCGGAAGGCCGATTAGCCGGTCAAGTAGTCAGCCGTCGCCGGTAAGTATGTAGCCGACGTGCGGTTTACAGTACGACGGCACCGTCGGATGGATGTCCGCGTGGAGCGAGGAGCCATGGGGCCGGCCAGAATGCCCCATTTATTAGTAATTCAACGCACAAGGCAAGTTAACAACCGTATTTGTCTCAAAAGTCTATTTTCAGAACGTGATGAAGGCAGCAGTTAGGACGATGCATGATAGACTTTATGCATACGCAGCCAGCAACTCGCGAACACGTACGCATATACACACTTATTCGTTGGTAATAAGTAATTAAGTTGATTGAGCCCACGGAACTGATAATAATGTATACATAGTTTGGGCTTTGCGTCCTATCCAGCTGCGTGTGAGTTGGACGACTACCCAGCAGCCAGCTGCAATCGCTGGCGGACGAACGATTACACATACAGCCGCTAGTCGTTCCACCGCAAGACCCCAAACAGCAATAAAAACACTTTGCTTACCTTGAGAAGTTCCAGCAGGGCGCATGTAAGAAGCGTGCAAGGCCACTGCCAGCCATAATGCTGCAAGTCGGAGGTGGGCCCAGCGAAGCCTCCTTCTATGACCATGGCTCCCCTTGTGCATAATGAGGATGTAATCCATCAAAAGTCTACTTTGCGCCAACTTCCGCCGTCCTGTCAAGTGTTTAAATATGCTTGGGGGCTCGCGAACCAGCAGCAGAAGTTCTCAAGTAGGGCAAGCGTTTGTCTGGGTTAAGCAGAATTGTTGCGTGGCGATAACGAAATGAAGATGACTCGATCTTTTGATTGTATGTGGTCCCGGTAGCTAAATGTGTGTCCGAAGGGATATAGAGAGTGCCTAGTTATTTCAATTTCTATAACTCAGGGCAAAGACTTCACAAAGAATAAGACGCAGTTACCATACCGGCTACCGTACGTATAACGTACAATAACGGATGTCCTCGGGCGGCAAAGCATATTTGCAATCAACTGATATCCAAAAGATCTCGGTTGAAGTTGCAATGAACAGCCCAGGCTCGTGCTCGCATTCACATTTTATTTCCTGAGTCGTAAAGATTACTGTAGTGGAACAACAACTGCTTAGTCGTCAACAACGTATCGTTATGACAACGCAGGTTAGTATGGGACTCAAAATGTTCCTAAAGAGTACTCTGGACCCAAAGTGTGCAATAATTCAAGGATGACTGATCGATGAAGTTTTCGGTATGGTACTAGTATATCGGTATGCCTTTAAGATAAGTGGAGAAGGGTTTTGCAATTTTAATTACTTCAACTTGTATTCTGAGTACCGTATTGCTACTTTGTTTCCGCGATTGAAAAGTTCGTGATTTGAAATTTTTACGTGATTTGAGATATTCGCGACGGACTCGGCAATAATTTGCAGAGATTAAAAACTTTTGAACATTAGGCGGCATTCGGTGCTGCGTGTATTGAGCCTCATCATTTTCGCAGTCAATGGTGAAGGTAGGATCAGGGCCGTAATCTTCTTGTGTGTATTCGTCCTGCTCCATCTTAAGAGTTCCGCTATGTTTCACTAAACAAGTGCTTTTACTCTCGCGACATTTCCAATCGGTACAAATAATTACTGCGAACTAAGGTAATGAATGTGGCCACCTTCGCATACGTAAAGACAACTTTCTTATAAAAACGACGACGGGATTGATACGAGTCGTCAGATCACTTGTTGTTTCATGCTTCAGATTTCAGAAACAAAAGTCTCGGATTCGGTACATTTCATCCACGGCCGAGCATGAAATCAACGGTAACTGAAACTCAAAAGATTTGTAATTTCGTCCTCTATGTGAACAGTGGCCGGAGGCATTTTTGTCTTTTTCATTTCAGGCACGCGCGATTCCTGCTTCATATGAGAATGCCGCCTTAATTCGGGACAGGCCACGAACTCGAAGATACGGCACGCGAGATAGCACGACTGGCTGTGCCAATGCCATGGCCGTAATAAGACAGGACCAATAGCGGCTTTGGCACCGGGAAATCCTTGCTGGAAACAGAGGGGCAATTCTGTCGGGCCCCCCCCCCAAACTGGGTACCCTCTCCGTAGCCCGCCAAACTGTAATAGACCGCCAAAGAGTGCGCACAGTGACAGATTCCAGGATCCATGAATGCATTATTCATTCGTTCATGGTAGAACTCCTACGCGGGCCCCTAAGCCAAAACCCCTCAGTGGTGGAAGTCAACCAGGTGCGCCGGCTGCCTGCTCTGCCGCCCGGACCTGCACACGGGCGCCATGGCCGCCGTGAGCGCTTCCAGCTCCTCGTCCCCGTCGCTAACCTCCTCCTCTCCCTCCGACGGAGCCTCGCTCTCCTCACCCGAGCTGCTGTCCTCCCCGTCCGTCACCTCACCCTCATCCCCTCCACTGGGCTCGGGTGCACCTCGCTTCATGCCCCTGCCTCTGCCCCGCCCGCGCGACGCTGTGCCCCGCCCGCGCACTCCCATGCCCCGTCCGCGTCCTCGCCCACGCGCACTGCTAGTGCCAGCACCGTTGAGCTCCGCGCCGTCTTGCGTGGCGTCCTGCGTGGCGTCCTCCGTGTCGCTGACCTCCTCATCGCTGTCCACCGGCAAACTGTTGCGCCATGCCTCCCGCTGGTCCTGTGACAGGGCCTGGTACTGCTCTTCCGCAGCCGCCAGCTGCGTGTAAAGTTGCTCCAGTGTATCGTCGTCCTCCTCGTCAGCCACGATATAGCGGCTTTGGTCAGCGCTGTCGTCGTCAGCGGCCGCCCCACCGGCCGCTCCGGCCCCTGCAGCCTGCTGCTGCTGGTTGGGCGCGACCGTGTGGCCGGTGATTCCGGCTTGCGCTGCTGCAGCGGTGGCGGCCGCCTGCCGTGCGCTGCTTGAAGCCGGAAAGAGAGCCGGTATCAGCTGGATAAGAGGGATGAAGCGGCTCGATCATAGGCACGCGCGCGCACATCGGTGGCATTTACATCCTTATAAAATGAATGGGGACGCATGTATTCCAAGGGACGGATGCGATTATCTGTTGATGGCGCTGTGTAAGCTGGTACAGCATAGCCGAACAGAAGCTCACACTGTAGGGATTCCATGAAATTATGCATGGATTCCCAACCCCCGGCAACGGACCCTTTGCATCTGTCAGGTTCCTTTGCTTGCAGACGTGCGGTCTCCGACACTTCCCGCCATCCACCCACTCGCCGCCGTCGGCGGACGCATGCTGGAACCCATGCAACACCGCCGGGCCCCTGGCAAATAGCTGTATATATGCCTGGGGTAGGTGTTGATAGCAGTGTCGTGGATTGGAGCATGTCGCAGCTCACAAGCGACAAGCCGATGCATGGACGCGGCACCGCCCGGCATTCTTCTTGCCCGCCTCCACGAATACACATGGCTTCCCAGCCACCCACGTGCTGGGCGGATGGACCCTCTCATATGCCGCTCACCGCCAGTGCGTGGGAGCGGGGCCTCGCTCTGCGGGCGGGTAGGAGTGGCGGCGCCGTCGTGGGGTGCGTGAGAGCGACACCGCGCATGCCGCTGCACGCCTGCTGCGGGAACGGCGGGCCTGCCCCCGCCGCACATTCATACTATGCATGTCGCGCGACTGGCAATGGACAGTTGCGGTTCTCGTTGCGGTTCTTGTTGCGGTGGACTGCAAGAAGACGAGCGGCCCGAGCTGGAGGCAGGGGAGGCATGCGCCGCTTGCCCGCTGGCGCACGAACGATTACGAGCGGTTAGAGCTGCGCCCCGGCTCTGGGACACGACCGACTGATTGGTGAGGGACGCAAATGGGACCTCCCAGCAGCATACAGCCCGCACCGAACGGCAGCACCGCCGGGGATGGGCCTCCGTCGCGGGAGGATGCTTGGGGGTGGGCGGAAACGAGTGGCAGGACTGGCAAATGTGGCGGGAATGCGAGGCGTCCTGTTGTATTATGCGATCTGCCGCATGATCAACAATATTTCTCTTTATGGTGTTTTACTGTTCTGTCGTTCTGGGACTTTGCTGAGAGTTCCTAGTACGTCTCAACTGTTCTCGTAACCGAGTTGCGAACCTGTATTCGGGCTGCCGAATAACTGTTATTACTGACGGTAATTGTAAATCTGTTTACAATTAGGACAACTGGTCCTGGTAGCTGTTCTGACTGACTCCGGTTGTCGAGTTCGACTAACGGCTACGCCGTTGGTTTACTGACCCGTCGTCCCATGTACGGTACGGAAATCGCTACTGGGCGCGGAGCTGGTGCTCATATATATGCACGCTGAGACTCAACAATCGGTAGTTCTTACTACCACCAACATACGTAGTATTTTACGTCCCTGGAGGAGCTCCGACAAGACATCCCAGCTAGGTGGCTGGAGGCCGCAGAGGCTGCCATGCCACCAGACGCGTCGACGCTTCTGAGGCGGGAGGAATGAAGGATATGCTGGAAAATCGCATCGGGTGCCGGCTGCAAAACGGCCTTTGACTTGCATTCCGTGAGCACACCGTGCGGTGCGGTACGTACGGAACCGCAGCCGCGCGGGGTTGAAGGGAGACGTGTGGCACATACACGATATGACTGTTAAGCAGTGGGCGCGAGGTAGGGGTACCGAGCCCCAAGTGCAGAGGATGGTTTTAAGGGTGCGTGGCGGAGACAAGCAGCAAGCAAATGTGCGCGAAGGTCAAACGGGGAAATACCGATAAGGAGTCCCCAGCAAGGAGGCGTATACGTGCCCTCTCCCTCCTCCTTCCTATCCCTCGACCTCCCGAGTCCCAAGCACGGTTGTATGGCAATGACCGCGCGTGCGCGTGCGTGCATCCATGTCCACGATTACATTTCTGCCACGGAGCGTACCCCCCGCGCGCGTCGCGCCGGATCTTGGACAGTGCTGGTCCTTTGACCTTGTATGCGGCAGGATTTGGAGACCAGATACCCACGGGCCCTGGCGGATGAATGCGCAGCATCCTGGTCAAGCTGTGCACTATCGAACCAGTCATCGCTGGCCCGGAATTAAACGTCATACTGGTGTGCGCCCGATCCTGAAACGGTCTTTCATAAAAATCGATGATGATGCCACCGCGGTGCTGTGGGGGGAGGTACGCGACGCCGCTGTGTGCCTGTTGTTGGGGCCATTGTGGAGCAGTGTTGCTGCAAGCCTGTTGCTGGAGTGACAAGGTGGCAGCATGCTGTACCTGATGTGGTGTCTGTTGCTGGTAAATGAATGAATGACTGAACGTTACAGCGGACCCCAAAGGGATCGACGGTGTTTACCAGGGCAAGCCCCAGCAGGCCCCACCGCCAAAGGCGGCAAGACACCTCCACACCTCAACGCCGCAAAAAAAACACATCGGGCCATGACTCCACCCCGACAGCCCCCGAAGTAGGTAAATGAAGGGGGCCTGGTCCCGTGTCCCGTATTAACTGCGGGTGCAAGACAGCATGACCGTGCACCCCGTGCTGCTGCTGTTGTTGAGGAGCGAGGTGGGGCACGCGTGTTGCTGTGGTACTCGTGGTGTCGTGGACCACTCCTAATACTGGCGAACGCCATCCGTACCACAGCAGTACGCTGCGTTCCAGTCGCCACGCGCGCGAAACGGCCCGGACTCACAGGCACCATGTCGCAGGGCGACGGCGACGGCGCGGCGAGGGAGGGCGCGGGGGCGCCCGGCGGATGCACGCACGCGCACGCGCGATCGTTGCCGTACAACTGTGCTGGGGACTCGGGAGGTCGAGGGACAGGGAGAGGAGGGAGAGGGGGCCTCTCCGGCGACGGCGCGGCGCGGGAGGGAGCGGGGGCGCCCGGTTACAACCTCTATCCCAACCCGCGCTTTGGTTACGCCTCGCCAATTGATGAACCTCACCAGCTAGAACGGCTTTTCCTAAAGCAAGCCAGCTGCCTTTCAGTGCACCGTGTCTGCATCTGAGTTAATCGGTACAATGTGGAGACGTTTGGATGACTGCACGGACGCGCTTTTTTGCGGAGCCCATTGTGCGCGCGTGTCCAAGGTGGGCGCACCGCGCCACTCCTGGTGAATCTTTGCTCAGAGATATATGGTTTTGAGAAGATTGTCTTTCCATCGTGCGGGGTTGAGAAATGACAATGGTCGTGAAATGAGTTGCTGCTTGTAAACGCAATGATACGTCAAACCCACAAGTTCGTTTTCATTTCAAATATTTTCGATATCAACATATAAAATCATAGCCGGCTTTCTCGCTTTTGGTGCTGCCTTGGATCTTGTGCCGGGGACCACTTGTTCCGGAAGACCGGGAAGGGTATTTTGCATATAGTTTTATTAGCAAACATTAAGCAAACATTAAGCAAACGTTAAGTTATGTTTCTTGAAAACAAGGAAATCCCTTCTTCCAGCACTGGACAATAAGGTCCGGCAGAGCTGCGCGGTAACTATCACGGCTTGCAAACTATACAGCAGGATATTTTTGCCTTTTGCAATTGCGGTCCCACCGTAGCTCAGGGCCGTTCCCAGAGTCATCTGGCCTTATTGCTTCTAAAATCATTGTATGTCAAGGTAATTTATCAGTAATTATTGTAGTTGCCCACGGTCTTCGTTTTTGATAAACACTTTCTACGGTAGGCTTGGCAGCGAACTTGGCGCCCACCTTTTGTCTACCTCTTAAGAAACAAGCACGATGTATATGAAGGAGCAATTTATACATTAGGTGTACATCGCTTAAGAGACTAAGGTCGGAAAAAATGGTCGCGCAAAAATTCCCAAAAAATACCGTACGACAATTCCAAAAAATAGGGCAAGTCCTCCCTGTGACAGAGGCTGACGCTGTGCTGAAGAACGGCGGGCGATGTTAGATGGAAGTCATACGTGGAATTGCTGGTGGATGCACTCGCCTCCGATGCAAGTAATAATGGTGCGGAGCCTCCTCCTGAGCATCGTCGTGGTAAACAACCCCGTAAGAAGAAACAACAACAGTGACAGCAATTGGTTCGGACGGGCGGCGATTCGTAAGTCACAGTCGATGACACTGCAACCGGGCTGGAGGCGCCACTTGTTGGCGTTACTGAAGACGGAGAATCGGAACCTCATGCATTGGATGCTTTGGAGCACGACAAAAGTGATGCGGTTACAAGCCTACAGCCAGGCGACGCGCAACCGCCATCACTGCAACGACCGAAGCTGCCCGACCTTTCGGAGATGCCCGTCACGGATGGCACCGCTTCAAACACTACTGAAGACTGCCATTCATACACGACGGGGTCGACTGTTTTCAAGGGGCTTTGCTGCGGTATTGACGGTGGAACGGACGCCCAGCCTGTTTGGAGTTCCATGTTTCCTTTGAACCACATTGCTCTGTTTACTTTCACAACTCTACAAAGCTGTTTTCGCTGCGCGGAGCGCGCGCGCCGCGCATCGGTTTCTTTAAGACGCCATCGCTCCTTCTGGGTTGCGGCCGCGTGTCCGCGAACGCGCATTTCCTTCTTGAACACTACGACAGCGCTGCACACATCCTCTATTTGCGGTGCCTTAGACACCGCGGCGTACGACTAGGCAATTTTTGTAAAAAAATCATTTTTTTGCATTTTTTGGATGGCTCTCCCCACTAAGCCTAGAATAATAAATGATGTCTTGTAGGACATGTAGGATAGCCAAAAAGAGATTGAATGTTGAAGGCGGAGCAAAAAACTGCGATACCGTCCAGAACTTAGTAGATTCAATTAAGACAAAGAATAATGAGCGATCGTAATGAAAGATAAAAGGGAGAAGCTATTGCAGCAGGCGCCCTCAGCCATCGAACGGATGGTGGGACCGGCGTAAGTATGTAGGTGGTTGATGTACTGCGGATAGTAAACGATGTTAGAAACTGCAGGGCAGCGGGATAGGCGATAGGCGATAGTGCATGTGCAGATATCTCGCAATCGGTCGTGAAGTCACACTTAGTTCGCCCCCAGGCTGAAGCTACGTGCTTCCAGCAGGAAAAGTGCACTTTATCTTATTCAGTAAATTCTCTTGCATCCCCTTTCACGCACGAAAGTCACACTAATTCAGCTAGTTACTACTGTTTTCTTCCGCACTGGCTCGAGTAGCTCAATGCATGCCACACCCGGCCACACAAACGTACCGAACCCCAAGCAAAGATATGGCTAGCATTCTATGTGCTGCATCGCTCTGCCTGCTGGCTGGCTTCGTCCCCGCGTCCACCGATGAAGGCACCTTTAGCACGGGCTGCACCGATTATGCCGGGCACGGTGCTTATTCTAACCCAGGTAACCGTTACGGGATGGACCCTTAGTCCTGACCGGCGGGCGGCCTAGATATACAGCATCATAGGCGCCAGATCATCCGTACCCCCTCCACCTACCAGGAACTGCGTGCGCACGCACGCGCCCATCCATCCACCACCAAGCACCAACCGCTGGGAGAGGGGTTTCGTTGCAGGTATACCAGCTTAACAGCATACACCTGGTCGCCAGGGCGGACTGGGCCCCTACCTTGCTGCTAGGAACAAATCACGACGGACCCGCCGAGGAGTCGATCTCTTGACGGGGTCACTCCAGCGCTGCGAGTTCGATGACGTACGGAAGTAAGTACGGCGGCGGCGACAGGTAGGAGTCCGTCGTTCCGTCCTCAGCTGGAGGTAGGCACAGCGGGGGGCTGGGCCGGTGCGGTCCTGGTTGCTGTCCTGGCACGCAGTCGGTAGATAGTTCATGGCGGCGGCGTCACGGCCGTCACGACACCGCAACAAAATAATGATCAGTGCCATCATCAGTTCGTTTTGCGGTCCTGGCTGCTGCTGGTGCAACCGCGCGCGCGATTGAAGCACGTTGAAGCGGTCAATGCATGTCTAGATGTACGGTTAGTCCGATGCAACATCATTCCCTGGCAAGTTCGTTGGGTGGGCCCCTCATACGTACGGCAACCAACGGATCCGCCCTTTTAGTATTAGGGAGGTTACAGCGGACCCCGCGGGTCATTGGTGACCGCCAAGACTTCCTCACCACACATTGCGTAATCGAAACTGCGCCACCATGGCGCACAGGGCAGGCTCCACAAGTGCACCGAAACACTCCCCGTGCCCACCCTACCAGGGAACCACCCCGTTCCTGAATAGAGTGGGCACCGTGTTTGCGGTAGCCCAGGTAGGCTGACGATGTGAAGTGAGCTGCTGCATCAACCGTACGACACTGTCGCGCGCCGCCGGGGTGTGCGTCGTACCCATCCATCCACCACCGGTCGCACCATTCCATCAACCGTACGACAGTGGCGTTTCGTAAACCATAGCCGTAACAGTGGACCCCGTGTGCGGGTCATCGGCGACGACACGCGCAGCCGCCTCACCACGCACTGCGTAACCGACCCACCAAGCCGCACCGGGCAGGCTCTACAAGTGCGCTGAAGCACACCTACCCCGCACCCACTCAGCTACCAGGCAGGGAACCACGCACTCTCGTCCATGAACGGGGACAGCTTGGGAGCGTAACAACGCATAGCACAGCACAGCACAAGCACAAGCACAAGCACGCACATTTCGAAATTTCCTCGCTCCCCGCCTGCCTGCCTGCCTGCCTGCCTGCTTGCCCGCCGGCGGTACGGGTTTCGTCAGATGCAGGGTAGATAGGTCTTCGGCATCTCCAGATCGTGGAAGCACCGCATGCACATCAGAGCAGCAGCAGAAGACCCGAGCGACGGTTTATCACGCGGACGCCATCCCAAACACCTACCGGGCCCGCTCACAACCCCTTCGCCCTTCTCCGTCCCTCCCTCCATAATGGTCCCGCGCGCGTGTGCAAATGCGTGTGTGTCCACGTACGGCATGGCTAGTACCAACAAGGCGACTGTTCCGTTGCGTACGTGATCGCTTGGCCTTCAGTCCTCCAAGTCGGACCCCACGCACACACTCACATGCCGCTTGTCAAACTCCACCTCAGCCGGCGCCAGGCCCCTCCGCAGCCACTCCTCTTCCTCCGCATCGCAGGTCACAGTCAGCCACCGCAGCCCCGGCAGCGGTAACAGCACCGCCGCCTGCTGGTTCCCGTGCAACTCGCCGTCCGCCGCCGTCTCAGCAGCACCCGCTGCTGTCGCGGTCGGGCCGGCCGGGCGGGCGAGGAGGCGCCGCGGGGGGGCTGCCAGCCCCAGAAAGGCCGCCTGCACCACTTCAGTCTGGTAGTCCTCGTCCGACTCGTCCGGCCAGGTCCAGTCCTCGGCGCGCAGCCGGAGTACGGTCAGGGTGACCAGATCCCCCAGCAGCGGCAGGGAGCCGACGCTGTAGCTGATGTTGCACAGGTCCAGGACCTGCGGCCGAGTCAAATCATAACAGTCGTACAGAGTCGACAAGGTGTACGGATCGTCCAGGGAGACCAGCCATATACACTGATGGAGAGAGTCGAAATGAGCAGGTGTGGTGATGGGGTAAGGGATGGAAAGCGGCCCGGCGTGATGGAGGTCATCCAGGATCTACGGCCGAAGCCGAGCTCAGTTCAGAGACAGAGGAGACCACATCGGACCTCGCTCAAGGGTGTATGGCCCAAAGGATTACGAGAGGACCTGTTGATGACGATTGCAAGAGATGTAAGGGGACTAGGGGCGTCGGGCGGGTCGATTCGGCGAGAGGACGACCTGCTGCATGCTCATGGGCCCTACGATGGGGGCGACCTGCATAGGACCTAAGACGTTTCCCGCCAAAGGCGGCTCCTGCACGCTTTCTTGCATGTCGGGCGTGCATAGGCGTGCTGATCGGCGGGGGCTACACCGATGAAAGCCCGTAATACCCCTTCGTTCCTCCCCGCGCGCTTCGCTCCGCAGCTCCCCCGCGCCGCCCCACCTTGATTCCGTTCAAGCCGCTCGCCATGGCCATCATCTCGACAGGAGAAAGCGCCAGCCCCTGGAGCCGGAGGCTCAGCGGACGCAGCTCCAAAACCACCGCGCCCAGCCAGCTGCCACAATGGGTGCCGTCCAGCTCCGCCGGCAACAATTGATTGCACATGCTCGCCACTGAGAGGTGCGGCCCGATATACCAGTGGTAGCTGTTCACCGTGGGCTGTTTGAAACGAAAGACGTTTTGCAGGCTCGCCGCCGCGTTGAGCGCGGCGGCGGCGGCTTGCGGCCTCAGCCGTCCGGCAAGGTTGGCGTCGTCGCTAGTAAACCCCAGGCTCCAGTATGGCTGCTTGCCGTATTGCATCAACCGAGGGGCCTCCCAGGAGATGAGGTCATCGGATGGGGCCGGCACCGCCACCGTCACCGCTGGCTCGCACGCCTTCGCACCACTTCCTGAGCTCGGCTGGGCCGCTCCTGGAGAGCGTCGAAGCAAAGTGGCCAGATGCACGGGCAGCGGCGCGAACAACACCAGCCGCTTCAGCCGCGGCGGCATTCGATACGAGGTCCGAACGACCGTCGCCGCGTCCACCTGCTCAGGCGGCGGCAGGACCAGCGCACCAGCCCGCAGGTACGTCAGTGCCGTCAACGCCGCCAGGTCGGAGACGTCGACCATGACGTGCGTCCGCAGAACCGCCAGCTGCGGCATCCGCCGGGCTGCGGCCGCCAGCGCCCGCCACTCGGCCTTTACTGCAACTCGTAATTGTCGCTCCATCTCGATGAAGCCCGCCTGCTCCATGCTTTTCATAAGCTCCTGTGCATCGGGCTCGTGCGACTCCCTGCCCACGTGACTGGGGTGATGCACGTGCTGGAGGCAGTGCAGACGGATGTCGAGGCGGGTCAGCGCCGTCAGGGGCGTCAGGCAGGCCTCCAGGTGGGCTGCTCGCGCCGCCCGGACTAAGCCGTCATTTGGTGGCATGGCGCCGCCCGAGAGGCTGAGGTCGCGGAGGGATGTCAGGCTGGACAGCGCTCGGAGCATGGAGGTCTCCTCTGCGGGTTAACGAGGGGGCAAGTGGCGAGTTCGGTGCCAGGGCTGTGAGCGGCCGTCAGGGAAAGGTAGGTCGGTCCGGGCCAACACACAGAAAACGATTACCACCCAACAAGGTGCAAGCCCGTTTAGAGTTAGGGTGGGAGGCCGTGACACACAGACACACGGCTGCAGGTAGGACTGCAGGTACGATAGGGCGTTGGGATGCTTGTCACCAGACGTCAGCGCGGGTGCAAGTGCGGAAAGCTCGTTGTCATCTGGGCGTGAGGGCGGGTCAAGTTTCAGCCGAAGATGTAGCCTACGCGTTTTGAGGAATGTTTTGAGAGTTCGGGGCAGGCAACAAGGCAGGCAACGGAACGGACGACAGACGCGGGGTGGTCGTAAGAACCCCGTTATTCTGCTGTTCGTCTAAAACCAAACCCTCCTCCAGGATCCTTCGCAGCATTTCGTTGTTTGGCATTTCGTTGTCGTTTCGTCGGGGTTCTCATCTAGGCACAGGGCCATCGCAACCTACTCACAGACCCAATACGCGGCTTGGAATCAGCAAGTCAACGTCGGTGTCCTCCGACAAGGCCGATGGATGCACTTCCCGCCCGATGCGCAAGCTCCGCGATCCGTACGCACGGGCTCTGTACGGCACAGCAACATCCTGACCAGACGGTGCGCCGACCCCTCCAGTCAGAACCCACCCGAGAGTGCCGTATTGTGGTCCGCGCTGTGGTACATATCATGGTGAAGATCCAGTCGCGTAAAAGCCGTACAGCTCCCCAGTGCGCTGAACGAGCTTGTAAGCAAGGGCCCGCCATAGATGGCCAGCTCGAGGTCCCGCAGCCTGGAGCTCACGAGCTGCAGCAGCAACCCGAACGCGCCCGAGACGCTGGCCGTGGTCTCCACGGGCTGCTTTGGCTCCTCGGGGCAGCTCCAGCGGATGTGAAGGCGCGTGAGCTGAGGCCCCAGCGCGTCGATGGCGCGCACGATGCCTTCCGTCAACGGTACGTCCCCTCCAACCGCGACGAACTCGATTGGTGCTCCGCCGCTGGCGAGGCCGGATAGGAAGGCCAGTCTGCGTGAGGAGAAGTAGGAGACCATGGGTTATGGGAGGAGGTCAGGGTTGTGGGTGCAGAGAGCGCGTTGGCGGGGAAAGACTGAGGAGGAGGACTCAGGAAACGCAGTAGACTTGTGTGCGGGCCGCCGCGCGCAGTTGGACAGATGATTGGGACGTGGCTTACATGCTTTCCTCCATTTCATCCAAATATGCTCGCTGGATGAAGATTTCCGTTTGCGTAGGCTTGCATCCACGTGCGAATGCCCTCTGAAGGGTGGACATCACCTCCTCGCGTGATGGAATCGTCCATGAATCCTTATAGCGCCAGTTTGAAATGTTCAGGCGCCGGACGGCAACGTCGTGCGCGTCTCGAAGAGCTCGAGAGGTTTCACGGAGGTTTGCGCAGTCCGCACGGTCCATACACCCATCAAGAGCAAGCAATATTCTTGCAATTTGCAAGAAGTTATCCTCGGGAGATGCAAGCCATTGCTTGCTTGGCTGTGGTAAACTCATCTCACAGGAAGTAGTGTGTATTCACAGCGTATACTGTGAACGGGATCGATAACTCCTTGCAGCTATCGATGCACCCCTCAAACTAATAAAGATAGTGCAACCCTCCTCACCTTCTCAACGATTAAGGCGCCAACCATTGTACGGCACCAACAGTTGCCCAAACACGGCCGTGGAATCTCATGGGTCGATGGGTGCCATTTGGGTTTGTAGAAAAGCTCCCCCAAGTCGGAACACTCAACATGCAGCAGCAACCGCGATTTACCCTCAATCACCGCTGCAAACCCTTCCGTGCTGAGAACCGCATCTAGTCCTCCCATCCCATTGCACAACACCCACCCCAAAGACGCCCCGTAACATGGCAAGAGTGTAATATACAGGCAGCAGAGAACATCGGTGACATGCATGCATGCGGCACAAAGACTTGAGGGACACACAGTCGATGATGCCGATGATCCGCTTTCACGTCGTGAGGCAGGCAGGAGGGGGTTCAGCATCAGTACCGTGTCCGCAATCACACATTCGTGGGCGAAGGTGGATCGCGACTGGGCCGTCCAAAGAGGTGGAGTCAGCTGTCAGCACCTGGTGACACCGGCGGCGCACCGTCTGTTAACGACGTGGTCATCATAATTTGACCGCTACAAGGTGGAGCTCTAGTCCCGTGGTCATCGTGACGGTGGCGGCCGCCGGTTCACTGGAAAGACGAAGCCGGCGATCCGGGGCTGGAAGAGGGGGACAGCCGCGCGAATTCGAACTCATCGCCGAATCCATCCCAGCCGCTGTCGATGTTAAGGAGCGGCAGCACGAGCCTGCTGCTGAACTCAGCTTGGGACGCTGACACCGCAGGTTGCTCATCGGGTGGTTGCGTCGCCCTTCACACTGCTCCGGTGGTATGAAGGGATACGGTAGATGAGGTGATGACGTCATGCAACCGTTACAAAGTGGACCCTTAGTCCAGGCCGGGCAATCCAGCGGGCCCAGAGAGCTTCGTCGGCGCCTCATATCATCAACCCAAAGACTGTGTACCCAGCCACCACACCCGTGGGAGGGTGGGAGGCATACCGGCCAACACACCAGGTTACCAGAGCGCCAGGAATGCCTCTCCTGGAAACCGCGCCAGACCCGGAATCACGTGGCGGGGAGGGAGCCGGGATGCGATGGTGTAACTGTCGACCCCACTGGCCCTCGACGAAAGCCTAGCCCGCATCTCCACACTGCGCAATTCATAGGATCTCGCACATACCAGCCAGTAGGCATGCACATGATGCACGACCGACATCTAGTCAGCACCACCTGCTCGTCAACAACCTGCAACCCTTCGCAACCTCCTAAGCGAGCGCCGCAGCACACTCACAGCAGCATACGCTGCCGTTTCCTACAGTCAGAGTTATTGTACACGTCAAGAGTTATCGTACACATGTACATTTCCGCCTGCAATCGGCGGTGACCGGTCCACGCGTGTGGTTCTGTTCAACATGTCTATCCGGGCGTGAGTCTATTAGACAGCCGTGTGTTCACGAGGGCCTTACTCCAGAGGGTCCACGTCCACGTGCAATATGACGCCGTCCGGTCGCTTGTTGAATTCGTCCATAGCTGGCGCCAGGCCCCTCCGCAGCCACTCCTCCTTCTCCTCCCCATGACAAATCACCCTCAGCCACCGCAGCCGCGGCAGCGGCAGCAGCACCGCCTGCTTGTTCCCGTGCAACTCGTTGTCGAGAAGGCGCCGCTGGGGAGCTGCCAGCCCCAGAAAGGCCGCCTGCACCACTTCAGCCTCGAAGTCCTCGTCCGACTCGTCCGGCCAGGTCCAGTCCTCGGCCCGCAGGTAGAGCTGCTCCAGGGTGACCAGGTCCCCCAGCAGCGGCAGCGAGGAAACACTGTAGCTGGTGTGGCGCAGGTCCAGGACCTGAGGCCGCGTCAAATCATAAGAGTCGTACAGAGTCGACCAGGTGTACAAGTGAGCAGGTGTGGTGATGGGGTAAGGGATGGAAAGCGGCCCGGCGTGATGGAGGTCATCCAGGATCTACGGCCGAAGCCCAGCTCAGTTCCGAGACAGAGGAGACCACATCGGACCTCGCTCAGGTGTGTATGGCCCAAAGGATTATGAGAGGACCTGTTGATGACGATTGCAAGAGAGGTAAGGACGGTACGGAGGAAGATTCGGTGAGAGGAAGACCTGCTGTCTGCTCATGGGCCCTACGATGAGGACGACCTGCCTGCCCGTGGGCGATAAGATGTCTGCTCCTGCACACTTTATTACACGTCGATCGGGCTTTATTTCATGTATGTCGGTCGTGCATAGGCGTGCTGCTCGGGGGCTACACCGATGAAGGCCGGCAGCCAGCCCCGAGACCAGATCACACGTGCGATGAGGAGCTCAGCGCAGCAACAGGAGTGCAGCAGAGTACGGCAGAGTACGGTTGAGTACGGTTGAGTACGCCAGCAACGTGAGCGCAGTGGACCCGACTGTTGTGGGCTTTGGTGGCGGCGGGTTACGAGTCGTAACTTACGACGTGACATCACCAATGGTGAGGGAACAGATGATGTGTGCCGGGAATGCGTAAGCGACCAAAGCCAGTGTGTCCATATATGGCTAATATGGGCCGGGAACATGCTACATGCCTCTGGGTATGATGACGTGTGCTTGAGAGATAGAATCCGCCCGACCCAGCCCAAGGTCGAATAAACTTACCAGATAACCTGCACATGAACAAATTTACCACACGTAGTGGCGGCGAACAATGCAACCGCGCGCACGCCACCTCCACCGTGATGCAATGTAAATCATGCAGTCAAGTGGTACGTAAGTATCAAAGAACTCCACGCGCGAAAACGGACTTACTACTGACCTGTGGTATAGGTGACGAGCAGCCGACGGTTGTCGAGCAAAGGACGGGCATGCAGGAACGCAAGAGGGGCAAAGCGCATCAGCCAAGGCCGGAGAAGGCAAAGAGAAGCAAAAACGGCAAACAGGCAGGCTAGGAAGAAAACCTATTCCTAGGGTGGTCGCGCGGCGATAGGAAAGAATAGCAGATCGGGGAATATGCAAGGAGGGACGGGTACGGATGATGCATAACCAAGTACGAATGCGACGAAGGGGTGCGGTACGAAGGTACAAAGGTTGTGCCGGTACCGTGTTGGCGGGTTGCGAGTGTGTATGATAAATCGCTCTGTACCGCTACCGTCAGGACATCAGCATCCTCTTGCACATATCCCATACCAGCTAGCGCGCTTTGCCGACCTTCGCCGATCAATGCCCGTAATACCCCTTCTCCCCAACCCGCGCGCTTCGCTCCACAGCTCCCGGCGCCGCCCCACCTTGATTCCGTTCAAGCCGCTCGCCATGGCCATCATCTCGACAGGAGAAAGCGCCAGTCCCTGGAGCCGGAGGCTCAGCGGCCGCAGCTTCGAAACCACCGCGCCCAGCCAACTGCCACAATGGGTGCCGTCCAGCTCCACCGGCAACAATTGACTGCACATGCTCGCCACGGAGAGGTGTGGCCCGATACGCCCGTGGTAGCTGCTCGCCGTGGGCTGTTTGAAACGGAAGACGTTTTGCAGGCTCGACGCTGCGGTGAGTGCGGCGGTGGCGGCTTGCGGCCTCAGCCGTCCGCCACGGTCCGCGTCCTCGCCAGTAAACCCCAGGCTCCAGTACGGCTGCTTGCCGTACTCCATCACTCGAGGGGTCTCCCAGGAGATGAGGTCATCGGATGGGGTCGGCACCGCCGCCGTCACCGCTGGCTCGCACGCCTTCGCACCACTTCCTGAGCTCGGCTGGGCCGCTCCTGGAGAGCGTCGAAGCAAAGTGGCCAGATGCATGGGCAGCGGCGCGAACAACACCAGCCGCGTCAGCCGCGGCGGCATTCGATACGAGGTCCGAACGACCGTCGCCGCGTCCACCTGCTCAGGCGGCGGCAGGACCAGTGCACCGACCTGCAGGTCCGTCAGCGCCGTCAACGCCGCCAGATCGGAGACGTCCGCCACGGCCTGGATCCGCAGCACCGCCAGCTGCGGCATCCGCCTGGCTGCGGCCGCCAACGCCCGCCACTCGGCCCGTAGTGCGGCCCGTACGACCTGCCCCGTTTCGAACACGGCCGTATGTTCCAAGCCAGGCATCATCCCGAATACGTCGGTCGCGCTGGGGTGATGCACGTGCTGGAGACATTGCAGGCGGATGTCGAGGCGGGTCAGCGCCGTCAGGGGCGTCAGGCAGGCCTCCAGGTGGGCTGCCCGCGCCGCTCGGACTAGGCTGTCGTCTGGTGGCCTGGCGCCGCCCGAGAGGCTGAGGTCGCGGAGGGACGTCAGGCTGGACAACGTCTGGAGCATGGAGGTCTCCTCTGCGGGTTAACGAGGGGGCAAGTGGCGAGTTCGGTGCCAGGGCTGTGAGCGGCCGACGGGACTATTAAGCGACGTATCCGGTGCCAGAGTTGCATGTGAACGGCCGACAGGGAATAAGGTAGGTCGGTTCGGGCAGACACACGGAAAGGCGATGACCACCCAATAAAGTGCAAGCCCGGTTAGTGCTAGGGTGGGAGGCCGTACGACAGCACGGCTGCAGGTAGGACTGCAGGTACGTAGGTACGTTGGGATGCATGTCGCGAGGCGTCAGGGCGGGCCAAGCTTCAGCCGAAGGTTGAGCCAGCGCGTTTTGAGGAATGTTTTGAGAGTTCGGGGCAGGCAACATGGCAGGCATTCTGCTGTCAGTCTAAAATCAAACCCGCCTCCAGGGTCCTTTGCAGCATTTCGTTGTTTGGCATTTCGTTGTCGTTTCGTCGGGGACCTCATCAAGACACACGCCCATCGCAACCTACTCACAGACCCATTACGCGGCTTGGAATCAGCAAGTCAACGTCGGTGTCCCCCGACTAGGCCGATGGACGCAACTACCGCCGGATGCGCAGACCCCGCGAGTCGTACGCACTGGCCCCGTACGGCACAGCAACATCCTGACCAGACGGGGCACCGACCCCTCCACCCAGAACCCACCCGAGAGTGCCGTATTGTGGTCCGCGCTGCGGTACAACATTTCATGGATGAGGTCCAGTCGCGTCAACGCCGTACAGCCCGCCAGCGCGCTAAACCAGCTTGTTAGCAAGGGCTCGTTATAGATGGCCAGCTCTAGGTCCCGCAGCCTGGGGCCCACAAGCTGCAGCAGCAACCCGAACGCGCTCGAGACGCTGGCCGTGGTCTGCACGGGCTGCTTTGGCTCCTCGGGACACAACCAGCTAATGCCGAGGCGCGTGAGCTGAGGCCCCAGTGCGTCGATGGCGCGCACGATGCTTTCCGTCAACGGTTCGTCGGGTCCAACCGTGACAGACTCGATTGGTGCTCCGCCGCTGGCGAGGCCGGATAGGAAGGCCAGTCTGCGTGCGGAGGAAGAGACCAGAGGTTACGTGAGAAGTTGAGGGTCGTCTTCAGGCAGCCGGGGTGCGGAGAGCGCGTTGCAGCCGGGGAACGACTGAGGAGGGCGACACCGGAAAAGCAGCAGACTTGTGTACGGGCCGCCGCGCGCAGTTGGACAGATGATTGGGACGTGGCTTACATGATTTCCTCCATCATATCCAAATGTTCTCGCGAAAGCATTATTTTCGTTTGCGTAGGCTTGCATCCACGTGCGAATGCCTTCTGAAGGGTGGATATCACCTCCTCGCGCGATGGAAGCGTCCATGAATCCTTACGACTCCAGTCTGAAATGTTCAGGCGCCGGACGGCAACGTCATGCGCGTCTCGAAGAGCTCGAGAGGTTTCACGGAGGTTTGCGCAGTCCGCACGGTCAATACACCCATCAAGAGCAAGTAAGATTCTTGCAATTTCTATGAATCTATCCTCCGGAGATGCAAGGCATTGCTTGCTTGGCTGTGGCGAACTCATTTACAGTTCGCGTTGTTTATTCACAGCGATCTTTCATGCATGTGAACAGCTTCGATTACTCCATACTCCATTAATCATCGAGAAGGTGAGGTGGGACAGGTGAGGCGCCAACCATTGTACGGCACCAGCAGTTGCCGAACACGGCCAGTGGGGTTTGTGCCATTGGGGTTTGTAGAAAAGCTCCCCCAAGTCGGAACACTCAACATGCAGCAGCAACCGCGATCACCGCTGCAAACCCTTACGTGCTCAGAACCGCATCTAGTCCTCCGCTGCTTTCCCATCCCGTTGCGACGCACCCACCCCAAAGACGCCCGTTAACATGGCAAAATTCAAAAATACAGGCATAAGGGAACATCGATGACATTCATGCGGCACAAAAACTTGAGGCACACACAGATAATATTTCCGTTCCGTCCGTTTTCCATAGTGTACTGTCGCTACGCCCGTGCTTGCGCTGCGCCCTGGTGGTGGCGCGGTTGTATTGCTTGCCTGCCATATTTGTCTTGAGGTATTGTCAATGGTAAGTAAATCGCAGGTTTTGGTAAGTGTCCTGACCTGGGCGGTTATGGGCACAGGCAATGATGCCAGATGATGCGCCTTCACATCGTCCGGTGGATCGCGACTGGGCCGTCCAAAGAGGTGGAGTCAGCTGTCAGCACCTGGTGACACCGGCGGCGCACCGTCTGTTAACGACGTGGTCATCATTATGTTACAAGGTGGAGCTCTAGTCAAGTGGTCATCGTGAGGGCGGCGGCCGTCGTTGCACTGCAAAGACAAAGCCGGCGATCCAGGGCTGGAAGAGGGGGACAGTCGCGCGAATGCAAACTCATCGCCGAATCCATATCGAGCTGGCAGACTAGGAACCGCAAGGAGCGGGCTGCCGCTGTCGATGTTAAGGAGCGGCAGCACGAGCCCGCTGCTGAACTCAGCTTGGGACGCTGACACTGCAGGTTGCTCATCGGTGGGTTGCTTCACCCTTCACACTGCTCCAGTGGTATGCAGGGATACGGTAGATGACGTCACACAACCGTTGCAAGGTGGACCCTTAGTCTAGGCCGGGCAATCCAGACAGCTTCGTAGGCACCTGATTGCATAAACCCAAGGACCCAGCCACCAGAGGGTGGGAGGCATACCGGCCAACACACCAGGTTACCAGTGCGCCAGGATTGCCTCTCCTGGAAACCGCGCCAGACCCGCCGAAACACGTGGCGGGGAGGGAGCGGGATGCGATGGTGTAACTACCGACCCCACTGGCCCTCGACGAAAGCCTAGCCCGCATCTCCACACTGCGCAATTCATAGGATCTCGCACATACCAGCCAGTATGCATGCATCTGATGCACGACCGACATCTAGTCAGCACCACCTGCTCGTCAACAACCTGCAACCCTTCGCAACCTCCTAAGCGAGCGCCGCAGCACACTCACAGCAGCATACGCTGCCGTTTCCTACAGTCAGAGTTATTGTACACGTCAAGAGTTATCGTACACATGTACATTTCCGCCTGCAATCGGCGGTGACCGGTCCACGCGTGTGGTTCTGTTCAACATGTCTATCCGGGCGTGAGTCTATTAGACAGCCGTGTGTTCACGAGGGCCTTACTCCAGAGGGTCCACGTCCACGTGCAATATGACGCCGTCCGGTCGCTTGTTGAATTCGTCCACAACCGGCTCCAGGGCCGCCCGCAGCCACTCCCCCCAGTCATCCGCATCGCAGGTCACCCTCAGCTTGTCCAGCCGCGGCAGCGGCAGCGCCGCCGGGCAGCTGTACAGGTCCTCCTCCGTCGCCACCACCTCACCCGCTGCGGTCCGACCGGCCTGCAAGGCGAGCATGCGCCGCGAGGGGGCTGCCAGCGACAGGAAGGCCGCCCGCACCACCTCGGCCTCAAATTCGTCGTCCGACTCGTCCGGCCAGGTCCAGTCCTCGGCGCGCACACAGAGGTGCTCCAGGTTCACCAGGTCCCCCAGCAGCGGCAGGGAGGAGACGGTGTAGCTGGTGTTGCGCAGGTCCAAGACCTGTGGCGGCGTCAGAAGAAGAGTCAACATCCACGTACGAAAAAATGGGTGCAGGTACGATGAGGCATGGGTTGGAAAGCGGCCCGGCACCAATATCAAAGCGATGGAAGGCCTGCATTGCCATCGCATGGTACATCACTCGTCCCCGATAGAGGTTGAAATGACCCAAGGGATACCAGTCCACGTGCAGTCCCCGTGTGCATCTCCTCGAGTTCTACCACGCAACGTACTGCCCCCGCCCCAGCCCTCCCCGTGCTGCCCCACCTTGACCATCTCCAAGCACCTCGTCATGGCCATCATCTCGTTAGTAAAAAGTACCAGGTCTCGGAGCCGGAGGCTTACGGGCTGCAGCTCCGACACTACCGCGCCCAGCCAGGCGCCGCAGTGGGAGCCGGAGTCCGGCGGCAACAGACGATCAGTATCTGTCAAGCCCCCCAAAGTCAGATGCGGACCGATGCCGCTGCATTCCTTCAACTGTTTCAAGCGGAAGACGTCTTGCAGGCTCACCGCCGCGCTTCGAGCGGCGGCAGCTGAAAGGGGTAACAGCTGCCCGTGATTGTCGATGTCATCTTTTGAAAACCCTAAGCCCCAGTACGGCTGGTCACCGAGAAGCAAAATCCCCGGGCCCTCCCAAGAGATGAGGCCACCGGATGACGTCATCGCTCGCCCGCCCGCCGTACCACCACTCGCTGAGCTCGAATCCGCCGCCAAAGGAGAGCGGCGCAGCATCTGCGCCAGTCGCACGGGCAGCGGCGCGAACACCACCAGCCGCTTCAGCCGCGGCGGCAAGTAGTAAAACGACGGGGATGCCGCCGGCGCGCCCTCCACCGGCTCCGCCGCGGGCCGCTGGCCGGAGGCAGCTGGCGGCGGCAGGACCAGTGCGCCAGCCCGCAGGTACGTCAGCGCCGTCAAAGCCGCCAGATCGGAGATGTCGACCATGACGTGCGTCCGCAGCACCGCCAGCTGCGGCATCCGCCGGGCTGCGACCGCCAGCGCCTGCCACTCGGCCCGTACTGCAACTCGTAATTGTCGCTCCATCTCGATGAAGCCCGTCTGCTCCATGCGATTCATTATCTCCTGTGCATCGGGCTCGTCCGACTCCCTGCCTACGAAGCTGGGGTGATGCACGTGCTGGAGGCAGTGCAGGCGGATGTCGAGGCGGGTCAGCGCCGTCAGGGGCGTCAGGCAGGCCTCCAGGTGGGCTGCTCGCGCCGCTCTGACTATGCTGTCGTCTGGTGGCCTGGCGCCGCCTGAGAGGCTGAGGTCGCGGAGGGATGTCAGGCTGGACAACGTCTGGAGCATGGAGGTCTCCTCTGCGAGGTAACGACAGGGCAAGTGGCAAATCCGGTGCCAGGGCTATGAGCGGCCGTTAGGGAACATGCAGGCTCAAAGACATGCTGGTTTTGCCCTCAGGAAAACCCATATCCCAAGGCCCTTCAGCATGCTGGTTGCTCCCGGCAAAAAATGCGGCAAGAACGTAGGTATGAAGAGCGTACAGCATAAGACCTGCGTGAGCATAAGACCTGCGTACATCACGAACTACACTTGACTGACAAGCCGCACCACTCAGGGACCAGGTGGCGCATCCCACGTCCCCAGCATACTTTCCGGCCGCTGCGCACCGTAACTCACCCAACAGCGCCTCGTCTTCGCCGATCCCCTTTAACATGTCATTGCGCAAGTCCAGCCTGGTCAGTGCCGTACAGCGCTTCAGCGCGTCCAAGGAGCTCACTGGCCAGGGCTCGTCATAGATGGCCAGCTCGAGGTCCCGCAGCCTGGAGCTCACGAGCTGCAGCAACAACCCGAACGCGCCCGACACGCTGCTCGTGGTCTGCACGGGCTGCTTTGGCTCCTCGGGGCAGCTCCAGCGGATATGAAGGCGCGTGAGCTGAGGCCCCAGCGCGTCGATCGCGCGCACGATGCTTTCCGTCATCGGTACCTCATTGGAGGCCGCGACGATCTCGATTGGTGCTCCGCCGCTGGTGAGCCCGGACAGAAAGGCCAGTCTGTGTGCAGCGAGGGCCGCAAAGAGCGGGTCAAGAAGGTCCGCGCAAAAGAGCCACGGTTCTGCAGCTCGGATTTAGGCAGGCGAAGGTTGATTTGGGAACAATCTTACATCATTTCCTCCATCACATCCAAGTGTTCCCGCGGCAGGTCAATGCTGGCTTCTATAGGTCTGCATCCGCGCGCCAGAACTCTGCGAAGCGTTGCTGTCACATCCTCGGCCGATGGAAGTATCCACGGTAGCCTCTGCCTCCGGCGATGAAGGGAAATTCGCCGGACCGCTTGATCGTGCGCTTCTAAAAGAGCTCGACAGGTTCCACGAATGCTGTCATGATGCGCCGAGCAATGGTCTCTTTCAAGTAATATCCTGAAAGCCTGCACAAGACTGTCGCTTACAGGTGGAAGATAGCACTGTTTGTTTGGCTGCATATCGACTTGAATTCTTATGGGAAGGGAGTGTAAAATACCAACAGATATGATCGTGCTTGAATGCAAACAAGTTCATTAACAAATGGTCGTGAGGCTGTCGTTGAAGACTTTGGAGACTTGACTTTGTACGGTAAAGTCACGGCATGGTGCACATGTTTCTAGCCGTAAGGCCTGTATGACATGTAACAACCAACCAACCATGGTGCACATAGGTGTGAGACCCTGACAGAACAGCTCCGATGGCGAAGACCGGCGAAATGTGCCCAAGGTTCAGAAACAAGTACGGTATCTGCCGACGCATTCCGTCCAATTCATCCACACGCCGCTGTCATGGCCGCACGGCCGGGCACGCTGGGCAACTTCTCCATTGAGGTATCGCCATCTGTATTACACTAAACAACCCGCTCACCCGGCAGGCAGGCCAAACAGTGCCCCGCATGATATACATCTTTGTGGACCATCGCACGGCACCGAGTAGGGTGTTGAAGCTGCTTCGTAACCAGCGCCACAGCAGGACAGGCGCCTGGCCGTTCAGCGCCTGCTGGGCTGAGCCGCAACACGCCCCCCCCTTAACAACTAACCATGGCTAAACCCCAGACCTGTGGGCCATGCTTCCCCTACTCGGACTTCACAGACATGCACACCCGCGGTAACCGCTTGTTGGACTCAGCCTTAGCCGGCCCGAGACCATCCATCACCCATTCCTTCATTTCCTCGGTGCCGCAAGTCACCTCGAGCACCCGCAGTCCCGGCAGCATGTGATCCTCCGTCGCCACCACCGCACCCGCTGCGGTCCGGCCGGCCTGGAAGGGGAGCATGCGCCGCGAAGGGGCTGCCAGCCCCAGGAAGGCCGCCTGCAGCACTTGTTCATCACAGCCCTCGTCCGACTCGTCCGGCCAGGTCCAGTCCTCGGCGCGCAGCCAGAGTCCTGTCAGGGGGGTGACCAGATCCCCCAGCAGCGGCAGCGAGGAAACGCTGTAGCTGCTGTTGCGCAGGTCCAGGACAGGAGACCAGGTCCGAGTCAGAGTCAGGGTGCAGACACCAGCACAGTTCCAATGGGCGCGAGATCCAGATGGAAGGCGAGGGCCCGACGGCGTCAAACTCCTATGTAGGGGCCGCGAGATCCGATCCTCCACATGGTCAAGGTATTTCCTCTACAATGGCATCAGATCAACGCTTGAACTGACCCACGGGACACACGGGACACCAACCCACATGGTGTCCCCGAGTGCATTTCCCCAACCTATTCAACGTACAACACAGCACAACCCCGCCCCATCTCCACGCCCTTATCTCAATCAAAAGCCCACACAATGCGCACATGAGCCAGGGATGTCTGAGCAGCAGCAAAGCGGCCGCTTGCCATGGCCGTGCAACAGCAGCCATATTCGGCTCTCCTGCCGTTCCATAAGAAATGACATGACCTGGAGCGCCCTTCTCGGGTACAGGGCATTGCAAGTCATGTCATCTCTTAACGAAACGGCAGGAGGGCACCACACACACCCGACGCCATCCCGCACAGCTAGACATTATCGCCAGCATGTCTTTGTTGCCAGGCTGGGAGCGTCTCGGCTGTGTCCACTTGACTAACCACCACCGTCCCCACCGCGCAGCATGAATATGTCTTCCAAGTTCCTGTACCCAACCGCCATATTACTATCATTAGGGTCATAGCCATATGTTGAAGCAAGTAAGGCGCCATCTTCGAGCAGAACTCCTGGTCATGCACCCAGCTGGCGGCTGTCACTCATAGGCCCCTCCGTAATCCAAAGTCGAAACTTGGCCCACGCGCACTCAGCCCCGGCGGGTTCCCCTCATCCCCGCCGCGGCCCTGCTGTGCCACCCAGGGGCCCCTGCGAGTGGCCGGCGCCCGGACATCTGTCGTACACTGTCCGGCAAGTACGACTGGAGCTGAGGTGGCCGAAGGCCTGGCGCCGTGCGGCGGCGTGGTTGGCGTGGCGGCGGCGGCGGCGGCGGCGGCGGCTGGGCGACGCCGGTGTTCCGCGCGCGTACGCATCCGACACCTTGCTACTCAACATCAACACCGATGATGATCCTCCCCCGCTTTGGGATCGACTGCCCGCATCGGGCCCTCAGCATCGACCAAGCAAAGCAAGTCTTAAACATGTCGGTTCCCTTGCATGCTCCCTTGCGTGCTCCCTTGCGTGCTCCCTTGCGTGCTCCCTTGCGTGCTCCCTTGCGTGCTCCCTTGCGTGTTCGCGTAGGCCTTACTCCCTCATGTGCGAAACCACACGAACCATCGGAGAATCCGGCCGCTTGTAAAACTCCGCCACAGCCTCCTCAAGGCACTGGTTCAGCCACTCCTCCCATTCCGCCACACCGCAGAGCACCATCAGCACACGCAGCCGCGGCAGCGGCAGCGCCGCCGGGCAGCTGTACAGGTCGTCCTCCGTCGCCACCACCTCACCCGCTGCGTTCCGGCCGGCCTGCAAGGCGAGCATGCGCCGCGAGGGGGCTGCCAGCCCCAGGAAGGCCGCCTGCAGCTCGACAGTCTGGTAGTCCTGGTCCGACTCGTCCGCCCACATCGCCCCAGTCCTCGGCCCGCGGGTAGAGCTGCTCCAGGGTGACAAGGTCCCCCAGCAGCGGCAGGGAGGAGACGCAGTAGGGGGTGTTGCGCAGGTGGAGGCCCTGCGGCCGAGGCCGAAGCCACATCCAGGTCCGGGTTAAGAGGTCGATCGGGTACACACGGGGTACACACGGGGTACCAGCACGGTTCCAACGGCGCGAGATCCGGATGGAAGACGAGGGCCCGGCGACATTATACCCTAGATAAGGCCCTCAAGATCCTTCCTTCGGTCCCCTTATGACTGCCATAATGGCATCGGGTCAGCGCTTGAACTGACCCAGGGGACACCGGCCCACATGCAGCCGCCCGTGTGCATCTCCGCAACCTCTTCCCGCGCGGCCCCAGGTTGTCCAACTATTAACCTTGATCCCTGCAGCTTTACCCCCGATGCTTCAATGTACAATGCAGTACAACCCCTCCCAATCCCTCTCCCGGGGGCCTCCCAGCGCTGCCCCACCTAAACAACGTACAACACAGCACAGCCCCGCACCATCTTTGCCCTCCCTTTCCAGAGCTGCCCCACCTTGACCCCCTGCAAGCACTTCGTCATGGCAAACATATCTCGAGGATAAAGCACCAGGTCCCGGAGCCGGAGGCTCAGCGGCCGCAGCTCCGAGACCACCGCGCCCAGCCAGGTGCCGCAGTGGGTGCCGTCCGCCTCCCTCGGCGGCATTAGCGGACCGGACATGCTCGCCAAGTACAAGCGCGGTCCGTAGTGCATGTAGAATCTGTTCTTCGCTGGCTGCTTGAAGCTGAAGACTGACTTCAGGCTCACTGCCGCGGCTTGAACGGCAGCGGCTGCTCCGGACGTCAGCTCCCCCGAATCGCTGGCGTCATCCTCTGAAAACGCCAGCATCCAGTACGGCAGGTCTTGGTACATGCTCCGAGGCGGCGCCTCCCAGGAGATTGCGCCGTCTCTTGATTTGGACACTGCCGCCATCGCTGCTCGCTCGCCCCTCGTCCCAACACCGATTGGGCTGGACTTGGCCTCCGTTCCTGGAGAACGGCGCAGCATGTGCGCCAGCCGCACGGGCACCGGCGCGAAAACCACCAGCCGCTTCAGCCGCGGCGGCAAGTAGTACACCGTCGGCGATGTTGCCGTCGGCGCGCCCTCCGCCGACGCCGATACCTCCGCCTCGGGCTGCTGGACCGCGGCCGCTGGCGGCGGCAGGACCAGTGCACCAACCTGCAGGTCTGTCAGCGCCGTCAACGCCGCCAGATCGGAGTCGTCCGCTATGACGTGCGTCCACAGGACCGCCAGCCGCGGCATCCGCCGGGCTGCGGCCGCCAGCGCCCGCCACTCGGCCTGAATGACGGCTTTTAGCTGCTCAGCCAATCCAACCAAGACTTCTGCTGCTTCGAGGAGAAGCAACATCTCGCGCAGATCGGCAGCGAGCGGCTGCACGTCTCTGTGTTCCCACGACGGGTGGTTTCACACGGATGTCGAGGCGTGTCAGCGCCGTCAGGGGCGTCAGACAGGCCTCCAGGTGGGCTGCCAGCGCCGCCCGGACTATGTTGTCGTCTGGTGGCCTGGCGCCGCCCGAGAGGCTGAGGTCGCGGAGGGACGTCAGGCTGGACAATTGTCTCGAGCATGGAGGTCTCCCCTGTGGGGAAATAACCGACGGGGGCAGCAGGACTGGGATGCGGCTTTGCGGACTATCTTCACTTATGGTACGCAATAGACATCCAGCCACCGAAAGAGGTGGGATCGTTCGCTTAACCCAGTGAGAAACCAAGGCCCATGGCCTTCACAGATTGCTGTCCATAATCCAGGCGTTCCTGTAATGCAACAACCGCCCTGTTATAATAATGGAGTGCACAGCATACCGTAACCACTGCGCCAGGCGGGTGTTCACCGCCGTGATGACAGGGGATGCATACATCTCTTGCCATCTCGCGCAGAAAACCCGACCGCACCCCTCGGTCTCGGATATGTCGTTGCGGTGACTTGCCGAACCGACGACCCTCCATGACCCTCTATGACCCTTCATGACCCTTCATGACGCTTCATGACCCCCGCCCATTCCATGCCGCGCCCTCCACGACCCGTCGACCCCCCGTCCTTCCACGACGCACCCGTCAGAGCCTCACTACGGTCGGTGGTCTTGTGCATATCAATGCTAAGGTCCAGCCTGGTCAGTGCCGTACAGCGCGTCATCTCATCCTAGAACCCCGTTGACCCCGTCCCTCGCCAATAATCGCCAGCTCGAGGTCCCGCAGCCTGGGGCCCACGAGCTGCAGCAGCAACCCGGTCGGGATACGGGTCCACCTTGTAACGGTTACATATGTCGAAGCAACCCGAACGCGCCCGAGACGCTGGCCGTGGTCTCCACGGGCTGCTTCGGCTCCTCGGGGCAGCTCCAGCGGATGTGAAGGCGCGTGAGCTGAGGCGTTTCTCGATCGCGCGCACGATGCCTTCCGTCATCGGTAAGGGGTTGGCGATTGTGATGAACTTTATCGGCGCTCCACCGCTGGTAAGGCGGGACAGGAATGTCAGTATGCATTCAGAGGGAGCGAGCAGGTAATGTAATAAAAACTATAAAAATGCAGGCGCATGCTGCCGACGAGGTGTTTGATTTTGCGGGAGACGGAGTGGCCGGGGAGGGCCGGCGCGACACGGGGGAGAGGGCTTGCGTTGATGGGTCCCAACGAGGACCACCGAGACGACACATGTTTGCATGAAGGTTTCGTTTTGCAGCCGTGTCGACAGCGTCGACAGGCACCACCGTGCATTGTTCGCCTGGCTGCAGCGAACTCATTATTTCCAGAGGCTCGTTCCTGAACTTGCCAGCTAGCTGAATTTCCAAACAGGTGTGACAGACAAACTATTCCTAGCTCGATAACGCATGCGCGAAACGCTCGCTATGAGAAGCTTGAATTGTATGACGTGAAAAACGATCGTGGTGGAAATGCTTTTGAGCTCATTCCCCATACGTCCCAACGGAGGCCCAACCGCCCAGACCTAAGTACGACATATCCGAATGCCAATTGTGTCAACCGAATATCAAAAACCACAATCCAAAACCTGTGACGTCGGGAAGCGCAATATACAACTGAAACGTTTACAAGAAGCTCTTACTTGCTTTATTGTACAGAATGCCCCGAGCGCTTCTGTGAAACCTCGCGCAAAACCAGTTCCTCATCACTCCGAACCCGTACCCTGCCGCAACAAATCCATACCTCCGGAGGAAGACTTCGAAGCCCGTCCACCATCCTTCCCTTCCTTGCTGATCCGAACACTGGTTGGAAGCGACGGTTCAACCCCGCACACCTACCTTCGTGCCGTGCTGCGCTCGATTTTTCTACGCACGGTAACCGTCCGCAGTGCCAATCCCCATTCGCGCCTCAGCGACACTCCACGCCACATTCCCTTTCGTAGCGTCTTCAGCCGCGCAGCAGCTGGGCCCTAAGGTACCACGCGTTGGCCATCATCCGAGTCCTCTTTGGGGATGTAGTGAAGCGGCGGACGGCGGAGGGGCCTTTTTAATTTTTACCCGCAGCGAGGACCAGGCGGCACGGCTGGATGGACAACAAGCGCGCGGCGGTTGCTGAGCGAGGACCTCCTTCACAGTCCTGCGGTCGGCCTGATGCCCTGGCTGGGTGGGTGGGCCTGATGCCCTGGCTCGATGGGTGGGCCTGATGCCCTGGCTGGGTGGGCCTGGGTCTCATCCAGCGAGCAACGTCTCCTCAGCCTCCGTCCGCAGTCCGCACGCCTGCAACCCGCCGGGTACTTAGTTCCGCCCCGTTCTGCGTTTTTCGATCGACGCCTGTTCGTGCACTCGGAGTCCCGGACGCGTGCCCGGCCCCACGAAACCCTAGCCAGCCAATCGCTGTCCGTGTCTCGTATCCGTATGTGTAGTAAAGAGCGACAGCTCAGGGGGGAGGAGGAGGAGGAGGCTCCGTCGTCGGCGTGCATGCGGTCAGCGGGGTCGTCTGGGCCACCGAAGCGTCTTGCTTGGCGGTGCCCCGTCCAGATCACCGCACCCTCCTACGTCCTACCCTCCTACCCACGCACCATACTTGGCCGTCCTAGCACGGGCGAGCGCCAGCTCACCCGCGCAGTTCGACCCCTGCCGGCTGATGAGCCAACAGCACACCCATTGAACTGTAAGCCTCATGAGCGTCTGAATAAATGAGTGAATGAATGAACGACTGGATGAATTTTACAGCGGAACCCAAACAAACTTGAACGGCCGAGGCGTGTGAATCGCGAGAAACACGAAGAGACCCGGATCCCTACCCGTCACGAATGTCCCCGACCGACCATACTACCCTAACCCTTCGCCGTCCAGCCGCCTTCCATTACGTACTGGCGGCTGGCTGGCAACGGCGATGACGCTACAGCGGCTTTGATTGCGGAGGTCCCGTGCGGAGTGTTCATGCATTCGGCACACATTCGCGCCTGGGTAGTCCGCACCTGGGCCTGGGTGGTTGGGGCGGGTATCTTGCTTAACCCATACATACACTCAGGCAAGCAAATGCCCGGGATTATGCCCGGGATTATGGGGGCG
Organism: Eudorina sp. 2006-703-Eu-15; assembly: GCA_003117195.1. NCBI lineage: Eukaryota > Viridiplantae > Chlorophyta > Chlorophyceae > Chlamydomonadales > Volvocaceae > Eudorina > Eudorina sp. 2006-703-Eu-15. Next base: position 43,989 of record BDSI01000086.1, read on the forward strand.
CACCGCCCGCCGATCGATGCCCACGCCCTTTAAGGATTTGGCCCCGCCGCACGTGCGAGTCATGACCGCACCGCGGGCCACGCGCACCCCTCCATGCGCCCACACCATACCGGAATCCGGATCCGCCGACCAGATAGATATGCGCGCAAACTGCAACGACAACAACAACAATAGTAACAGGGACAATCACAACAGCAATCCGTTCGGTCGTCCGCCAGCATTCGCAGCACAGGCAGCAGGCCGAGCGATGATTCAAGGCGAGGAATAGTACATGGTGTACATGCGTTGTACGTATGTACGGCGCCAATCATCGATCAGGGTGTGCGGTACGTAGGTGTACGGCACCTGGGCACAGCTGTTTGCCAGCTAGCTGGCGAGCCGACAGCATGCATGCGTGCATGAATGAATGCATGCATGCATGCGGCAGTGGAGGCGCCCCGCCCTCCCGCCCTCCCATCAAGTCTTCAAGTGCCTGGTGCGTGGTGACTCGGCGAACGGGGAGTCCGTCAGCAGCGCCGGCGCCGCGCGCGATCCTCCGTCGCTCGGCTGCTGAGAGGTCGACTCACTACGCGCGTAATCCATGCATATATCTCTCTCCCATACATCCTGCCGATAATAACATTTGCTGCAATGCCAGAAGTCGTGTTATTGTCCCGCCAAGAATGACCAATAAGAATATTTCTCACTGCCTCCGGCCCGATCGACTTGATGCCGGCCCTCCTGATCGATGCTTCCCCATGCCGCCAGATGCTCTTGGATGGCACCGGATCCGATCTGCCGATCCACCGGATCCACAGCGAGCCGTGCTCCGCCTTGAGAAAGGAATCCAAGTTCTCCACCTCGACAAAGGCCCCCATCCGTGCTAGGGCCCCATCCACGGAATGCCGTAGCTGACACCCTTGATGGCCCCCACCTTGACAAGCAATCCAAGCCGACGTAGATGCGAGCGAGGACACGCCCGCCCGCCCCCTTCGCTTCCCTTGAGGAAGTGCCCTGGAAAACATGCATTGGGCGTGCGCAGTCATAAATCAAGTCGATGTACGACGGCGCGCGCACGCACACACACACACACACACATACACACACGCGCGCGCGCGCGCACACACACGCGAGTCAGTCGTCCGTTGATGAGGATTACCGGCCGAAGATAGACAGAGGTGCTGCTGCTGCTGCTGCGGCGGCGGCTGCTAAGTGACCTTTCGGCCCAAGCGGCCCAAGCACGCCTGCGCCACACACCGCGCGCAGAGCTAGCTAGTTCCACATACACGTGCTTGCATTGCACGGAAGGAGCCGGTGCAAAATGAACATGCCGCAGGCAAGCAACGCGCCGCCCCAACTGACGCAGCGCCAATAAGCCGCCGGCAGTTGCTACGAACGGATCGCAGCAGTACAGCAGTACAGCAGGCAACGGACGCGATAGAATGAAAGTCATTGTAAGCCGAATCTGCCATGCCGAGCCCACCTACATGGTCCCAAGCCGTCGCAGATCGCCCGATTGAGATGACGCACGGCCGGGAGGTCACCAGGACCCCTCCCTGGATTAGATCGACCTGTCCGGTAACGAGTGCGAACCCGAGGACGAACCCCACGGCCATCGATAGATCTGAGATGTCACTCAGCGGCGCGCGCGCGCACATCTTGCGTGGCTGTCGGTTTCATTTCTCAGGAAAACGAAACAAACCTTGTCGATGAGGTGCATCAAGTATCTCCCACCGCCGCTGCCAGTTCGCACCCAGTTCGGGTGGATCACTATCGAACCCGTCCTGTGACCGTCATAATGCTACTACGCCAACGAATGCAGAAAAGGAGGAGGGAGGAGAAGACTGCCTGGCTGAGCGCGTTCACTTGCGCCGCCGGCGCCCGCTGATGACGGACCCCTGCGGTACCCCGCAGCAGACGACCAACCACAGTCGCAACCGCCGCAACCGCCGTTCCAACTGCCGCGTTGCGCGCGCGACCGTCCGCAACTACCCGGCTTAGCTATGGCCCTTGCACGACTGCCTCGTCCGCCCCGCCGAGGAACACGCACACGGACCCAGATCTCCATTTATAAACACAACGCTTTATAATCCCGCCATGTATAATATCCCGACGGTTCACTTCTGCTTTCACACACGCACACACACACACACATCGTGTACGACAACCCCGTACAGATAAGCCGTGTGTGTACGGCACTTAAGGGCCGATCGGGGACGAAGACTACTGTGAGAAGGGAACAAAGTAGTTCGGTGTTTTCCAGCTAGCTAGCTAACCCAGTGTATCGAAGCAAGGAATTCCTCAGTGCCGGATGAGCCAGCGAGGGGCATACATCGATTCGAAGGGAGCGCGCGAGGGGGCATCCCCTCGCCAGCGATGGACGCCGTGTGGACGCCGTCGCCGCTTCTATCTGTTGCAGACCCCTGCATCGCTGCTGGCTCTGCCGCCCTGCGAGCGCCTGCCGCGCCGCCATGCATCTCCACAGCCCGCCGCAACCGCTACCCAAGACACCGAGCGAACCGTTTCCACAAAAATGATCTAGGAAGCCATACACCCGAAGCAAGACGCGCAGCTTGCCGCACCCAATTCAATGAGCTCTCAGATGCCCTACGTAGAATCCAATTGAGCCCTTCCAAAATCTGATCCGTAGGATATCAAAACAGTTCAAACTCGAACACAAAAACGACAGGGCGCCGCACAAGGGCGTCTGCCGCGATGGCAGGCAGCGACGGAGTCCGAGTTTCACTCCCGCGCGCTGTGGCGCTGGCCGGGGTCTGCCGAGGTGTGATCTGAAGGTGTCGTGCGTGAGGCGGTTGCTGGTTGGTAGTTCTTGGTTGCGTGCTGTGCGGAAATCGAGAAGAGAAGATAGACAACCCCAGGACGGAGCCCCAGGACGGAGCCCGCCGCCCCCACACGGTCAGCGTGCGTGTATGGAGTGGGGTGTCCTTGGGCATCGCCGCACAACGACCTACCCACCGTACTTCCGGCCCTGGCCGCAAATAATACAGCCTTAAGAGAGACGCCGCCGCCCACGAGTAGGATACCTATGTGCCCAGCGTGTGAACCCGCGCGCTGATACGCCTGCCAGGCTGCCCACAGGCCTGCCGGTCAGCCGCCCTCCGAACCCGCTATATAAAGCTTCACACTTCATGACTCCCTGCCCTTGGCAACCGCCCCTCACGGGCCCCCGCCCGGGGAGGGGGAGGTGCTGTCGAGCTCGCGGTAGTTGCCCCTGCATGGCTTTGGTGTTTCCGTGCTTCCAGCGCAACAGCGGCAGCCCATGCCGCCGCCGATCCATCGCAAACCGTGCGTTCAGCAGTATTGTCTTTTCCCCGCTTTGCCCCATGCACCACCATCCACCTCCGCATCCCCTCTTTTTGCGCCATGCACCACCACCTCCGCATCGCCCATCCATGAATCGCCCACCCGGCGGGACGGACGGTCGGCCGCATCATCTGCACATGCGCTGTTGGCCGCCGGACATGAATCGTCGTATAAATAAAGCGGCAAGACAGGCCTGTGCGCGCGTGCAGCCTGTGCCGACCACCAGGTCCCACCGTTTCATCCGTTCGTAACATTGATTGACCCGCAAGACGTTTCTTCTTGTCGTGAAGCTAATGGCATGAAGTAAGCCTACCACCTGATCCCGGCCCAGCCCTCGAGACAGAACGAACCGATGAAAACGTGCATCGGGGTTGGTTAGGCTGTATTGCTACATACTGTGCTGTGTGCGTTGGTTGCTGGCAGGCAGACGCGGCCGACGACAGGGTAGGAGGTAGGTGTATGTCCCTCACGCGCGGACCAGGTAAGCTGCTGGTGCGGCGGCGGCTGCTACTGCAAATCTCCTGCGGAGGCTTCTCAGCCACGTTCTGGTGCTGCTACTGCCATCTCCTGCGGGGCTTTCCAAGTATCATTTAATGAAGATAGACTGTACGGCCAAGCAAGCCACCTCCGATGTCGTTGTTGTCATCACCGGCGGCTCCGAATCCATCTCAGTGCCGTTCACGATACGGCCAGACCAGATACCACCGCTGCTACTGCTGCTTCTGGTGCTGCTTCATTTCGGTGTGTGTCAATGCTGACATCATCAGGTGCTGCTGCCGGTGCGGATAAAGCTACTGCCGGGCCCTATGGTGCTACTGCTTTGCAGAAGAGCAGGGAGGGAGGCGACGCGGATGGGTGGTAAGGACAGGAGGTAAGGACAGGCGGTAAGGACAGGAGGTAAGGACAGGCGGTAAGGACAGGAGGTAAGGACAGGCGGTAAGGACAGGAGGTAAGGACAGGCGGTAAGGACAGGAGGTTAGGACAGGCGGTAAGGACAGGCGGTAAGGACAGGAGGTAAGGACAGGCGGTTAGCGCGGGCAGGAGGAAATAACTGGATGGCCGTCAGTCCTATTGTGGCTCAGGTGAACGAGTCGTCGTCAGAATGTCTCAGCCAGGGACACACACGGCCAGCGACAGACCCAGATGCATCGATATGCAACGATATGTAACGATGTGCAACGAAATGTAACGATGTGCAACGAATGTAACGACACACACATTGACGGCAGGGCCGATCCTGTCGACCAGTAACCGGTCATCCCAGCCGGCCTGGGTCTCGTAACACGCCGACCTGCGCGCGGTCTCGACCAGGGCTTTACGATTGTCGGCCGGGGACAAAAATAGGGCCTCGAAATCGTACGGTTCAACCATAATGCCCCCGTACAAGGTTGTTAGAAACCGTCCAGGGGGATCCTAGGAGCTTCAGCTAGGTTGTCAAGGTAGGGTCGCAGCAGCTTCAGCCAGCTTCTCACCTGCTCTGGGTTTGGAACACATGATGAGCCCCTGCTCGCGTGACGCCATCATAGAGAGATGGAGATGTCCCTCCCTCATACGCGTCCAGGCTGGCCTTAGTGTAAGCCCTGGGCCTTGGGCTGGGGTTGGGGTTGGGGTTGGGGTTGGGGTTGGGGTTGGGGTTGGGGTTGGGGTTGGGGTTGGGGTTGGGGTTGGGGTTGGGGTTGGGGTTGGTGTATGGGGCGCGCCGAGGTTTGGGGACTTTCAGGGTTTTGTTTGGGGCTTTAGGGTTTATTGGGTTAGGGGGTGCGTGAGGGGGGCAGCGGACTTCAGCCGGGGCCGTCTGGGCGCGCGCTCATGCGTCGAGATGCCGTACGAGACTGTGTACGATAGTACGGCGAGTTGTCGTACTGCATGCCGTACCTTTCGATGGTAGGAATGATCTGGCTGCTGGACGCGCGGATGCTTGGGCTGTTGCCGGCTGCCAGCAGGCTGCGTTGTGGCTGTAGCAGGACCCGAGGGGAGCCGCCGTCGGGATCCCTGCGCGAGGCGGGGGTGGGCGGTGGCGGGGTTTGACAGTTTTAGGTAGACATGGCGGCGGCCGGGGACGCACGAAGGGAGGGAGGGATGGGTGGCACGGAGATGGAGGGAGTACGGCACGGAGATGGAGGGAGTACGGCACGGAGATGGAGGGAGTAAGGGCACGTCCCCGACGGCGGCCGCATTAAATATTGGAAGCTGTTGTTTCATAAACAGTCTTGTGGCATCTCCCGGTCACCGTACTGGGGTCCGCTGTCACATCTTAATTATGATCTCCCGATGAGCTCTCTCTCTCTCTCTGGCATCACTGCATGACGGCATCGCACCTAGCCGATCCTCAACCCCAACCCTCGATGGAGTTGACAGGGGTGTGTTTAGCGAGAAAGGGCGAGAAGCCCGTCCGAACAGTGGTGTGCGTGCTTCGGGCGTTCGGCATCCTATCGCCCCTCACTTCCCCTCCCTGGAACCTACCGATCTACCGTAGTTGGGCCCTTGGGCCCCTCGGGAGTCCCGACTCGGGACTCCCCGTCCATATGCAAGGTGTGACCGCCACCCCACACGCCGCACATCTATCGCCCCCGAGCGGCCCAAGGAAGCCGGCGGCAACTGCCAACCGCCCAACTGCCCAACCACCAAAACAATGCCTAACCGCACCTGCTGTTCTCCGGAACCGGATCCATATCCGAGCGGAACACCTGGCAGTAGCGCAGCGGCGACGGCGTCCGCTGCAGCCGCGAAAGCTGTAGCACCGTGCCCTGCTGCGGCTGCTGCCCCGCAGCAGCAGGCGGTGCAGCGGTCGTCGCGGCTGCGGCTTCCGCACCACCGGTCGGCAGTAGCATCAGCTGCCGCGGCTGGGGCGGTACGTACGGCGGCTGTAGCGCCGGGGGGTCTTGCTCCATCGGCCCCTCCGACATCCGCACCTCCCGCAGCAGCTCATTCAGGTTCTTCAATTGGCTGTCCGACTGTCCGTGGGGACCGCCGTCTGACGACTGGAGAGCCGGCAGCAGCAGGGCGGGGGGCGGCGGAGCGGACGGGCTCACGTCGCTGTCCCTCCCCAGCGGGCTCTTGCCACGCGGCGGGTCGGGCTGCTGCTGCTCCTGCTGCTGCTGCTGGTGGTGGTGCCGTTGGGAGACGGAGACCGAGGCGTCCTGGAGGCTGGCCGCGTCTGCGGGGGGCGGGGTAAGGGCGGCGGGGGAAGAGGGCGGGTTTTAGGGTTCTTAGGGGTTAGGGTCGGCGGGCGGGCGGGCGGGCGGGATTGTCGCTGTCCTTGTCCGTTGCGTTGCCACGCTAGGCCACCCAGCTCCGTCCCTCCCTCCCTCCTTTCCTCCCTCCCCCCCACCTGAAGCGGACCGCTCCGCCACCAGGCCCTGCACCCAGAACGTCTTCATAGAGCCCTGCGAGGAGCGGGGCAAGGGAGGGGAGGTGACCGCAAAGGTAGGGGGGCAGAAGCGGGGGCGGTAGGAGGGTAGGATTCAGGGGAGGGGCCGCCGGGCCGGCAAGGGCGGAGGGGCGGAGGGGCAGGCGTGGAGGATGGGTGAGTACGGCAGGCGAGAGGCGACGCGCGCTGTGTGCTTGCGATCGATCAGAGCGGCCCTCGGGCTGCGCTGCCCACACCCACACCCACACCCACACCGACACCCACACCCGCATCCGCCGCCTGGGTGTATCTGGGCTGTTTTTATTTCAGTGCCCACACCCACACCCACACCCACACCCGCACCCGCATCCGCCGCCTGGGTGTATCTGGGCTGTTTTTATTTCAGTGCCCACACCCACACCCACATCCACACCCGCACGCAATCATGTCGCATCGCACCTTGCCCTTGATGGGGATCTCTGCGGTCGAGATTTGGGGCCGCATCGACAAACCAACCAGCAGCAGCAGCAGCAGCAGATGGGGATGAAGCGAAAGAGGATGCAAATAATGAAGATGACGCAGGGGAAAAAAGGTAGTCGGCAGCGGCAGCCCAGGCCGCGGCAGCCATCCGCCAGAGCAGCCAAGCAAACAGGGATGTCGTACATCATTTTGTGTCGTACACCATGATACATGACGAGGGGAGGTTTCGGGGCGCAGTAATAATGCGTGTAGCACCGGACCAGGATGTGCTCGTCTAGATGTCGACCCAACCATCTCTTGAGCGCGCGACAGGCATGAACCTACCGCGGCCGCCGCATATGTCAGGTCGCGATGCCCCCGGGGCAAGATGCCGCCGGTGCAAATCTTTTCCCGGTGCAAGATATTTTCCCCGTGCAACATTTTTCCCGTGCAAGATGTTCCCAGTGCAAGTTTTCCCCGGTGCAACGTGTTTCGAAATAACATGGTCCCGGTCATGAAGAGATATGCCGTCGCGGCCTTCCAACCAATATGCCCTAGAAGTGGCGACAAATACAGTGCCCGGGACGTGCTACATGTGTGAACCTCACTCCACGTCAACACATTAGGGTTACGGTTTGTACGACGCGTGTACGGGCCGTACCTCCGCGCGGCTCAAGCACGAAGCCGCCCGCCTGCCGTAGTAGATCGGCAGTCGCGCCACTGACGTGGATCCTCATGGGGCTGCCGTTGGACTCCATCCGACTCGCCGTGTTGACCGTGTCTGGGTCGGGTCAGGTCAGGTCGGTTCAGGTCGGGCCAGGTTGCGGGGTGGTGGCGAATCCGGGACGATGCGGGCAATGGGAGGAGCGAGCCAGGGCGGTACAGCGTGGAAATTGGTTGCCAGCAAATCGGGTCCCTGAGAGACGGTAGTCGGCCTAGCATATAATATAATGGCAAAGGGCTGGGTTGCAATATGATGTGATGTGTTGTGGGGGATCGAGGCGAGGACCGTGGGAGGCGCCGGGCATGGACGGCAGGCCAACAGTGTAGAGGACCTCTTAAGACGCGCCCTAAAACCCTAAACCCCAGTGCCGTCACATTGGGGTAGCAATCCCTCCACCAACATATATCATATTTTTAATTATCAGTTACGGTATCATATTTCTCCAGGGTACTTCATGGCAGGATCGCGGCTCCTCGTTCCGTTAGGATTCCCCCCCCCCCGCCCCCGGGCCCGCCCCCGCCTCCAGGCCTGGCCCCCGGCGCCGCACCTCCAAACAGGCAGTAGCGGGGCATCTTCTTGCCCACCACAGCCGCCACCACGGGGCCCGAGTGGATGCCCACGCGGATGCGCAGGTTCTGTCCGCCGGCCAGTACTCGCGTCCTGGACACGGGACGGAGAGGGAGGGAGAGGGAGGCGGAGGCAAGATGGAGACGGAGAGCGAGGCGGAGGGCAAGATGGAGAGGGAGAGGGAGGTAGGGAGACGGAGGGGCGAGTCGGCAGCGTGAAGCTCACCGAATGGCGTCCTCACCGAATGCGACATGAAATCACAGCGTCAGGATGCGAGGCTCGCGGGCCCCCGCCGCACTGTCCTCGCTCACCGCCAGGGTAACACGCCCGCCCCCTCCGAGCTCCGAAACCGAAACCCACCGGGTCAGCTGCACCATGTCGATCGCCATCTGCGCAACGCGGCGGGCCGCATCCACGGGGTCCAGCGTCTCCGGCGCCCCGCCCACCAGCATGAAGGCGTCTGTGCGGGCGGGCAGGGCGGGCGGGCCGAGAGGTGGTGGAGGTTGGTTGAGGGCGTGCGGTGGGGGGCGAGAGGCGGTGCAGGTAGGGCGGGCAGGGCGGGCAGGGCGGGCAGGGCGGGCCGAGAGGCGGTGGAGGTCCATGGGCGGTGGAGAATGGCGGCTTCCAAACGCCGCGGAGCTAAAAGGTGTTTTAGCACGGGGTCCTGAGCAAGACAGCGTTCCTAGGAGGGCGTTTAGCGAGGGCACCCACGATTGGCTGTGCCGTGTGTCGTACACGTTGGAAGCACCGTGTGTGTCATGGCGGGCGGGCGGGGATTCGGGAAACGGGTCGTGTGTTGTGGCTCCGACCGGATCACACACGTCGCGGGGCCCGGAGCTGGGGAGCTGGGGATTAAATTGAAAAAAGAAATAAACCCGAAAGACAGGGGAGCTGGGGAGCTGGGGAGGCGTTTGGAGGATGCGAGCGCGCCGCTGGCCCCCGCGCCGCCGCGTTGCAGCAGATGATAGATCACTGCCTTTGCGCCTTTGCATCCCATGCATGGCGACCGCCGCCCGTGAGTCCGTTATCCCGTCATCCTGCCCGCCGTGTCCCCCCGCCCATCGCACATCCCTCCGCCAATCCCAATCTAAATCCCACCTCCGATGGTCTCCACCTTGTACAGTTGGTGCTTCTCCGTCAGCTTGTCTGCGGAGCGGAGGCAGGGGCGGAGGTGGAGGCGGTGGAGGCAGGGGCGGAGGAGGACAACGGGAGAGGCGGAGGCGCCAGGATGTGAAGAGAGGGTCAGGAAATTTAGGCCGGAGGGTCGTTGCTGGGGGTAGTTGTGGGTAGTTTGGGGTCGTTGGGGCCAGTTGGGAACCGCAAGGAGGGGAACAAAGGGTCGGCCGCGCAGTGGCCAAGGGTTGCCCCCTCTTCCTTGGATCGCCTGTACCAACAGACCGAGCTGTTGGATTCGCGCATAACACTAACAACACGGAGTGTGGGTGCTGAAGCGGGCAGCGTGCGATGAATGAGGCGAAGAATGAAGAGTACTAGATACTTTTTGATAGAGACAGCACGCAATGGCGACGGGACAAAATGAGGGGCGGCATGCGGTCTGGTGCAGGCGGATGAGCGCCCCAGGGAGGGGTAGGTCGTGGGGAGGGACGGGCGGCGGGACAGCGGCGCGCAAGGGCAGCACACACGCACCGTACTCCGTGTACAGCTCGTCCAGCATCTGTACGACTTCGATGGGCGCCATGTGCGCGCTCATGCTGGTGTACGACACGATGTCCGAGAACAGGATGGTCACGCAGTTGAAGGACTCGGTGAAGATGTCGCCACGACTGATCGTGCTGATCACCTGTACGGCGTGCAGTACGGCAGTGCGCAGGTGCAGCCTTAAGAGACCAATCGTGCGCAGCGGCGCTTATCTCATGCCTTCCGCTGGGTACGGAAAGCCCCGCCGCGCCAAGTCCCATCGCTGGAAAGTGAAGACGGCGGAGCAGACAGCGGGGGCCCCCGGATGCGAAACAAACACACGCACGCGGGGGTTCGTTCCGGCGGGTTTCTCGTTATACACACGCGGCCATAGCACCGCCTGCCGAAGTGCCAATCCCTCCCGCGGTGAGGAGCCAGGAGCCTATCGCACCGTCCCACACCTCCAGGGGGGTTTCAGGGTTCAGAGGGCATGGTCGATTTGAGTGGGACCGGCGCGCGCGCGGGCCGCGCTTCACCGACCCATGGGACGGCTGAATGAAACCCACACCGACCCGCGGGACGGTCGCCGCGGCCCACCGACCTTCTTAGGGATCATCGAGTGCAGCAGACCTATGTGCAGCCGCCTGTTGAGCAGGATGGTGAAGAGCATAAGGCCCACGAGCATCGAGCCGACCGCCACCACCACCAGCAGCGGATCGCGCCAGCCGGGCGTCCAACCGCCCACCGGTTCCAAGTACAACATCATCTCGGCGCCCTCCACGGACACGTGCGCTATGGCGGGCTCGTCGAGTTGCTGCGGGCGGACGGGGGGCAGGTCAACGGAGGGACCCATGGGTCGTTGGACCCGCGGGTCGTTGGACCCATGGGTCAATAGGCCCGTGGGTCGGCAGAATTACGCCCCAAGACCAACGGGTATGGACCCAACCCGTCCTCGCACGCTGGCAGGAAACGTGTTCGGCGCAAAACCTATGGGTGTCAGGTGTGTCACTCGTGCCGTACATTGCCGTACTCACACTGAACCAACGACTTGTCAGTTGGCACAACCGCAACACCACCATCGCCGCGCTGATGCTCCGATGTCCATTCGTTTACCCCTCGCCGAAGCGTCTACCGCCAAGATGTGTGTGACACTACCGTTTGTGTGGCCCATCCTCGCCCCCCCTACCCACTAACCCGGGTCCGCCCGGGCCCAACCACCCAACCACCTCGTGCAGGTCGTAGTAGATCAGCGGCCTGGCCTCGCCCGGACGGGTGGGCTTGGCGCCGTTGTTGGTGGCCTCCGCCGGCACCGGCTGCACGTTGGCGCTCCAGGCCACCGCCAGCTCGTGGGCGGTGCCGTTGGCAAGGTCTTGGGAGGCAGGGACCGACGGAGAAGGCGGGGCGGGGGCAGGCGGCGCGGGGCGGGGCTGTCTTGATTAGCAAAAATGGGGCAGGCGGGGCGGGAGAGCGGGCCCATGGCAGGGCGGATGAGGACGGCTGAAATCAGCCGCCGTGTGACCCCCCTCGGGGGGCGAGGAAGGGCACACGGGTTACGAAACCTGCGCGGCGGGCAGCAGCGTCTTACAACCCTTGACAACCAGGACCATTCCCGTACCCGTACCCGTGCAGAAACGGGCGCAGAGACGGGTCATCTCCGGGACATGCAGCCGGTCTTACCCGCGCTACCCCGTGCCGTCCTGTTCCTAGCCGCGCTACGCCGCCACCCCGTGCTAACGTCCTGGTCGGTCGGGTCCCGCACCTGGTCGCGCCCGCAGCAGCTCCTTCTGCAGCGCCGGCCGCGACAGCACGTAGCGGTAGGACAGCGCCTCCAGGTCCTGCAGCCGCATCACCGTCTCCCGAAGGATGTCCCAGCTGATCAGCACCGTCGTAAGACCCCACCACTTGCTGCCGGTGGTGCCGTAGGTGTACATGTACGGCGCGAAGGGCGTGCCGGTGGTGTTGGGCCCGGTTTGGACCCGGGGCGGGGTCTGCCAGGGGCCCAGCGCGCCGTGGACGTAGGGCGGTGTGTTGAAGGTGTCGTTGGGGGAGGCGCCCGGGATGCGGATGGAGAGCATCGCCACAAGACCGATGCCCCCTGGTCGTGTACGGACGTGTACGGAAGTTGTGGGGGAAAAAGTAGCACGTGGACAGGTACGTCGATCGTGTTGAATCGATTGAGCAGGGGACTGAGCACGCTTGGTCCGGGCGCAACAGTTTATCCATGGGGCAGCACGGTCAGGAGCAGCCCTTCCTTCTCCGGTTTCGCTATCGCTGTCATCCACTGACAATCAGGCGAACCTCCCTCCCTCCCGTTCCCTCCCTCCCCCGCCTCACCCACCCGCCCGACGCACCCACCCACCCTGAGTCAAATTGTAGGGGCCGATGATGGTGAGGTTGGTGGTGTTGATGGCGCTTAGCACCTTGTCCTCATTGAACCTGCAGAGGAGAACAAAACAACGGCCGCTGCCCTCAAGGGAAGCCACCGGACACGGCCGCTGCCCCCAAGGGAAACAGCCAGCCCCGGAACTTTCCTCACAGGGACGGCTATGGTTTCGGGTGCGCGTTGGCCCTGTCTTTGTCCCGGTACGGCTTATGGTCCTCCGCCGCACGGTTGCTCCTCGATTGGCGCTGCAGAGGGATGTGTGCTCCCCTCCGTTCTGAGCCCCTGCTGTGCGCCCACAGGCTACAACACCTAGGCGGGGAGGACGCAGCTCGCGACCTCAGGGCGTGCATGCGTCGTCCCCTCCCCGCGTCCACTCCTCCTCCCCTCCCCGTTTCCACTCCTCCTCCTCCTCCTCCCCCTCCCCTTCCTCCTCATCATCATCATATTCCCCACTCCACCGCGGGTAGGTGTACGGCGGGAGTAGGGGGGCATAGGAAATTGGTAGACATAACCGCGGGTAGGGAGTAGGGGACCTTAGGAAATTGGTAGACATAACCGCGGGTAGGGAGTAGGGGACCTTCGGAAATTGGTAGACATAACCGCGGGTAGGGAGTAGGGGACCTTAGGAAATTGGTAGACATAGGGAGTAGGGAGTAGGGGGCTCTCACTTGTCCTGCAGCCAGTCCTTCCCGATGGCCTTCCAGTTGGCATCGTCCGAGGGCGTGCTCCCCTTCAGCGGGACCATCGTGTAGATCACCCTGAGAGGGTGGGCGGGGGGTTGGGAAGGGGAGACGCGGGCATGCGTCGCAGATGGGACGACAAGGACAGGGTTGGGAGGTTGGAGAGAGGTCAGGCAGGGGCGGAGTGCCGGAGGTATGGCAGGCTGGAGAGATGGCTTGAGTAGCAGAGTCGTACAGTGCGGCTGGACCGCAGGCCCTTGCCGCGGGCTGGAACCCCCATCGCCCCCTCGTAACACAGCCGACGCGCTATTCCATGCTGCGCTGACTGTCAAACCCTACCCCTCATACGGCCCCAGTTGACAACGGCGGGTGGACCTAGCGGGAGGCGGCGCCAGCCGCCGGGGTTGACTTGCCGTACGCACACGTACCCGTTGGGGATGAGGGACAGGGTCAGGATCGAGCCGGCGTTGCTCAACCTGCGGTTACGTGGCGGGGGGCCCGGGGTGTGGGAGTGCGGGGTGTGGGAGTGCGGGGTGTGGGAGTGCGGGGAGTGGACAGGGGAGGGGGCAGACGCGCGGGGTTGTGTGGGCGCGCGGGACAGGGCAGGGGGCAGATGAGCTGCTCTAGGTCAAAAGGACGGCAGCAAGTAAGTAATCATCAAGTTAACTTGTGAAGGGGCCCGGGGTACGTAAACGTGTGTGGTGGAAGGATGGGGCGTTCAGAACGGCGCCCTAAACCCCCCGCCACGTACCTGCAGGGTAAGCAACACCGGCTCGATCCTAACCCCCCGACCCCACCAGAGACCCGACGGTACGGACCTCGAGGGGTGCGATTGAGGTACGGACCTTCCACCCGCTGGGCATCTTGATCCGCGAGCGCGCCTCCCCCGGCAGGCGCCCATTCCGGCTGGGTGTGCCCGTGTTCGTTCCGGGGTTTGGGGTTTTTATTATTACGGCTTAGGACATTAGGAGTGCGGCGCCACCCACATGCGCCCCAGCACCTCCGCGTCCCCATTCAAGTCCGGCCCCGCACCGTCCCACCCACCCATCCGCCCACCCAGCCACCTACCCCCCCAGCCCCCCCCCACCCCACCCACCCCACCTGATCATCTCAAGCGCCATGGGCGCGAAGCTGCCGTTGACGGCCGCCCAGTTGGGGTCCCTCCGCACGTACACGCTGCACACGTAGGCGGGCATGAACACCTTGGCCAGCTCGGTGGCCAGGAACATGGCCTTGTCGCTGGCGATCTGGGGTGGTGGGGCGGGCAGGCGGACAGGCAGGCGGGCCGCCGCAGGCAGGCAGACAGTAAAGCAGGCAGGCAGGCAGGCGGACAGGCGGACAGGCGGACAGGTAGGTGCTGCGGTTGTACGGCGGTGCGGCGGATTACAGCTAGTTGCCCTTTTACCTCTGTTGCAGCTGGAGGGCGCTGCTACCTTGCCGAGGCCCGACTGGCCTCTGCCCGCAACCTGAGAAGACCCACCGAATGCAGGATGGGCCCCCTGCCCCTCCATGTCTACCAGTTTCCTGTACCCCTCCACTCCACCGCCCCCCCCTCCGCGGCCCCACCTGGTTGGCCAGCTCCCTGCGGTGCTGGGTCTCCTGCTGGGCTGCAGACATGACCGCATAGATGCCGCCCCCCAGCATCAACATCCACACCAGGAGGGGCATGACGGCCACCAGGGGGTGCTTCCGTACGGTGACGCCGAGGGTCTGCGATCGGTCAGGACCGGGGGACGGACCGTCGGGGGGTAGGGGGTAGGGCGCGGTCCGTTCGCTTGGGCGCGGTTCTTGTCCTCGGGCGCTGCCTGGTGCCAGGGGCGGCCCAGGAGCGGGCTGCCAGCCGTGTGCCAGGTAGCGTGGCGTGGCGTGGCGTACGGCAGGTACACGGAGTGTTAAGAGTTCCTGAGCGCGTGAGGGAATCCTTGCAGCGGACGTCATCCCGGTGACGCAACCGCAACCATGGTACGCCAGACCATCCCGTTGAGTGTTACGACACGTGTGCGCGCGCATTTCGTACCCGCGCGTCTCGCTTGACGCGAGACCATGTCCACCGAAGAAGCAGGGAGCGGCGTGGGCTGTGGTCCTCTTTCACGCTCTCAGTCAGGTCCCAAATGCTCTTCTCCATCCGGTCAAGGCCTGCAACGCTGTCTTGGCGGACAGACTCATTGAAGACTCCGCTTTTTTCTCGGTTGGTACCCCAGCGAAACTGCATCGAACCCGGGGTTTCCTTTCTTGTCGTCGAGCGGCACGACCCGGCCGAACTCTCTACGAAGTCCACCGCGGATTTCGCCTTTGACATTTTATCCTCGGATAAATGGCCAGTCCAGAAACGTGAAATTCGGCTATGGACGAGGCAGTGATGGATAATGAGGAAGGACCGTGCCTCGGACCTGTTCATAAACCAGAGTGTCAAAAACAAAGAAAGCAACACAATGAAGGCCGTATGCATGATAAGCTAAGCACCACCGGCTGTGGTCCCGCTAGATTCCATGTTCTTCAGGTCAGGGAAGAATGACTCAAGCAGTACAGGCCGAAATAGGCGCAAGAGGATTTAGCACATGACAGTGTTTTATCATTATTACAATAGTACTCTTATTCCGTCATGTCGACATTAATGGAAGGCATCCATTGTGTCTCGATCCAGGATTCGATGGAAGTCCTTTGTAGTGTAACGTTGACAATTGCCTATGAGAAATCCACAGAACCGAGTGCACATATAGCTTCGATGCCGACATGACTACATCACCCATACGCACTTGGCCTGTACAGACCCCCCGGCTTGGTGTGCCAGGATATTGATGATTTTCCCGGGCATTCAGCTTTGATACTTCGTTACATGATTTCATGTATCGTCATCGATGACAAGGAAATGGCTCAATAGAGCCGCTGGCCTGTAGTTCCACCAGAGCTGACCACTTTTTTACGCGTTTTTCCAAATGATGCCAAGGATATATCATATTGACCGTATAGAAGTCCTGATCTGCTTGACAGGGACAGTCGGAACGAATGCCGCTGGTGGAACTTGAACGAAAGTTCACTGTCGCGTCACGTCTACGCTCGGACGGACGGAGGTGTGCAGGGCTTCAACAAAGTCGTCTGCAAATTATGATATGGTCTCATGGCTAATCTGTATGTTTACGACTACCATGGACTGAGGAAGGGTGCCGACGGCCAACGTCTTTGATGGTCCGAAATTCCAGACGTCCGAAACCCACAATTAAATAAAGGTTGAAAATTTCTGTCGCTGAAATGCCACATACGGTAGCCGCTTCTTTTGAATCAAACAAACGGGGCGGCGGTCTAGTGCCGGTCCGTTAATGTGCACATCAGGAAGCCGTACAGTGCCAGACAGGGCCGTACAACCCGCGTAAGACAGGGAACAAGACCTGCACCCCTGGACACCTGGACAGATTGCCCGTTATCACGTGCAGTCATGGTATGAAACACCCGCGGGGCAATGATGCTTTGCAATTTCTTGTGTGGATTGCACTCCATCGCCATCGCGTCGCCATTTCCATTTCTGACCCGGTTGCACGGATTAGAGTTTGGGCCCGGGTACTGGTCAGGGATAAATAGGGATTGGGACAGAGGGGGTAGGATAAGGATAACAGCCTCCGGAGGTGTAACTCAGGATGGCTGACCAGTACCACCCCTAGAATAGGGGATTAGGACCCCTTTGCAACCCTCTGCCTGACGTGCAGCAAGCGAAGCCGCACGGCATGCCGCACCTTCATTTGTGCTGCGATATCGGATGTGGAGCTGAAGCTGATTGCAACAGACGATAAGAGCTGTGTTGCGAGCCTATACGAGTCGCCAGGCTTGGAACGGTCTTGGCTCATCTGTGGGATGTGTCCTTGGCGGGCATGTGAACCCAGGTGCTCCTGCCTCCAGGTGCTCCTGCCTCAGCGGTGGTGAAGCGCCGAGGGCTCGGGGCGTCCTCACTGAGCCATGCGCCGATAAATCTTGAGGTTCCCATCCTCTTCTGAATGGATGTTTCCTCTGCCTGAACAAGATACCAGCCTGCTGTTGGCTTTCCAGGGCTTTCCTCACAGGTCCTCACCAGCAGGCAAAAGGTCACCAGTGCACAGACGGCACTCTCGCAGGGTGCAGGAAGTTTCACGAAATCAAATCTCGTGCTATGCCATTACAATCTGCTCTTTCCACGAGCGGGAGCAAAGGAAAGGAGGGTCGGAGGCCTGTGCTAACGATGCTAACTAGGCTAACTTGACCACCTCAGGAAGACGAGGGAAGAAGCGGGTTACTACTTACTAGCCTCAAGGGAGAAATCGGGAAGCCATGGAACTTCATGAACAAATGATCAGTTGATTGTTACAGTAAACCACTTGAAAAGGGCTCGTCGTTGCCTAGCGGGGGAGACACCCCTCCTGGCCCCTCGTGGCGCCGGTATTGCAGTTGCGAGAGTTGCGGGAAGAGAAGTTCTTACAGGACCCTGTCTTGGTTACGCGCAACGTCTTCCAGAATGCAATACCAGCTTTGGTGATGTTTGCCAGAAAGTTTCAGGATTTGCCGGGACAACTAGTTACCCGGATAGCTCCCGGAAGTACATCGGTCGTCGAACTTCCGAATGCACCCCGAACCCGTAACCATTACACAGACCCAAAATGAATCTTTTAAATCAAATATTAAATATACCAAATGCTCAAATGAAGATGATGGCTCTGCCGTGGCCCTACCAGGCATGGGCGGCACCGGTCACCGCGGCACCCGGAAAAGTGACCACACAAAAGTTACGTTCTTTAACTTTGGAAGCACCAGCTATCAAATGTTTATGCAAAATGTATGGTAGTTTTGACAGCAGCGCAAACCGTGCACAAATGAGCAAAATGCCGTAACGGAGACGATATCGCAAATTCGCGATCAATGGAGCACAAAAGCGACAAAGTAGTACAACGTAACATTTGCTCTATCAAGTGAAAAATTCAAAACCACAAAAGAAGACGCGAACTTGCGCCGACCACGACGATGGCTTCAATGCTGCTGTATATAAGGCTGCCGCGGGCCTACAAGTTCTTACAAAAACAATAGGCAATTGTTTGTTTGCTGCTGTAGTCAGCACACAGCGTCCTGTGCAGACATGGATGCTCAGATGCAGCGAAAGCAACAGCGCCCAGAGACAGATCAAGTGACGTCCCCAGTGGGAGCTTTGGGCAGAGACCACTCGGCAGCAGCCGGCGTCTCTGAGCAGCTCGAGAAGTTTGAAGAAGTCGTGCGCGCTGCGTTGCACTGCGGCCCGCGGGTCGGCGAAGTAGTGGTGGGGGAGGATGGCTGTCGCCGGCTGCGGATCCCCGCATTTGCGAACCAAACTATAAAATTGTCGAAGCTCAAGTCGCCAATGAGTATGTCCGACCTTTTTGACCCCGACGTGGCGAAGGACCCAGACCCCAACGTCCGGGGCAAGTACGGCAGCAAGGCTGTGAAGACGGATGGCGCTCGTCGGGTCATCGCGCAGTTATCGCTAGACAACCGCTTGCCCGGGCACTTCATGCCCAGGTTCGGTAACGACATAGGCGCCGAGCTGCCGCCGCACCGCTCCGCGCCGCCTTTTCCGTCCTCTCTGCGTGGTCGTCGCTTCTCGAATGTGTCTCAGGCAGACACGGAAGCCGCCACCCCGCGCACGCAAATTCACACATGCATAATCAATGACCACATTCATTCATTCATACGATAGTAAGGACTGTATTCCGTGTACTGACAGTAAGATAGTAAGCAGGTATGAGGTCAGGCAGTGGCCTCCGCATCAGTGTAAAACACACTCCGACCCCGACTCCGACCTACCGGCCGGGGCCCGTGCGGGGCCCCACGGGACGGCGCCGGTCTGCACCCTCCCTCCCTCCCCCCCCCCCGGACACGACCTCCCTCCCCTCCCCCACCCGCGGACCCCCGGCCTGGGCCCCCCGAGGGCTCCTCCATCCAATGTTGACACTCAACACCCTCCCTCCCCCGACCCGCTTCCGCCCACCGGAGCGGCGATTCGAGACCCCCCCCCCCAACGCCCACACACCACCCACACCCACACAGAGTCGCGGCGTTTGCGCACTGCCGCCATGTTCGCATGCGCCTGCATCAGGGTCGGCACCCGAGTGGAGAGGGCACGTGGGTACGACCCAATGTACGGCGGCTGAGATCCTCGTCCGCGCCTCCCTCAAGCCGCACTCGGCACCGTGGCGGTACGGCAGTACGACATTGGTATGGATCAACCCTGCCCGCGGGTGTATCAGTGGTTGTGTTGGGCCGTGCTCCCGTTTCCCCTTCCCCTTTCCCCCGCGCCCCGATAAGCTCCCGTGTCGCAGCCGCCACCAGGGAATGGAAAGAAAAAATACAATGATAATAATGCAGTGGTGGAATTCGTCATTCGACCAGCTCAATCGCGGGTAACTCATGAATAACCACACACGCACGCATGGGCCAGGTGGTTGGGGTGGTTGATAGTTGGGTGGTTGGTTTCGCAAACCGACCGAGCTACGGATGTAAAGCAGCACTTGGTGTGTACGGCGACAGACGGCGCCAGCATCACGGCAGGCTGACGGCGCCAGCATCACGGCAGGGAAGAAGTCAACGCAGCTACAGATTGCAACGCCCCACATGTACATTCATTCTCCGACATGCCGCACCCGCTGCGATGATGATAACAACGACAACACCGATAAATGCGCACCAAGGACATCCTCCGGGTTCTGTACCGCTGAACCCGCGGTACAGTACGGTACCGTACCGTACGGTAAGGCACCCACGGTAGGCAGCCATGTTCCACAGCCTTTCCATCTCTTTGTTCCACAATCCCTTTCTTCTCCTCCGCCCTCTTGCGGCGGGCCCCCCAACCACCAAAACACCCCACCACCACCCGGACCCATCCGAAACCCTAAAGCCCCATCCCACCCGCGGCTGCACGCCCATCCAGACTAGCTGCCCGTTGCGGCGCTGAACGACACCGCGTGCAGCGCACTGACCAGCCCCCCGCCCTCCTCCCCCGCCGTGGACAGCAGCGGCGACGTGGGGGACATAGGCGTCAGGGGCGACACGGGCGAGAGCGGCGAGCTGGGCGACGGGGGGCGCTTCAGGGACAGGCCGTGCGGCCCCGTCAGCGGCGTCGGCGCCGGCGCCGGCGACGACGGCGTCAGCGGCGACGGCACGTGCATGGACCGGCTGCGGACCGCCTCCGTCGCCGACGCCGCCGACGCCCCCGCCGCCGTCCCGGCGTTGTGCGTGGTCAGGGAGGGGTGAAGCCGCCGCGGCGTTGGAGTAGCGATGGGCGGCAGCCCCGCAACCGACCAGCGGCCCGACACCGCCATCGGCACGCCGCCGCCGCCGCCGCTGCGGCTGCTTCTGCTCCCGCCGCTGCCGCCGACGCCGCCGCTGCTCCCCTCCGCCGACATCCGCTTCTGTTGTGAGGAGGTTTTCTGCACCGACAACAACCGCTGCGATGACGACGATGACGACGACGGCGGCGGCGGTGGCTGCGACGGCGTCTGCACCGCCAGATACGAAGCGGTTGCTCGCTTCGGAGCCGTCGCCGGCGAGGCGGGGAGGAGGAGAAGGAGGAGGCGGAGGAGGATGGGGATTTCAGGGAAGCTGAGGCCGGCGACGGCGCCTGCCGCTGCGGCGGCGTCGACGGCAGTTGTTGCTGCTGTGGCTGCTGTTGCTGCTGCTGCCGCTGCAGTTCCGTGGGCGGTATCAGTACGGCAGTGACGGTGGGGCCGTACACGTCAAGGGCTGAGAGGCTCTCGACGCGGAGGCGTGAGAGATCGAGCTGGGAGGCGGGGGAGCGCATAAGGCCCTGCTTCACGGTGCGAGCCGCCTTGGGGAGGGCGTTGTTGCCGCTGGAGGTGAAACGGACCAGGGTAAGGAAGGGGTGGGATGGGATGGGGTGGATGGGCTCGCGGGGAGGAGGGGCGGAACGACGTTGGTGGAGGGGGCGCCGAGGCTTGTACGGCCCACCTGCCCTCCTCCCTCCTCCCTCCTCCCTCCTCCCTCCTCCCTCCTCCCTCCTCCCTCCTCCCTCCTCCCTCCTCCCTCCTCCCTCCTCCCTCCTCCCTCCTCCCTCCTCCCTCCTCCCTCCTCCCTCCTCCCTCCTCCCTCCTCCCTCCTCCCTCCTCCCTCCTCCCTCCTCCCTCCCCCCTGTCCCGCCCCCCCTGTCTCGCCCCCACTCACACGCGCATGAGGTCGCAGAATTCGGTGTAGTCGATACGGCCGTCCCCACTGCTGTCCGCCTGGGCCAGCAGCCCGTCGATCTCCGCGGGGGTACAGGTCTTACTGAGCGCCTGGATGAGGTCCTCCCGCGTGATGAAGCCGCTGCCGTCTGCAACCCGCGGGGTGTGGTGGCGGTGGCGGGGGCGGGGGGGAGGGAGAGTGCGGGGTCCGCAAGTCATGTGGGGCAGCGGGGCCGGCGGCGGCGGCGCGTCAGTCGGCGGCGACATTACCTCGGTGGCTCGCGGTGGCTCGCGGCCCTCCGCGGTGGTGTGACCGGCTGGGACAACCCGCGCAGCGACCAACGGACGGGTGGGTGGGTGGGTGGGTGGCTGGATGGGTGGGTGCCCTGCCCGTCGCCTTCCGCTCGCTGCGCATCCCTCAACCTCACTACCTCCCACCCCACCCCACCCCACCCCACCCACCCCACCCCACCCCACCCCACCACACCCCACCACACCTGTGGTCGCGGCGACAGCGGCGGGTGCAGGGGCCGCATCGTTGCGGGATCCCGGCGACACCAGATTAATTGGTGTGTCGGGGCTGACGAGGTCCACAACTGCGGGATAGGTTACGAATGAGCAGCAACTTCGTTGCACATTGTGGCGTTCATGACCGGTACGCGAATGAATCTTACCGTCAGGTGCTTGGCTCGTCGTCAGAGCTATCATCCGTGTCGGGGAACAAACGAAGCATTTTTTCGTTGGTTGCTCTAAACTTGCCAAACATGCGCGATGCCCAGGTGGTTACAGACCGCTCACCTGGGCCCGATGGTGATGACGCGCATTCACCGAGACGCATCCAGTGAAGGCACGCACGATACTGCCCGAAACATACCAACTAACCGACCCGCGGTCCACTTGTCACAGCTCGTAGTCTGTATCAATGCCAGACGTTTCATTGCTTGGAAACTAGTTAAATCAAGCGTTTATTGTCATACTGTTGTCTGAACGGCGTTGTCAGGGGAGATGGCGCAAATTTGCGTCTTCTTTTGTGGTTTTGAATTTTTCACTTGATAGAGCAAATGTTACGTTGTACTACTTTGTCGCTTTTGTGCTCCATTGATCGCGAATTTGCGATATCGTCTCCGTTACGGCATTTTGCTCATTTGTGCACGGTTTGCGCTGCTGTCAAAACTACCATACATTTTGCATAAACATTTGATAGCTGGTGCTTCCAAAGTTAAAGAACGTAACTTTTGTGTGGTCACTTTTCCGGGTGCCGCGGTGACCGGTGCCGCCCATGCCTGGAGGGCGCCGTGGCAGTGCTGTCGTTAGGCATGCCGTTAGGCGCCATCTAGATCCACGAATTGGATCCGATTATCTGGACGCGGCCGGCCGCAATGAGACGGCGTGATGTGTTTGCTTCCGTAAGCAATCATTTTAGGTAGCTCGTAAACGTTAGCTACTAGTAGATTGACCTCCAAGCAGTGCTTGCATCCGTTTTCACCTTGTCCGCTAATCGCGACGCCATTCACATTATAATGTAGTGGGACTACGAATTATATCAATGGCATAAGCAAGCAAGCAACCCTGTGGCTGGCTCCTGAGGAAGTTGTCGTGGAACCGTACTTCGAATGACAAAACGTCCCTATCTCCCACACGATCACTTGGTAGTTCATGCACGACGCCTTGAAACGATATGCTATTATAGAAGCAATATGCATCATTTTAGCCAGTGATTGTAACATATGCCGAAGCGAAAGAACAATAATATGGGACCCGGGCCAATTTACATCATAAAATGATCGATTTCAAATATATATGGTGATACATTTGCCTTGAGCAAGCTCTTGTCCAGCAGCAAGGCAAGGGATGGCTGCGGGACCGGGCGTCACCGGCATTGAAGGATGGCGAGTGGCGCTGCTCCTGGTATCCTTCATCGTCCTAACGCTGTTCCTGGAAGGCGTGATGGAGCACATGGAAAAGCGCCTGAAGAAGCGGAAAGGTCTTCTTACCGCCTTTCGAGCACTGAAAAACGAGCTTTTATTCCTCGGCATTATGTCCTTGCTTCTAAGTGTGCTTCAGGTAAGCAGTGCAAAAGGCGCGTCGGGATTGGGCTACCCTAGGTAGCTCTCTGCCAAGGTCTTTACACCTCGCTACCGTATGAATGGGTTCGTGACCTGTACATTGGGCATGTCGTGCGGAAGGGGGTCAGCAAGGTGAAGCCCTGCGCAACATCTGTTCAGGGACGCACGCCAACGCGTGTTTCGCTCACCATCCTCTCATTCCTGTAGACATTGCCGAGGCCAGTTATAGTTAACATTTAAATGTAACGTTGGAGTAACCCCGGCAGAACAAGTGCAACACCTCCGCCCACGGTCCGCAACCACTAGCCTCTGGGCCGGCCCTCCCCCCCTCCGGGCCAGAACCTATCTGCCGCCTCCTCCAAATCAGAGAAGCTCATTTCATTTGCAAGTGTTCCAACCTGACTTACCACCACTACTCCCACAACTCTCCTGTACTCCGTTCGCCGCCACGTGCCGCCCCGCCAGGAATACCTGGCCATGATCTGCATCCCGCAGACCTCCGGGTCCTCCTACTACAAATACAAAATTAAGTACGACCTGACGGACCACTGCGCGGAGGGCAAGGAGCCGCTCTGGCCCGTCTCCGTACAGCACGAGACGCACTACTTCATTTTCGCGGTAGCCGTGACCCACATCCTCTACTGCGCGCTCACCATCGGACTGACGCTGCACAAGGTGCGGTGGGGATGAGGGAGCGGGGTGAGGTGGCAGCAAGGGTAGCGGGGCATAGGGCGAATGCGGGGGGCAGGGGACGGGGGAGCGGTTGTGAGCGGAGGCCCAGAACACTCACTGCGAATACGTGAGAGGCTCCTTCCCGCGACGTCGCTCTCCACGGCAATCTTCCGCATTTGGGTCGCATCCTGGGTCACTTGATGGGCCACCTCCTCGGTCACATCACATCCCTCTCAGCCGTTGTTAGCGCTCTGGACGAGCTGCAGGGCGGGGTCGGGCAGCAGCAGCCGGGGGAGCTGTAATAACATCACGAGCAGCAGCCTGGAGCACCGGGAGCAGCGGGAGCAGCAGCAGCCTGCGGAAAGATGCGGGGGCTGGAGATGGGGGTCCCGCCGGCAGAGGCGGAGCGTTTCAGCCGCCGCCCAAGACGGGCGGCGGTTTTGAGGTGCATCGCGCTCGGCGGACAGTGGCAGCAGCACAGTGCGGAACCGGAGCTCGAAGGCGAGGCGGCGGAGGAGCAGTGGCGTTCTGGAGGGCCGCCTTTACCCCAGGACGGCCAGGGTAACGGAGAAAGCAGACAGCAAGCGCACCAGGAACACCAGGAGGGCGGGCGGAGACGTGGCTGGGCAGAGCGGTCGAGCTGCGGCGACATAGGTGGAGAAGCAGGCGGAGGAGGAGCAAGAGCAGGAGTAGATCAACAGGAGCGCTGACGCAACGAAAACAGGAGCAGCTGCAGCAGCAGTCGCAGCAGCAACAGGTGCCGCAGCAGCAACAGCAGCAACAGCAGCAGCCGCAGCAGCGTCATCGTCTCTGCCCAGATGCAGGGGTTGCGAACGGG
The DNA here is from genome assembly GCA_003117195.1 of Eudorina sp. 2006-703-Eu-15. Taxonomy (NCBI): domain Eukaryota; kingdom Viridiplantae; phylum Chlorophyta; class Chlorophyceae; order Chlamydomonadales; family Volvocaceae; genus Eudorina; species Eudorina sp. 2006-703-Eu-15. The sequence continues at coordinate 68,836 of BDSI01000086.1, forward strand.
CGGGGGTTTACCGCCCCTGGACCGATGACCCGGCGGTGCTTCCCTACCCCCGATACATCCGATCGGGAGCCAGCGTCCGGGTGGCCCCAATCCCCTGACCCAGTTCGCCTCCAGGGAGGGTGCCCCAGCGCATGTCAGGCGCCCATGGGTTGAACCGCGGCTAGGCTATCCCCCCAGGAGGGGATCCGTGCCAGCTGCAAGTTCCGGGCCGGCAGCGGCCGGCTGGCTGGCTGGCCGGTCAGCCGACCGCCGATGTCGGCCGACCCCGCTTGACGGCCCGCTCGGGGCAGCCCCGTGGCGCACGGCATCCATCCCACGGCCGAGAGGCTCGGCTGCGTGTTTGTGTGTGTGTGTGGCACTGCCCTTGTCTCCGACCTTGTGCGTTCCCAGATTCCCCGCTTGGCTCCCGTCGTACGGCGTCCGCAGGTGAACACGTGGCGGCCCTGGGAGGATGAGGCGCTGGCTGAGGCCAAGAAGAGCTGCGGAGACGTCAAAGTGATGCAGGAGACCGTGTCGCGGTGGGTGCCGTACATGGCAGGGTGGGGAGGAGGACTCGGGGTGAGTGGGGTTTGAATGCCGCAGTGCGGTTTCATGCAGTGTTGGGCCTTTGACGGCACGTTGGTGGGCGTTGGCAGGGGGTCGTGTTCCTGGGTTCGGGGCGCAGGGGTGGGGTCTGCTGGGCGGGGCTGATGCGTCGCCGATGGTGATGCATGTTTTTGCTGTTTCTCGTCGCAGTTGAAATTGGGCGGGTGGGGCGTCGCACTGTGGGCGGCATTGGTGGCTTCAAACTCCCGATGAGCCGCAGGCGATCCGCGCTACAACCGCACCCGCGCCATACCCACTCCGCGCCGTCCCTCACCCCCTCACACCGCCGCACCGCCGCACCCCCTCATCCCAGCACCGCAGCAGCGCAGTACAAATTTGTCTACCGATTTCCTATACCCCCTCGCCGCCTCACACCGCCTCTCACCCCCTCACCCCCTCACCCCCTCACCCCCTCGTCCGCCCCGCAGCTCCCTCATCCGCTCCATGTGCTCCTCCGCGCTCAGCACCATGACCAAGCACCGCTCGCCTCTGGCCCTGGCGGCCCGGCTCAAGGCGCTCATCACCTCCGTGGCGGCGCAGTTTCGCGTCTCGGTGACACAGCCCATGTACCACAACGTCCGGTTGCTGTTCATAGGTGGGGCGTGGTCCGGCGAGTGTGCGGGGTGGGGCGGGGCGGGGTGGTGCGGATTTGGGATTTGGAGGGGGCATTTGGGGGACAAGAGAGGGTAAGGTTAGGTAGGGACTTTGCGAATACGGAGTGGAGAGCAAGGGTCCGGGGGATGAATTGAAAAAATAAAAAAGAAACCAGAAACGGGGCCGGGGGAGAGGCGACCGGAGTAGGGAGGACGGCAGGAACGGAATGAGGAGGTGCGGGCAGTCCTCCGCTGGCTGCAGGGAAAGGACTCCCAACGAGCAGGTATCATGCCCATGCCTACCCGCGCTCGCGCCGCCGTGTCCCTTCGAAAATACCTTCCGCAGAGAAAATGGGTCTGACGTACGACTTTGACTTCCACGTGCTCGTCACAAACGGTGAGTGGGCGGTTCCTGGACCTGATCGAGATAGTGTGGTACATTACGAGGTTGGGAAAAGGAGGGTGGCGACGGTGGTGGTGATGAACATTATTTCGCTGCTGCTAACCCGTTCTGCTGCCCTGGCAACACTCCTGCTGCTGCCGGTGCTGACGATGGCGGTGCTGCTGCCTGTATCGGCAACGGCGGGCATGTCATGCTCCAGGGATGGAGAACCAGCTGGCACACGCGGTGGGTGGGTGGGTGGGTGGGCGGGTGGGTGGGCTGGTTGCGGCAGCCGGGGGTGGAGACCGGGACGGTGAGGCAGACGGGGGAAGGGGTTCTAGCAGTCGCGGGGGTTACTTGGAGGGGAAGAAAGCAACAATCGTGCCGCAGAAACCGCCGCGTCTGGCAGGCACCTCTCATTTGTGCTTCAGGGTAAACATCCTCACTTGTCCTGTGTTTTTTCACAACCACACGCACTAATTCTGAATCTTCCCTCACCATGCCGTGATGCAGGTGCACGCCTCCTGGCCGCTGTGGTTCATCGCCACCATCTTCCTCGCGCTGCCCACGCCGTCGTACGTGCCGTTCTGGTCGTACATTATCGTGATGGCGCTGATGTTGATGGTGGGCGCCAAGTTGGTGTCCATCACGGCGCTGCTGGGCATGCAGGTGGGGTGGCTGGGTGGGTTGGGTTGCTTGGGTTTGGGGTCTTGGGTTTGGGGTCTTGGGTTGGGGGTCTACGCCGGATCGGTAGGCCGGGTCTCTCTGGGGATCGGGCATTGGGGCTATCTGTGATGGCCCCCTTGCACACCTCACCCCACACCTCACCATGCCACACAGACTCCGGCGAAGCTATCCCGGAACATTGACCCTTTGACCGCTCCCTTGGAGGTTGTACGAACCCTTGCTGAAAGAAAACCAATGTGCCGCGCCAGGTCGCGATCAAGTACGGCGATTCCGTACTTTTTGGCCGAATGGACATGGAGCCGAAGGCGCTGGTCCGAACCGGCCCCGCCCGCCGCCGCATGAGTCTGTCCCGACTCGCGGAGACGCTTCCGGAGGCCGTCGACGGCGGCGGCGGCGCGGACGGCGACGGCGCGGACGGCGGCGGCGGCGGAGCCGACGGCGGCGGCGGCGCCGGCGGCAGCGCCGCCGCCGCCACTGCGCACGTTCTGGACGAGGCCCTGCCGGCAGACGCGGGTGCGGAGGTGCAGGCGCAGGTGGCCGCCATCACCGCCCTGGCCAGTCGCGAGGAGGCGCTGAGCCTGCTCCGCACCATGGCGGCCAAGCCGCTGCTGGTGAGGGAGGACATGCACACATACACCGTTGATCACCTTTTGGGGTCATTAACGATGTAACGTTCATTCAGTTATTCATGACGACCCGGATGTGGTGATTGGGCGGAAACACTGTGCGCGTATGCTCACGAGCGCGCGTGTGTGTATGCATGTGCTCGAGTAGCGGCGCGGGGGTTCCCTTGCCTGCGTATGCTGTAAACCCTACACCACAGATATGTATGTATAGAGCCCCGCATGTACGGCAAGTACGGCATGTGTCGCATGACTCCAGGGAGCCCCGCGCTGGGGTCTATGGAAGCGTCGGGCGTAGGCGCTGTGGCGCTGTGGAATGCTGGTCGTGCAGGATTTCAGTGTGGCCATATTCGAGCCAACCCAACCCAATGCAACGCCCATTCTGATGTATTTGTCTAAACCCTACCATTTCGCCCTACCCCACCGCCCAACAGCCCGAGCCGACGCCCTCGCTGCAACCCCACGAACTGAAGCCCGCGGAGGGCTCCGCGGCGACGCCCTCAGAACGGCCCGCGACGGGCGACGGCGCCGCCGCCGCCGCCGCCCCTGCCGCCGACGCGTCCGCACCTGACGGCGCCCCTGCGGTTGGCGTCCCAGCGGCAGCCGGCGACGACGTCAAAAGCCGCACGAGCACGCCCAAGCTGCTTCCGTCGCCCAGTCTCCTCCTGGCGCCGCCGCGCTGGGACGCCCGCCCGGCGCCGCCGCCGGCGCCGGCGCCGCCGGCGGCGCGGTTGGCAGCAGCGGCGGCTCCGCCGCCGCTGCCTCACGGCCCCCGCAGGAAAAAATCGCATCCGCACGCCCATCCGCATCCGCACCCGACGCCACATCTGGTGCCGCCGCCCCTCAAAGTGCCACAGCCGCCGGCGCCGGCGTCCCTCCCAGAGATCCCCCCGCTGAGCCCGGTCCTGCATCCGTACCATCCGTTCGGCGCGCCGGGGACGCCTCCCGCGACCAGCCCGTCGGCCAGTGCGCCGCCCAGCGCCTCCAGCACGCCGCCGCGACTGCTGACCCATGGGTCACAGACGCTGGCGGATAAATCGCCGGGCGACGTCGCCGTCGTGGTCATGGGCCCAGAGGACACGGCGGCCGTGGCCATGGCGCCGGACGGCGGCGTCGCCGCCGCCGCCGCCGCCGCCACCGCGCCACCGATGATTGTACGGCAGCCGTCAGGGGCGCGGCCATCGACGGGGACCATTCCGCGTCCCATCTCGGCCGTCAGACCCGGCACGGCCGCCAGGCCGGCGACGCCGAGTGGGCTCCTGCCGCCGCCGCTGGCGGTGCTGCTGCCGCCGCCGCCGGGCACACCGGCCGCCGCCGGCGCGTCGCCGCCGGCGGTGTTCGGCGCGACGATGCGCACGGGCAGTCGTGGGCTCAATGCGGTTGCGGCGGCGGCGGCGTGGGCCAATTCGACGTCGAGGAGGAACGCCTCGCGGCCGAGTGCGGGCCTTATGCTGTGCGGCGTGGCGACCTCCCGGGTTACGTCGGCGTTGGAACAGATGGAGGTGGGTTGAGGGGGGGTTGGGGAGGGGTTGGGGATTGGCTGAGGATGGGTTGGGGATGGGTTGGGGATGCGTTGGGGAGGCTGACTGGTGGATGATGTTGAATGGGTGAGGGTGGTCATTGCTGGGGTGGGGATGGTGGTGGGGAGGGGAGGGGTGATGATGGCCCGTATGGGTTGAAGCGCGGGAACCCCAGACATGCCCAGCGGTTGGCGGGGGCGGGGCGACACCGATGACGCCGGGTCTCTGCTGGCAATCATGTGTGCGTACCACCCGCCTGCTGTTCTAAGTTGTGCTGTCTGACGTGCCCCCGTGACTGTCGTACCGCAGTCGGAGGCGATGGTGATGGCGCTGGCGGCGGAGCTCTCGGCGGCGCAGCACTCGGACCTGCTGGCGTCGCCGCCGGGTACGGGCAGCGGCAGCGTCGCGCCCGCCAGCGCCGCCACCGCCGCCGCGGCCCTGCCCGTCGCAACGGGGCGTCCTTCGACGCCTTCGATGGCGGCGCCGGGCGGCGTGGCGGGCTTCCTGGCCTCGCTTCGACCGAGCCGCACAACGCGAACGTCGGAAGAATCGCGAGGGCTGGTCGACGGGGCACGTTCGACGGACCGGGGCGACGCTGGCGGCGTCAACGGAACGCTCAGCCCGAGGCCAACTGTACAACAGTTGAGCCATCGATTGGCTGCGACCATGAGTCGGCGTGGCGATTTTGCGTTGCCGACGGATCCGGGCGATGCCGAGGCCGCCGCCGTTGCGGTGGCGGCGGCGGCAGCGGCGGCGACGCCGATCATGATCAATCCCGCGGCGGCGGCCGCCGCCGCCGCCACGGCGGCGGCGGCGATGATGCGGAATCTGCCGCCTCGGCGGCCGATCCGACGGTGTATGTCCGCCCGCCAATTGATGGTCCCGATCCACATCGGAGATGAAGATCTTACCCGTACGATGGTACGGCGCGACGCCGGCGCCGATAACAACTCCACCATGGTGCAGTGCAGCGTCGGCGCGCCGGCAAAGCGAGGTGTTGTTGTACGCCCCGGCGGCGTTCAAGACGATTCATCCGTGGGCCTTAGCTTGGCCTTGGATATGCTGCCCGCTCCGAATTTCGGTCCGCGGAAGTCTGGGGCGGCGGCGGCAGCGACGGCGACGGCGACGGCGGCATCCGAGCCGGGCGCGGGGGGCGCCGCGGGGGCGGCGGCGGCGGCGACGACTACGGAGTCGTCGCCGCCGCTGCTCCCCCACTTCCCCAGATTCCCAAAGTTGAGCACCGCCGGCCTGCCGATCGGGTTCTTCGGTCCACGGAAGAAAAAGGTCAAAAACGACAAGGGCAAAGGGGCCGCCACCGATGACGGCGCAGACCCCGAGGCCGCCATCGTGGGCGCGCAGGTCCAGGACGCCGCGGCGGCGCCGCCGCCGCCTGTGGAGACCGAAGGGTCGTCCTTGGCAGCGCCCCTGGAGTCGGCCGACGTGGCAGCGGCGGCGGCGGCCGCCGCCGCCGCCGCCCAGGAATCATCGGAGGCACCAGGGGCGGAGGCCTCTGACCAGGCTGCCCCGGTGCACAGGCCGGGCGGCTTCGCGTCGGCGTTCGAGCTATGGATGCACCGAACGAAGACGGACCCGGCGACCAACGCCACTTTCGACTCCTTGTCGGCGCTGATGCCGCCGGTGCTGGTGGAAGTCGCGCCCGGCGGGCTGCCGCAGACGGGCTTCGTGGTCACGGCCGGCGCCGCCGCGCCGCGCGGCGATACGACGGCGACGGCGCCGGAGCCCGCGGTCGCGGCGGGCGCGTCGTTGGACATCAACACGACGGCGGCGACGTCAGTGTCGCGGAACCCGTCCCTCGTCGCGGGGGCGCCGCCGGCGGCGGCGAAGTCGCCTGGAGGCGGCGTCAGCGGCGACGGCAGCCGCGCAGTCTCTCCGGCGGCGGTGACGCCGCCACCGTCCTCGAGCGGAGGACCTCTCGACGGGCAGTCGGCGCCGTCGCCGCCGGAGCTCAACGGCGGCAGCGGGCTGTACCGACCGCGCAGCGGGCTCCGTGTCGTACGGCTCGGCGACAATGGCCCATGGGTCACTGTCGAGGAGGCGGTCGCAATGGCCCTAGGGGCCAATGGCCCCGGCGCCGACAACTGCGACGGGGACGGCGACCTTGCCAACTCGGAACTCGCTGCGATGGCGGCCGCGACGGCGCCGTCCGAGTACGGCAACACGGAGCCGTACCCGGGTGACGTCGAAGCCGAGGGCGACGGCGTTGTGTCGCCGCCGCACGACAGATCGCGTCGCGTGCTGCTGCCGAGTACGACGGTCCTCCGGGAGGTTTCCCCCCTGGAGACGCCACTGCCGGGCCCGACGGCGGCGGCGGAGCTGCCTCAGCGGTCGTACGCTTCCGTATTCTCGATGCACAGCTCTCAGTCAGACGCGTCGTGGTCGGCGCCGTCGCTGCCGCCGCCGCCGCCGCGGCTCCTGCCCGCCGATGCGAGCCAGTCGTCGAGTGCAGCAGGCCCGACGTACATAAAGGATTCGCGCCGACTGTCGAGTGGCGGCGGTGGCGGCGCCGGCGGCGGCGGGTCCATCGGACCCGTTCGAGCTGCAGCATCGGTCGACGACAGCGGCGAGCTGATTGTGTACGACGCGTCGCGCTTGACGGAGGACGGCAGTCTTGGCGGCGGCGACGTAGCGGACTTCGAAGTACCTGGCGCCATCGACGGCGACGGCGACGGCGATGTCGTACAGCCGTCAGCGGACGACGAAGGCTTGTACGGCACCTTCCGGGAGCTCACGTTGGGCGGTCTGTCGCTGCAGCTGATGACGACGGCGGCGGCGGCGGAGGCCAGGGCGGCGATCGCGGAGGCGGCCGCGGAGGCCGCGGAGGCGGATGCCGTATTCGCATCGGCACGTACGGAGGCGGATCTGGATCTTCCTGAATCGCCGGAGGCGGGCGTTGTGCCGTTGCCGCACACCCTGGAAACGGTGGCCGAGGGCGATGAAGAGGCTGCGGCGGAGGAGGAGGAGGCGGAAGAGGAGGCGGAAGAGGCGGAGGAGGAGGCGGAAGAGGAGGTGGACGGGGAGGCGGAGGCGCCCGCGAACTATGATGCGGACTCGGAGCAGCAGCAAGAGGGCCGGGGCGGCTCGTGGCGCGGCACGGACAGCACCGCTCCGTACCGCGCTACGGAAGCGGACGACGGCGCTGGCGACGGGGCCTACGGGTACGACCCGTACGATGACGGTAGTACGGCAGGTCCGATGGCGGCGGCGGCGGATGAGGACCCGATACCCGGCCTCGCCGACGAGTCGGAGCTGGAGAACACCTTCCAAGGCTTCGGGTTCGGGTTTGGCGGCGGCGCTGCCGCCGCCGCCACGGCCGCCGATTTGAACCGTACGGCACCGCGCATCGGCGGCAGCCCGATGACGCCGCGCGACCTGCCGACGCCGCCGCGTATCCCCAGCCGGGCCTCCGGCTCCATGGGGACCTATGCTCCAGTACAGGGCACCATCCGCCATTCCGGGAGTGCCGTATCGCTGATGTCCCTTGCTCCGTGGGGCGCCGACGACGTCGCCAGCGTCGGCGGCGGGTACGGCAGCGAGGAGCCGTCGCGTGCGCCCAGCGTCGCCGCCGACCGCGCCGGCAGGCTGAGCTCCGCCGCTGGCAGCCGCGGCAGGAGCGGCAGCGGCTCGGGCATGCCGGACAGCCGCCCGGGCTCTGCCGCCGCGGCCGCCGATGGCAGCCGGCCTGGCAGCCGTACCGCGGACGAGCGGTCGGCAAGACCGAGCTCCGCGACCGGCGGCAGCCGTCGGGGCAGCAGGGTCGGGGAAATGCCGGCGCCGCCACCGGCGCCTGCGGCGCCGCCGCCGCCGCCGCCGCCGCCGTCTCACCTGCGGCTGCAGCTGCCGCCCGGCGGAAGCTGCGGCCTCAGCCCTGCCGTTGATGCAGGCGACGACGGCCGCTGGGCTGTCGCCCTGCCGCCGCCGCCACAGCAGATGGCCGCCGCCGCCGGCGCCGCCGTGAGGACGAGCGTGATCACCGTACACAGCGTGGAAGACCCCATGCAGATGGGACCCGTGTGCGAAGGCTCTGGAGCCGAGGGTCAGGCGGCCGCGCCGGCGCAGCCAGCGGCGGAGCCGCCGGCGGCGGCGGCTCCGCCGCCGGCCGGCGCCGCGGGCGCTGCGGTCGGCCTGCCGTTCGGCGAGTACAGCCTGCGCACCAACGCCGCCGGCATGGCCGCCGGCCACATCTGGCGTGACCTGGCGAAGGAGCACCATCCGGAGCACCGCCAAGGGCCCGGCAACGAATCCGTGTGGAACGGCCACCCACGTAGCCACGTCAGCCTGCTCGGCCACCTTCTGGGCCACGACCACCACCACCACCACCGCCACCACCACCACCACCACCTCCTGCACGGCCACCACGGCCGCAACGACTCCCTCGGCCACCACGGCTCCGACTCCGACTCGGACGGCGGCGGCTGCTGCCACACGCTCTGGCCCCCTTGCGTGCCCAAGCCCTGGCACCACCCGCGCGTGGCGCCGCTGCCGGCGCACGTGCAGGGCCTGCGCGACAACCTGTCGGCGCACGTGGACAAGGCGCGCGTGGCGCTGTCGTCCGCGGCGGCGGACGTGGCGGACCGGATCCGCGGCGGCGTGGGCGGCGGCGGCGGCAAGGGCGGCAAGCCGGCGCTGGTCCGCAAGATCAGCGACCACTGGCTGGAGAGGGTGCGGAACATGCTGGCGGAGCACAAGGGCTTCGAGGTGTGTGTGGGTGTGAATCGTTACATATCTGCCGGGCCGACACTGGCCTGGGGCGCTAACCCGCCCCGTGTGTGTGTGTGTTTTGAGTGTGTGTGTGTGGGGGGGGGGGCGGGTATAGGGTAAAGGAAATTGGTAGGCTGCGTCGGGCGGGGGCACACTTGCCTGGGAGCCCCAGGGCCTGGCCGCTGCCATCGACCCTACCGCAGGTGTTTGCGATCGATCAGGGGCCGCCCATTCGCTTTACCTCGCACCCGCCCTGGCACCCCAGCTCTCTGACCCCAGCCCTCTTGACCCCAGCCCTCTTGACCCCAGCCCTCTTGACCCCAGCCCTCTGACCCCAGCCCCTTGACCCCAGCCCTCTTGACCCCAGCCCTCTGACCCCAGCCCTCTTGACCCCAGCCCCGCCTCGGCCTGGCCCCGGCCCCATTCACCCCCTACACCCCCTGGCACCCTTGCCCTCCTTCAGAACATGGACGCCTCCCAGTTCTTCTGGTTCCACAACCCCAAGGTCATCGCCTACATCTTCAACTGGGCCTACTACGAGAACAGCCTGTCCATCGCCATGCTGCTATTCTCGCTCATCCTGGTGGGGCGGAGGGACGGAGGGGACCGGGAGGCGGAGCGGGCGGGGCGAAAGGGGGCCGGGCGCCGGGGCTGGGGCTGAGCCTGTCAGGGAGGTGTGAGCGTATCTAACAATTTCCTGTATCCCCCCTCCGCCTCCCCCTCCCTCTTCACCTGGCTGTTTCTTTTTACCTCCCTCTTCCCCCGGCCCCCCCGCAGGGCTACCAGGAGAAGTGGGTGTACAAGGGTGTGCCGCTGTGGGCGGTGCTGCTGCTTCTGCTGGCGGATGTGCTCATCCTCGTGCACTCGTGTCTGTACGTGCTGCCGCTGTACGCCCTCATCACACCCGTCGGCTCGCACTGCCCCAAGGTGGGCTCCAGGGAGGGGGGGGCGGGTGGGGTGGGCCGGGTGGGCGGCTTCGCGTGTGATAACTGGGCGGTTAGAGTCGCGCTCCAGGGTCGGTGGGCCTCCCATTTTGAACTTTTGCCCCTTTAGCCCCTTTAGGAATTACCGCTTCTGCTGGCACTAGACTTGCCCTTCAATGGATCCTCGTTAACGGATTTAGATTGTACCCACAGGGTTTAGTGGTGTGGTAGCAATCGTAATGGGATCGAACCCAGGACCTTCCACCTCCCAACTGCGGCGGCGGCGTCACCTGACCTGAACTCCGCCCCCCCCCCCCCACCCCGCCCCCACTGCTCCCCGCCCCCTTCCGCTCCCGCAGGAGGTGTTGCGGCGGGCGCTCAAGGCGGGTGTGTTCACGCGGCAGACCGCCCTCATCGCCAAGGCGCTGCACCTGCAGCTCAAGGCCAGGTGGGTGGGTGAGGGTGGGTGAGGGGCGTTGAAGGTGGACAGACGGGCGAGGGGCGGGAGGGAGGGAGGGATACGGCATGAGGGTAAACGGAGATACCAAGACCGTTGCCCATAAACGGGCTTCCACATGATAGGGGGTTTGGGAGACAGCTGAGATGGTCCTCTGGAGGATGTTCCAGGATGCCAGCGGGTGATCCGATTGGAGCTGGGTTGTGGGCTGGTGGGTTGGTGGGTTGGGTGGTTACCCACACCAAAGGTATCTCTTAACCCCACTTCATGGCCCCCACTTCATGGCCCCCACTTCATGCCCCCCACACATACACACACGCTGTGCCGCAGGGAGACGGTCCACGCAGCGGCCTCGCCCCCGCAGACCCCACCCACCTTCCTGGGCCGCATCACGCACCGCTGGCAGCGGCCCTCCGCCCTCTCGCACGCCGTCGCCGCCACCAACGCCCTCTCGCGCGCGGCGCCGGGCGGCGGCGGCGGCGGCGCATTCAGTCCCATGGGTCGGCACTACCGCGAGCTGAGCCCCGCCGGCAGCGGCCGCCTCAGCGGCGGCGGCGCCAGCGGGTACGGCTACCTCAGTCCACGTGGTACGGAGGCCGTGGTGCCGCTGGCGATTGAGGGGCCGCCTGCCCCTGGCGGCGGCGGCGGCGGCGGCGGCGCGGCGAAGCAGAGTCAGCAGGAGGCGGCGCTGCGGGCGTGGTCCAAGGCGGCGCTACTGGCGGATGCGGATGGCGGCGGTGGCGGTGGCGGTGGCGGCGGCGGCGGCGGCGGAGGAGGAGGAGGAGCGGTTCGGAGCGACAGGTGGGAGGGTGGCGGTTGTTTGTTAGCCGGGTCAGGGTCATGTGTGGTTTCGGAGGGCGTCTCTTTTCGCCGATCGTGTGTCCTTCCTGCCATCCCGTCGGGGCGGGTATCACAGCCTGTGTGTCTCTCACCCTGTCACCCTGTCACCCTGTCACCCTGTCACCCTGTCACCCTGTCACCCTGTCACCCTGTCACCCTGTCACCCTGTCACCCTGTCACCCTGTCACCCTGTCACCCTGTCACCCTGTCACCCTGTCACCCTGTCACCCTGTCACCCTGTCACCCTGTCACCCTGTCACCCTGTCACCCTGTCACCCTGTCACCCTGTCACCCTGTCACCCTGTCACCCTGTCACCCTGTCACCCTGTCACCCTGTCACCCTGTCACCCTGTCACCCTGTCACCCTGTCACCCTGTCACCCTGTCACCCTGTCACCCTGTCACCCTGTCACCCTGTCACCCTGTCACCCTGTCACCCTGTCACCCTGTCACCCTGTCACCCTGTCACCCTGTCACCCTGTCACCCTGTCACCCTGTCACCCTGTCACCCTGTCACCCTGTCACCCTGTCACCTTCAGGATCTGCGCCAGCGCACTGCCCGACGGCGCTGCCGCCCCGCCGGTCGGCTCCATGGACCCGGGTCTGGGTCCCGCGACCGCGCCTGCGGCCACCAACCAGGACCCGAAGGCCGTACTCAACAGCAGTGGTACGGCAATCCTTGGATTGGCGCCGCCCTCCAAGTCTGGCAGCCCGTCCCGGGGCGGTTCGTCCACCGGCGGCGGCGGCGGCGCTGAGCCGCTGTCCTCCCTGCAGCCGTTCGAACCGACACCGGTGATCCTGCCGCGGGGCCCGCACCAGCACCGGCCGGCGGAGCCGGCGGGCGCTGGGGCGGCGGCGCCGCCGCCGCCGCCAGCGGCGGGCGCCGTTGCCGTCGCCGCTGCTCCCGCGGCGGCGCCCGCTGCCGCGGCGGCTGCCGCCGCGGCGCGGCCCAAACCGACGGCTCCGGTGCCAATCCCGACGGCGACGAAAGCAGCCGGCCGCGGGCGCGGCGGCGGCGCGGCGTCCGGAAACGCGCCAGCAGCTGCGGGGCGCGGCCACCTGGCGCGGCTAATGCAGCCTTTCCGCGGCGGCGCCGCGGCGGCGGCGGCGCCGCCGCCGCCGCCTCCGGCCGCGGATACGTCGGCGTCGGGTGACGTCAGCGGCGGCGGCGCGCGGGCTCCCGCCGCCGGCGGCGGCGGCGACCAGAGCAGCAACCGCAGTCTGATGAGTCACGGCGAGGATGACGTCATGCCGTTCACGGGCAGCGGCGCCGCGCCGTCGCCGAGCAACAGCATGATGGCGCTGCCGGTGCAGTCGCCGCCGGGGCTTCGGGGCGGTCTGGGCGCATCCAGCAGTCCCACGGGTCTCGACATGTCGTTCCTGAGGGGCGCGCAGTTGGAGCGGCAGGGCAGCAACGACTCGCTGTCGAGTTCGTTGGGCCGCTCCGGAACCATCCGGACACTGATGGCGGGAATGTACCGGTAAGTACGGCACTTGAGCAGCGGAGCCCGGCTACGAAACCGGTTAGATATATACGATTTTTTTGGTAGACGCTTTGTTTCAGAAGACGCGACGTATCTATCGCCTTGTAGAGGTGTTGTGGTGCGATGACCCATGGGTCATTACTACACTGTTGCCGTACAATTCGTACGCTTCCCGTGCACTCGCTGTCGTCGTGTCTCTCCCCTCAGGGGCGCGGTGACGCAGTTGACGCCGGAGGAGCGGAGGGCGGCCGCCGCCGCCGCCGACGGACTGGTGAACGCGGGCCGGGGCCGAGCACGCGGTCGGGGCCGGGGCCGCGGCCGCGGACTCGACATGACCCTGGTTCCGGAGCAGTAAGGAACCTCCCATGTTCGCTCCATTTATCGCCCCACGGCCGGGGCTGTGCGCTTGCCGTACAGCCCGTTGGGTAATAGTCTTTGATTGGCGCAAGGGCCTGCAGGTGTACATGTTAACAAACATTTGGATTATATGGTAACGTGCGCGGACGTGTACGACACGGCACGGGACAGCGCTATTCGTGCCGTACCCACCATAACAGCAGGGGTGAGAGTAAACCAACCGGCGGTACAAGTATATGCGGATCGCTCTCTTATGGTTGGCCGTTGATAGGCAGGCAGGTTGGTATATAGGCAGGTTGGTATATAGGCAGGTTGGTAGGTAGGGAGGTAGGTAGCTAGGTAGCTAGGTAGTTAGGTAGCTTTGGCGTCCAGCATGCGCGAGTGTCCTACGTCGGCGGGAAGCCGAAGAGCCAGTGATTGGGCGTGGCGGTACCTGGGTGGGCTGACTTTTGAGGTCACCGGTGGTCATTCTGGAATACGGAGTGAAGTGCGGTGTTGGACAGCCTCTCCGGGTGACGCACGGACACCCGTGCGTTTTTGAGGGCCGCGCCTCGCAACGGTTTTAGGGCCCCGCCTCGCGACCCGACTCCGAAGTCCGGACGCTTCGACGTCCGACTCCGGACGCGGCTCGAGCCCCGACCCGAACCGAGTTGCACCGGAGACCCGCCCCTTCCATAGGGTTTCCCCCTTGGGGTGACCTACGACCCGGGTTGGGGGGTTGGGACCCGGCTAACGCTGAAGGCGGCCGCAGCGCGACGCTGCTGGTCGCTCCACCGCGCCGCGCCCCGCCCAGGTCCGTACGTGTGGCCGACCGACCGACCGACCGACATACAGCTGCCGGGCCTCTTCCCATGGCGGCGGGCCTTCCCTGGCGAGACAGGGTGATTGGGAGCAGTGAGTCGGTGGGGATGGTTTGGTGTGGTGCCCGGTATGTACGGCATGGTGTGATTTGATGTGATGCGGTGTGATGTGATGGGGTCGTTGCGATGATGGGGTGGCCAACTTGCGTGCCTGTGGTCGTTGGCGGTTAAGAAAAAGACAACTACCTGGCGCGACAACCGGGTATCCCCGTTATGGGTACCTGACCCACTTTCTTGGGCCACGTGGGCAACCTCGTGACGTCCAGGGGGGGATGAGGAGAGGGGGGAGGTCGTGAACACCCTGTATTGGCATAAGGGGGTCGTGCAGGAGGGCGCGCGGGGGTACAAGTATATATGTGGGGCGGGGGCGTTTGGGGTTATTTGCAGTGTCGCGGTTGGCGTCAGGGAGCGAGGGCTGCGTTGCGGAACGGGGGGTTTGCCGTCCGGGAGGTTGCGTGGGACGGTGCCGGCAGTTGGCCATTGGCGGTTGCTTGCGTGGTTGACACAGTTGTGGGTCTATCTGTGTGCTCCGGCCGGTAGCGGACCGGCGACGGCCCCAACCCGGGGTGCGCGGCGGAGCTGGCGATCGGGGCTGCTGGGCCGCTAGGGCCTACCGCGTGCGCGCATGTGTGGTGTGTTTCGAGAGAAATAAATAAAGCCGCCCAAACCAACCCGGGGGCATGCGACTAAGCACGTCCGTAGGTAGGCAAGGAAATATATACATGTGTGTGCCAGCGATGACGCATGTGTGCATGTGCGCGAGTGTGTAGCGAGGAACGCACCCGCCCTGACCACCATCCACCCAGACGCGTGCTCTGTGTGTGTAGGTGGGGCTTGAGGGAATGGCCGTTGTGAGGCCGAGACGTTGCAGTGACAGGCCCCCTGATTAGGGCGGAGGCCACAACACACGATGGGTTCGTGAGTGACGTGATGGGTTCGTGAGTGACGTGATGGGTTCGTGAGTGACGTGATGGGTTCGTGAGTGACGTGCGGGTGTGGCGGCGTCTGTGTGGCGGCGTCTGTCACGGCGCGGGCGGGGGCGTCTCTGCGACTATAGAGGGGATTTGTTCGGAAGGCTACCGCTGGCGGGACCTCCGCACAGCCGATGGATCCCCTCTGCGGAATGTTCCCTCAGCAGGTGCTGGATGATTGTATCGTACATATTGTGATACGGCTATGTACGGCAGTACGACAGTCTTTCGTACGCCGAAGATTGACATGATGGCGCAGACACCACCATGCTGTCTGCTGTGGCGGGTGCATTCAGAGGCAGGTAGGGCGTGTCCGTGCGTTAGCTGGAGGAGTGCCCAAGCCATCGTGTTATTAGTGTCTATCTAGGGAGAAATGCCTTTTCAGATGAGGACTGCAACGTTCCATCCAGTCGCGCGACGGAGTCGACGGAATCGAGCTATTAGTATCGACGTAGTGAAACGCAGACGGAAGCAGGGAGGGAGGTAGGGGGCCTCGTACGCCTGGAATGTCTTCGAGACTTCGATTTACCGTACCTCGAACCCAACTTAGTTGGTTGCTGCGGAATGTCGTATCTGGGTTCGTGTGAGCGCGCACCGCTGGATATTCGTAGTGGCGCCGCGAGGACTGACTAGGCAGGTGATGAGGTTCGTTCCCGTCAAGTTTCCCCGTGGTTTCGGAGGAACCCCGCATCGACCGTTTCTAGCGCGGATGCTGTGATGGGCCGAGGTCTTTTACATCAGGACGAGAGACTAGCACTCGCGTGCATGTCGGGTCAATGCAGCTAGCTGGCACGCCGGCCGTCCGTCCGGCGGTCATATTTTTTGAGCGTCGTCGCGAGTAGTCACTGTGATAACTGTCGCGGTCTGTTGGTGGTGTGGCGGCTGCGTGCGTGTGCGTCTCGATCGATCGAGAGCTCTGCAGGGGGGAGGACGGGCGGTCGCCATTTTGGCGTGTAACGCCCGCACGCGTCGCAGCTTGCGACCGTTGCGCGTGAGAGACGGGTTGGTTGCCTAGCTAGGTGTATGTGCAGTTCTACCGCGGGACGGGCGGTCGACATTTCGATGTGACGCACGCGCTTGTACATACTGCGCGCGTCGTCACAACACGTCACACTTGAGTGCCCGGCGTGCCTTGCATTATTTATTTACCGCGACACATTACGAGTGGGGGGGTGTATGTCGTACAGTACGACGTGACGTGGCGTGCGTGTTGCAGGATGCGACCCCGGGTCTCAAAAACCCTATCAACCCTCTTGTGGAGAACGGCTGTGGTGCCGTACAGACAGTGGGAATACTCTTCGTGTAAGGCGTTTGCGCAACATCAGTGCGATCGATTATCGCCGTCCTGTTAGGCGGGTAGGCCGCAATCATCAATGCATTAGCCATCCTGCTGCCAGACCGGCAGGAAACGAAAACCTGACGCGATGAATGGACACCACTTTATTTGCCACATGCAACGCTCTGGCATCTCCAGCACAGACAGGGTACATATATACATGAGGCTGGATTACCAGACCATCCATGGCCAGAGTTAGGCCTGGTCAGATGTGCACAAGACGCGTCCCAAAGCCACAATACAGAATATATACACCCAGCCGCCAACGCGCCCGCTGACCCTGTTACTCTGTTTATAATCCTATGTGGCCGGGCCCCTTGTGCCGGACGCTGCTGCAGCCGCCACCACCGCCGGCACTGCCTGCCCGTCCTCCGCCCTGCTGAAGAGGCGCCTGCGTGCGGGACACCGCATAGGGCAAGCCCAACGAGGTACATGCGCCGCACCAGCCGGATAACGTATCTTTGGATTGGGTACGAGACCGGGCGTGTCAATGGAGGAAACAGGTGGATGTGTGCAAGGCCTCACCCAAGTAGGACGAAGAAACTGTCCGACCTCCGCCTAGCCTTCCGCATCACCCAACAATGGGTCGCGCCCATCGCTCGCGCCCTCATGGACAGCGTATTTGAAATGGTTATCGTTGCAGGTAGACAAACGGATTTCCGGGAACAAGGGTCATATATATGATTATTAAACTTCCCTGTTCGGATTGGCTTGCGCCCTCGAAAAACCGTCCAATAACCACTGAATGAAAATGATACTCCTATCAGTCGACAAACATAGCGAAGCTGGCATTTTAAGGAAAAGAGAATTTCCGATTACTGTGCGGTAAACGGAATTGATCGTAACACCAGTCAGGCACATACTATTGTACAGGTCTCCCTTTGTAATGTTAGTGTAATGTTTAAAAATTAATCATCTACCATTAACGATATGCTTGCACAAGCCGAACATCAATGAGTAACAAACACAGTCAAACTACCGCCAAGAAACGTCATCTGTATCAGTCACACTTAAATTGAAGTCGGTCCCCTCTTTCATTATTTTTTTTAATTTAATTTATCTATGTTATCTACGATAGCCTTGGCGTAACTGTGACGCAAGCGAACATGCATACCGTCCAGAGATAAGTGGAAGGCAAAAAACAAAGAATAATTAGCGAGCGTAACGACAAATCAAAGGGAGAAGCTATTGCAGCAGGCGCCGTCAGCCATCGAACGGATAGCGAAGTCGACATATGTAGATGATGCGTAGTTGCTATACGACATATCGAAACCGGTGATAGAAACTGCGACCAAGAATGACCATTGAAATCTGGGTGCAAATAAGTTACATGTGCGTGCACAAGACAGAAACTGCAGGGCAGCCCACCGATTAGGCGAAAGGCGATAGCCGATAGCGCATACTGTGCAGATAGTCACGATAGTCGTGACAGCATCGTCGTCACACTTAGTTCGCCCCCAGGCCGCAGCTATCCAGGAAATTACCTGATTTTTGCATTTTGCGTTGCATAGTGAGGGAAAGAAGGGTATGTACTTTTGCGCAGTACGGTGCAGAAATGTCTT
The DNA here is from genome assembly GCA_003117195.1 of Eudorina sp. 2006-703-Eu-15. Taxonomy (NCBI): domain Eukaryota; kingdom Viridiplantae; phylum Chlorophyta; class Chlorophyceae; order Chlamydomonadales; family Volvocaceae; genus Eudorina; species Eudorina sp. 2006-703-Eu-15. The sequence goes on from BDSI01000086.1 coordinate 86,734, forward strand.
CGCCAACGGGACCGCAATACTGCATTTTTCGTTCATAGGGATCCCAATCTCATTCCGTTGTTTCGTCATGCTTCTGAGGCGGCGCGAGCGATGCGAACAGAGAAGTTACTGATCAATAATTAACCCAGCGCCGTACACCTTTTTCCCCGGCATGCACGGATGCTTAACATTTATGAAATTAACATTTACCGCATTAATCAAATAACGGATAACCAGACGCTCTCTACATCCCTTCACAGCTACCCAAACATGGTCACACATACATAATTTACCTACATATCAAGGACATTGAGCGGAGCCAATCAAATTCATTTCGTTATCGCCACTTTTAACGTTCAACACGACTTAACCTCCTTGAGAACTTCTTCTGCTGCTCCGCGGGTCGCCAAGCACATTAGACATTTGGCAGGACGGCTGAAGTGGGTGCGAACTAGCACTAAGTAGCCTTTGCATCATGGATAATAACTTCACTTTGCACAAGGGTAAAGGGTGCCATGGTCATGGAAGGAGGCTCGGTTGGACCCGCCTCCGACTTGGAGCATTATGGCTGGCAGTGGCCCTGCACGCTTCTTACATGCGCCCTGGCACAGCTCAAAGTAAGTAAAGTTTTTTACATGAATTTAGGTGCTTACGGTGGTACGAGACTAGAGGCTGAATGTATGTGTAACCGTTCGTTCGCCAGCAGTCGATTAGGTGAGCGTCAAAATTACTCGAACTTCGGTAAAACGCAAAGCCTACACTATGTATACAATGTTTCCATCTCCGTGCCCTCAATTTGATTTGCTACAAATGTGTACAGGCGTGCGCGTTTGCGAGCCTGCGGGTCTAACACACATCGTACGTTCGTTCTGGGTGGCTCGCTGCCTTGACGATACGGCTCTTTAGACAGGAACTGTTGCAAACGTGCCAGGCGTGTTGATTTACTAATAAATGGTGCATTCTGCCCACCCGCATCGTCCCTCGCGCCATCCCAATGCGACCGTGCCGTCGTACATGCGTACTGTACGGCGGCATGCACGTCGGCTTCTGGTGGCTGACGACTTGAACGGCCGATCGACCCGGTGATTACCGCACGCCCTTGTGTAACCTCGAATGCACCACTGCCACGAAATCAAGAGTTCTCAACGAGCACGTCGTCCATGTACTGCGGCCGCAGCAGTAGGAGCTATTACGACTCCGGCGCAGATGATTCTTCCTTGACAAGCCTGTACCCGCTCACGACCATCTACTACAGCGCGGGTGACATCATGAACCGATTCGTGTCCAGTTTCACGATGCCCAATCTAACAGACGTTTTGGGGCCTAAGCATGGAACTTTCTTAGGAGGCGATCCGTTCAGCATCACCCTCAACCAATGGGTCGATCCCGTCGTCAGCGTGCGCGTGTGCTGCTACCCGACCGATTTCTGGGGTTACGCGCCGACGCAATTGCATTTTATGACCCGTAGCGGCGCCAATTTTTCGACGGACGGGTGGTGCAACGACCTGCCGTCGTGGAAGAAGGTGCCGGACGGCTACATCCTGGGCGGCTTCAAGACCCTGTTCAGTGCTTATCCCGGCGCTACGTGGGTGCAGCGATTGGCCTTTATCTTCGTACGTGCAGAAAGAAGTACTCAACACTATCAAATGGCCACCGCCTCCACCACCCTCACCTTCTCCCCCGCCGTCACCGCCGTCTCCCCCTCGACCTCCTTCACCCTCTCCACCGTCGCCTCCGTCCCCTCGGCCTCCTGGACCATCTCCACCATCGCCTCCGTCCCCTCGGCCTCCTAAACCCTCTCCACCATCGCCTCGGCCTCCTTGGACCCTCTCCACCGTCGCCTCCGTCCCCTCGGCCTCCTAAACCCTCTCCACCCTCTCCACCGTCGCCTCCGTCCCCTCGGCCTCCTCCACCCTCTCCACCGTCGCCTCCGTCCTGTTGTATCTCATTACAGGTTTCCCTTAGCCGTTGGCTAGGTATGCTCATAACTTAACCGTTGGTTGAGTTCGGCCGTTGGCCGTGGTTCTACGAAGCTTTCGTATGGACCTGGGATTACGACGGTTTCGTTGTAATCGTGACGCTTGTCACTGGTAGACTCGTTCGAGGCTGATATTTCACCGGTTAATGTACACTATTCGATGCGTTGCATCGTGTAAGCTATCGGCTTACTTGGAGATTACGACATGCCGGGAAAGGCCGTACGTATTCTTCGACCATCGGGCTTTGTAGCCTACTGTGTCTCATTATCCGGTAGTTCTCACTACCACCTAACAGTGGACGTGGGATACAACACGTCCCTGCCCAACCAAGACGTGCTGCCTCCGCCGTCCCCACCGCCATCTCCGTCACCTTCGCCTGCTTCGCTCCAGCCTCCTGCAGTCTCACCACCGTCGCCTCCGTCCCCGCCCTACAAGAATGTTCCGCCTCTTTATTCCCCAGCCGGGCCACCGCCATCTCCGCCTCCCCTGCCGGTACCGCCCTCGCCGCCCTTATCAACCTCGCCGCCGTCCCCGCCCTACAGGAACGTTCCGCCTCTTTATTCCCCCGCCGGGCCACCGCCTTCTCCGCCTCCCCTGCCGCTATCGCCCCCGCCACCCTTATCGACCTCTCCTCCGTCACCACTCCCGGTCGCGCCGCGATCTCCACCTGCTCCTGCTGCCCAGCTGGCACCGTCCTCCTTGCCACCTCCTCCACCGCCGTCGCCGCACCCATCGCCCCGTCAGTCACCATCGATGCCCAAACCTCCTCTGCCCCCGAATGTGGAAGTCGATTACAGTTTCCTAAAAACGGAGCCGAAGTTCAAGGTGAGCTTGCCGTGCCTCGGGTCCATGCACGGAGATAGAAACATACACCGAAAAAGAAATATTTGCAAATATAATTGTTCGTGGAACATTCTCAGACGGTAACAATTGTTACATATATTGTAACATCATGTAGGGCATAAGGGTCATGGGGAAGAAATGCAGTACTTGCGCCGTGTCTTTTTCTTGCTCCGTATTGTATGTGACTGACCTGCTTACATTGCAGATGAGCGAGGGCGGTTGCCTGCCTGCCTGCCTGCCTGCCTGCCTGCCTGCCTGCCTGCCTGCCTGCCTGCCTACGGTGCCTACGGTGGCGAGGAGGACGACGAGGGCGAAGTCGAGATCAGTGTGAAGAAGCACGTCAAGGCGCAGTCTTACAGCAACTGGCCCATCCGTAACATCAAGCTGGAGCGCAGCAGTGACGGCAAGTTCTCGCTGTCAAAGCTAAGCGACGCTTGTGACAGCGACCCGTTCTTCAAGGGCCAGAACATGGGCGACATTCGTGACAAGGTGAGGATTAGTTTGGTAGCTGGATTCGCGTCTGTATGCTGACAGTGACCGACATTCCGGCCTGACCCACATGCGGCGCTCGGTTTCGCGTCACTGCCACCGTTCACCGCTGCATGCCGACAGTCCGCTGCCTGACCCAGATCCAAACTGTCTTGTTGCTTGCCTCCTACCCCACAGAGACCTGGCGGTGGCCCAGCGGGATACGTCGCGATCACCAACAACGAGGACCTGACCGACTACATTGACAACAGGATTTACAGGAACCGCGTCCTCGTGCTCTGGAGCAAGCCAGCAGCAGAGACATTGCCTCCCGACCCCGCAGCGCGCCCAGGACGACGCCCGGCCACCGGCACAGAGCGCGCGGAGCGGCCTCTCGGCAACCTATCCTTTGCGGAGAACAAGCTCACGTCCTCGGACTACTTCGCCAGGGTATGATTGGGAATGATACTGGGTATACGCCGGTGTCCCTTGGGCAACATATCCAGGCAGTCACTGTTGTGGGTACAGCGGAAGACATGCCTGGCTTTTAGCCTGAACATGGATTACTAGCCCGAATGCGTTTGGTAATGCTATCGCTTGCACAAACTCCTTGGTCTCTATGTCTGTGAATCCTCGCGCAGCACGGCGAGGCATGCCAGGAGATCATTGCCAAGCACCCCTACTTGGACGACGAGCGGTACACGACGGTCGTAAAGCAGTGGGCGGCGATACTGGTAGGTTGCTTAATGTGGGAGGGTGTTTAAGACGCGAGTGCAGCTGTTTCAAGACCTGCTTCACGCAATCCCTTTCGGAGTCGACTTCTGCCGTGCCAGAATGGGTAGGGCTCTTCATGCTATGCTCGTACACCTGCTGTACACACACCGTGCAGAATTCCTAGGTGCCGAAACCCGGATTGCCTTCTGTGAACCCAGAATAACCCACATCTAATACCCATCTTCTGCTTCCATTGTCACCACTCCCTTACCAGGCGACCGGCTACAACTCGGAGGCCACGGCCATCGTCATGCCCGCCCCAGTGAAGAAGACGTATGATGCGCTGCTGAACAAGGCAGAGCGCGGGCGCATTGTCGACAACTGGCAAGGGAACGACCGCGCATACAAGAACCTGGACGGCGCGGCCCCGCCGCGGCAACCGCAAGGGTTGCCACGCCCTGCCTTTCAGCCTGGCAGTTGGGCAGCGGCGGCGACGGGCACTGCGTCGGGTTTCGTCGGTGGGCAGGCGGGACCAAGCCGCAGTGCACGTGCTCTGCAGGGAGGGCATGCCAATCCGTGCAGTTCCAGCAACGGATTTACTGGGCCCCAATGCCTACCGCGCTTTGCGCCTACTCACTGCGTGAACCGCCCCTATCAGGACAACAGCACCAGCAAGTCACAGGTGTTTGTGCAGGGCGAGCTCGTGCAGGTGACTGGTGAATACCATGATGGATACATACTTGTTAAGTACGGCCGCACCGTCATCGATGAGAACCAGTGCCCCAAGTCCGCCTGTGACCGTGCCTGGCTGCCCGCCATGGTCCTCACCAAGCTCGTCGAATCCCAGGAGGACCCCCCTCCGCCACCTCCCTCATCACGGCAGGTAACCAGGGGGTGTGCGTGGCATGGGGCACTGGGGCATGGAACTTGAACGGACCCCTGTATTGCTTCGATAAGTAGCACCCCTTTATTGCTCAGCTCTGTATCGAGACTTTCCTTGTCCACTCATGCCATTGCAGGGGTTCGGTATCAAGAGCGAGCCCGGCATCAAGAGCGAGCCCGGCATCAATAGCGAGCTCTGCATCAAGAGGGAGCTCGGTGTCAAGCGCGAGCCTGGTGCCGCAGTGGGAACGCCCTGGGGTCACTGCCAGCGCAAGAAGCGGTGCTCGGTTATCGAACTGCTGTCGGACGACGACGATGACGACGACGTCCAGATCGTGGGCTGAACGACCGCACTTGCACATGTGCTCGCGCAGTCAGGCGGTGGCCGTATCGGGATCGTGGGTGGCTGGGCAGGCGGGACAAAGTGGCGGCGGCATCGGGATCGTGTGAGCTGAACTTGTGGTGGTACGTAAGCACCTTCTGTATTTCTGTGCAGGGGCACAACACAACCCAGTGTATGCGGTCTGTGTTTACTAGTAACGATAACGTGTCCTGAGTCCGACGCTGTGGACGTGTCAAGGGCAAATGAAGGGCTGCCTTGAACTGGCGTGTAGTAGGAGCATCGGGATACAGTGACCCTGGGGTCGTCATTGGGAAAATGATGCAGGATGATTCTTTTTTTAGTATACAAGCAGGGTTACAGCATTGGCCATGGCTGTCGCAGACCCAAATTTCCAATATGCAATCTGCTATGCTTTCATGTTTCGATTGGCTCTGGGACAAAGGGCACCATCTCTGGAAGAGATGCTCAGCTGTTTAACTGCTGTACGAGTCGGACGACAACGATGTTCCGATAGTGCGCTGATACGTAGGCACCTTTATGTGCAGGGGTTCACATGCATGTTCCAACCGTTCTTACGCCGAGATCGTTACATATGTGCTGTTGGAGACAGATTCGTTTCCAGGAAACCCCATGCAACTCTGTCGGGCCGCGACAACTGGCTCTTGGGTACATCGCACGCCTCTCCCAAACAACAGCAACACAGCCCATACGGTCTCTATCTGTCGCTGCAGCACAAGGATAACTACCGGTCGTAAAAGTGCACCGCTCGGATCCAGTTCGTGCATGCTTCCGCGGTAATGGACTCAAATGCCGCATCAATTGCAGCCATAGGGGGCACAATGCATACGAAGTCGCAGTGCGACTTGATCCATTGCTTGACGGCAGAAAACAGCTTCTCGATGGGGTTTTACACAGGTGAGTACGGCGGAAGGAAAAGGAACTGAACGCCCATCGCATCACACAGGCCTCCCAGTGCAGCCTTGTCGTGAATCGTACAGTTGTCAAAAACAACGACTGAGTGGTCGTCTGGGAACTCGTTCAGCAACGGAACCTGCAGGAATTGCGGAATAGAGTTACGTTCTTTTCACCATTCAGACGCAGCCTGAGCCATCCTTACCACGTCGCACGTAAAGAAATCCAGGAACGTCTGCTTGTCGGCCGCGCCCTCCAATGTGCGTCGAGCCAGAACGCCCTTGGTGCTCATTGCGGCAATAGTCGTGAACCGCCTGCCCCGGACGAAGATGCTGTGAGACTTGCTCAGCTCGCCACGCTGCGCCCACGCGTACGGACGGTTCAGCGTACGGTCGTCCTGCAACAACGCCCTTCACGTCAGCTATACGCACATACCCATCGAATACCAATGTACTCTTCAGTACTCACCGTGGCCACTTCATCAAAGAAGATATATTGATCGGCGGTGTAGCCATTCAAGCCCACGAACTCGCGGTACGCAGCCTGGGCATCTGCCCGCGCTTCGTACGCTCTTGTGAATACCCTCTTGCGTACGTAGCCGAGCTCCGCGAGGGCCTTGCTTATATCGGAGACTGTCCACGTTTGACCAAGGCACTGCTCCATGCCCTGGGCCAGCTCCGATAGCAACGACTGGTCATTCGCTTGAACGAGCTCCACAAGGGTCTCCGCTGCGACCCAGTCGAATTTGCGCGTTTTGCGCCTGTCTGTCTGACCTTCGGGAGCAGTGATTTGACCGCTTGAACGGAAATCGTTCACTATGGAGGCTACAGTGTCAGCGCAAGGATGACCGCCAAAAAAGTCAGCTATGACGTTATATGTGAAACCTTCGTTGAAATACAGATGACAGACGCGTTCTCGGGTGTCTAAGCTGTAGTAGTGCTGTCTGGCGAGATCTGCGGCCATTCGGTATGGGCGTGTTAGGATTGTATGACTGAAAAAGTTGAACCCGCAGTAGGGATTAGCTATACACGGGCCGCGGAGACAGTACGTTTTGGTGAGCAATCCTGGACGAGCAAACTGAGCAAACTGAGCAATCTAGGTTTGGTCAACATCGCGAAGTTCACGTTGGAAACGGAATTTGTTTTGCAACCCGCCATAATATACTAATAATATTAGTAATGCTAAAAATACTAATAAGTATAACCCCCTTTTAAACCTAAACCCCAAACCCTACAGTTATAATTGTTATAACTGTAGGGTTATAAAAACAATTATAATAATTGCTTTTCAAACATGATCCCAACTCACCGCCTCCGGCCCTTTTCCCATGTGAGTGTTTGACCAGAGCATCATCGTCATTGCTATATGATATATAGAGCAATCCACTAATATTACCAACATTGTTACGTTGATGCAAACGTCGTGCTTGTTACAACAAAATTGTATGTGCACACTATACACACAGCAATCATCTTCCTTTTCATGACTGCCACTACTAATGTTGCATAATGCAGTTCGATCCCTCGCGAGATATAGACGAGCTCCAATGGAAGGCGTACGGGGCCCTAACAAGCTTGCAAACGTCCGACGGGATGTGTCCCCTCGACAATCGTACATGGGCGGTCATTGGAAGCTCGGTAAGTACCAGCAGACGGCTACGGCGGAAAGTACTACTATGATATAAAAACCTAACAACAACAATTATAATTATAATTTTAGAAGTTACAAACAGTATTACTAATGATATATTAATGTATTTATAATTATAATCATATTTATAGTATACGAATAATAAGTACGCTGGGTAATCCTAGCGTGAAATAAGGCGGCAGGGGCGGCATATTTAAATGCCGCGCTATCGCCATCAGTGTGGCTATCTTAGTTTTTGGAGTATCGGCTAGAGATTCACCTGTCATAGAAACTTCTGAAAAATCTGTCTATAGAGAGATATTCACGGCTAGAAACGGGTTTAAGTATCTACAGAGATTTGTACACACGCCCAGGTACACTAACAGGTGTGACCATTTATTTATTACGGAACTAATACCACTCATAAGCAACCTCTGTTCCGGTTCACTCGTTGAAAAAACCAGTCATGGAGGGCGCCGCCAGTCATGGGCCCAGTCATGAACCCAGTCATGATCCCAGTCATGGCATGCCCTCCAGTCATAGGCCCGTTCATGAGGAAGTGCAGCCATGACTGGCGGCAGTCATAGGCCCGTTCATGGACGGGGGCTTCATGACTGGCGGCAGTCATAGGCCCGTTCATGGACGGGGGCTTCATGACTGGCGGCAGTCATAGGCCCGTTCATGGACGGGGGCTGCATGACTGGCGGCAGTCATAGGCCCGTTCATGGCCCCGTTCATAGCCCCGTTCATGACCGATCATGACTGGATCCCCGTTTCGCCCGGTGAGATTCGACCCTAAGATTCGGGCCGGCTATATATCTATCTGACCGCCCGAGTAACTGTCAATGGGGAGAAGTCATGACCCCGCTTTGGCATCAGAGTATGTTATTCGTACTTTTTTCAAGAGCAAAGAGTATCTAATAATTTCCAATATATATAGCCACCCTTCTTAAGATAGCCACGCACCCTTCGCCATGCATACAGATATATACCGTACATGGAGTATGCATGCGTGCGGACCATACATACATAATAACATAACAATTCCATCCGTTGGACACATGGCTTACACAAACAGGCCCATTGGACCGTATACATGGAAGTACGTGTAAGCAAGGACCGACGTAGGCCTTACAGAGTATAAATGCAATAAAAGCCCAGTACCCGTAGTACCCGCGGAAACGTTTACCAAAGTCCGTCCATGCATGTACAGTGGTTTCGAGACCAGATGCTGTTGTGCAACTCGCTGCGTGACCACACATACAGATGGCGGTAGGCTACTGCTCCGAAAGACCCCTAGAGGGCTCAGGCAAATGTCTATGCCGGGGCACATCCCGACATGGGAAGAGGCGCACACGCGCATCCCGTAGCCAGGTGGTGAGGCGCGCGGGAGCAGGCTGGCATACAGCTCAATCGATCCATCCCCTAAGAAGTAGGCCCGTGCCGTGCAATCAGGGAGAGGGGAATGTAAGGAAGTAGGCCTTACAGCAATAAATACCATGCATGTATAAAAAGCTGCTGCCCAGCTTCCGTCCGTGGAAACCTTTTCCAAATAATAAAGTCCATCCTTACACGCAGGTCGGATACGTATAATACGTACGGGGGAATTCGCCGCGCCAACCAATGCGGCTCAACTTACTTTTCGTTGGATGTCCAGCAGATAGAGATGTCTATCTGTACATGCGTTGCAGTCTCTAGATGTATTGACGGTCATTATTCCGCTGTGTATGTGTGTGTATTCCCTTATTCACCTGTGTATCCATGCCAGCCACATACATGCGGATATGATTAAATTTCCATGTATGTTTCTAATGTTTCCTGCTGTTGCTGTGCCGTACGTGTTCCTGCTCGCTCGCCCGCGATTCACAGTTTCGCGCGAGCCCGTCGTCCGTTGCGATGGCTACGAGCATTGCGCAGCAGCAGACGACGACGCCGAGCCGCGCGATGCCGCCGCCGCCGCCGCCGCCGGGATCCAGCGGACGCGGCAGGGCCGTCTCCGCGGCCATCATCGCCGCCATCACCGTCTCGGCTGGGGTCGGCCTGATCTGCGCCATCTTCATTATCGTGGCACTTTACCGGCGCCGTCGTAATAAGGACTGCCAGCAGCAGCAGGTCGGTCGCTGCAGGCTTACTTATTACCTGTTGGCTTGGATGGTGCGTGGCTGGTCGGCGAAAATGCCAAACATGTGTGACAACTACAGTAGTGCGTGATGGTTGATTGTATGTGGTACATATCTTTACACTAACCGTTACAAGGTGGACTCCTGAAATTATCCCGCTGACCGTGCGTGTATTCCAACCGGCCCCGATAGCCGGTAGGCGCCTCATCTCGTTAATCATGCAACCCATCTTCCATCACCGGGGCGGGTGGAACATTACACCCAATATTAAGGTGTTCTTTTTCGCTTAATACGGGGGGTCATGCAGCCATACCGGCGAACACACCAGGTTACCTCTTGATGAGGGTGGCTGGGGTGGCGAGCGTTAGGGATCACGCAGACACTGCGCTAACGGTATGGATAAGCCGCTGTGACCTTTCAATATGTGAGCTACTGCCCCTACCTCATCACGCACGGTCCCATCGATCGATATGTGTTCCCGCTCTCTTCTGCGTGCTGTCTTCTATCTCATCGATATTGATCTTCAGGTCGACCGACCTAGTCGACCCATTAGCTAGACCCGTCTTACAGTACTTACCCTATAGCACCTGTTGCTCTATCTATCTTTACATTGCATGCTCGTCGCTCGGTTGTAGGGACCCATTAGTAACCGCTAGCTGACGTATGAGACCTTCGTTCACTGTGCGTGAATTGCTTGGGTACCGAGTTGTCTGCTGGCCGGCCTACAACCTTGTACGTATTTTTGTAGATGATGTCGTACAGTGTACGGCCCTCATCCATACACACCGATGTTGGGTCCATCACTCACCGCCGCTCGTGACGCATGCTACGCCACGTATACATACATCGATGTACCTCGCAGGGTGACGAGAATGATGAGAGCGTCTTTGTCTTCCCAGCCGCAAGCTTCCGTACGTAGCGCAAGGTCCCAGAGCCGCGGCGCTGCCCCATCCGCCGGCGACGACAAGCTTTTGCCAGCTGCAACCTCTGTTAGCATTTCGGCGGTGCTGATGTCGTCGACAGGGCTAACAGGGCTCGTCAGAAGGTCCTCCTCAAAGGTCTTCCCCGCAACAGCTACACCAGCCCAGCCGGCAGCACCAGCAGGCGGCGGGTTGCCTCGATCGGAGACCAGCAAGGACCGGACAACGTCCCCTGTGCCCCCATCATGCACCAGCAGCGAGCCTAGCGGCGGAGCGGTTCCATCATCAGCCCCCTCCTGGAGCACGCCCCGGCCCCAGTCCGGCAACACCTCACAGTCGCCAGCATCACCCGTCGGCTCGCCCCGGCAGCAGTCCGCAGCTGTAGCTGCTGGGGCGGCCGGAGGCAGGACGAGTAGTGACAGCTTGAGCGGTATTAGCGGCCGTGGATGCCCTGATGAATCCACCGCTGCCGCCGTCTCTGCGGCTGCATATCAGCCCGCTGACAGCGCCACCGCCGCGCCGTGCAGCCCCAGCTCAGCGGCAGCGGCAACAGGGCAGCGTCGGTTTGCTGATGACGCCCAGTCGGCCACCTCGCCACTGTCGTCTGCTGCAGCGTCCAATCCGCAGCCGGATTGCGTGGCTGCAATCAGTGGCAAGGATGCCCAGCAGAGCGAGCCGCCGTCTACACCGTCGGCCACTGTTGGCGCCACCTCCGCGGCGGCCCTGAGCCCCGCCGCCCGGTCAGGCAGTCCTAGTCCCTACGAGTTCACCAGGCTGGCCAGTGGCAGGCAACAAAGCGCCCGGTGGCAGCGGCCTGAGCCCTTGCGCCCTTCAGCAGAGCCGGACAACCCAGGCACGACGGACCTGCCGGAGGTGTTGCCGCCGCCGATGCCGGCATTTGAGGAGGTCGTAGCAGCGGCGCCGCCGCCTGGCGCCGTGAACCTTGGCCATCCTGACGAGGACGGGGCTCGAAGCGGCGTCACTATACTAGCGCCGTCACAGGGAATGCGTCGACGACCATGACAGCGCTCGCCAGGGATGCACCAGCAGATCGCTGGGCCACATCAACGGGTCCCAAGCCGTGATGGATGGCCTGCCTGCTGCCTGCGTGCGGTTCAGGTGAGGTAGGTACGTGGGACTGATAAGGCTAGACAGGTACTGGTCCTGCCTCCTGAAGTAAGGAACAAATAAATGAATGTGTTGACATACGTATATGCACATGTTTGTCAGGCCGTATGACAACCGAATCACACAACAACTCACAATCACCGCAAATAACCGAATTGGAGCAGTAAACTGACGGGTGCAGTCAAACGGCGCGACAGCTGTCAGGCCGTATGACTGCTCTCTGACGTATCATGTGCCTACCCGTGACTCCCCCCCCCCAGCGTGCAACGCAGTAGCAAAGCTGGAAAGATGGGTTCCAGGTGGTGTGGTGTGGATGCGTGAGGTAATTGCGTCCAAATGCGGCAATAAGCGACCAGCATGCGTAGCTGGCAATATGAAGTACATGGCGACCGAGACCCGAAATGTACGACAAGTACGGCATGCTCAGACGGTGTCCGACATGATGGCAACAGACTCGCAACAGGGAACACCAACGGCGCGGCTACTGATGCAGTCAATCAAATGGGCCAGCAGCAAACAAGGCACAAACACAAAGCACGGTGTATGCTCCAACTGGTCTACACGAAAGGCTAAGCACAAGGCGTGGCCCGGGATCTAGCGCTGGCAACTTTGGCACGGGCATTCCCACAGACAGCAAAACACGCGGGCATCACCTCCGAACGCGGCCTGGGCTGCACACGCATGACCTCAGAACTCTCACGTCGGGCGATTCCAACTGGATGGAGCACCAAAATGACGACTGCCGAACGGAACGGCTAAGAAGTCGCCGACATACCAAATCGCTCGGCACCATTGACAACTGTCATTCAGCAACCATCATTTGATCACGCTTGACAATACAAGCGCTTTGTCTCGATTTGCTGGGAAAGCATGCGCGAAGAAGAAAAGAGACTCCTCAGCGCATGCGCGCACGTTGGCTGTTCCATTCAAAGGAGTCTGCATCAACACAAGATCAGAAATAACGTGCCATCGTGGAAGCAGCAGAAACGCTGTTGTAGGTTCGCGACACCGGAGGCAAGGCCGAAGGTAGGATCAGCTGGCTGGTCCGTTGCAGAAGCGACGCCGCGCAGCTGTCCATAACGCTGATGTAAGCACTGCGCGTGCAAATGATGACAATGGAACAAGGGCTCGGTCCAGGAGATGAATGATGTGATGAATGACCTTACATGTCTCTTCCGCTAGGCCAGGTCCATAACCTAACGAAAGGGGCCTACTAGTTGCTCATCGGCTATTGCCGAAGAGCAAATCGAGACAAAGCACCAAGGCAAAGCCTCGACCTAAATCACAAGACAAACAAGTACGACACTCTACCATCAGTGATGGTCCCGAAACCAAAGGAAACGGACAACCGAATCACACAACAACTCACAATAACCGCAAATAACCGAATTGGAGCAGTAAACTGACGGGTGCAGTCAATCGGCGTGACATGTTATCAATGATGACCAAACTACCAGCCATGATACCCTATCATGACTTACTTGCTACATTATTCCGCCCTTGACCCTATGTATGCATATTATTCCTTCCGCACGTCTGCACGCAGGGAAGGACCACTACGTAGGACCACCACCACCAGCAGCGCCAAAAGGTCCAGGGCGGCCTCGCGCACTCGAGCGCTAACGCCGCCCCGCCCAGCGCTAAAGCTTGAGCATCCGTACACGGCACCACCATAACGAACCCGCTCAAGGACAGATTCATGCTGGCAGGCAGTCAAGCAGCGTGCAGGCAGAATTAAGGATAGTACACGCGCGCACGCTGCTGTATCGCTTGCTGGCTTGCTGCCGGTTGACCGACGACTTCGTCATGTATGCTCATACGAACAACAACACAGCACGCACGCTTCCCCGCTTGACCTACACTACTACGTGTCGCAGCGTGCACTACATCATACACAGTTTGTGACTGCAGCAGGGAACGACGGAAACGGGTCACCTTTTGCCTCACCACAACCATGCATGTGGTGTATGTGTGTGCGTGACGTAAGCAAGCATTGCTGCTCGCTCACAAATGGGCATTATTTATGACATTAGCAGTGTGGTGCGTGTGCGTGTTTTATTCATCAATGTATGTTGTGTTACGGAGCGAAGGGAGGTGTATGTGGGGCCCAGACCTTCAATCTTGACGCAAACGTCTGTTGAGACCTCCCTGATGCGTGGCCAGCACGCAGCCCGATAGGTCAGGAGCATCGATAGGGCCTTACTTGATGCAATCTGTCAATGGACAGAGCTCGAAACCCGAACTACATACAGGTCCGCGGCGGGGCTCCGCCGCTCCCTCTCCCACGCACAGGGGCCACTTGCCCGCCGACCCGCCTTACTTCCTGTGCGGTATTGCAACTGCTAAGTACTCGCCCGCTCGCTCACGCCAATGATGAAGTAAGGGCCATGGGACCTTACTTCGTTACGTGTGTCGTTAGTTGATCTAGTTGATCAATCGACCGTTTTGAACCTGACCGACCACTGTTGGATGTCGACGGAGGGTGCCCCCAAGTATTGGGCAAGTTGCTTGGACGAGTAAGCAAGGTTCATCCGTTGCCTCGCTCACTGGTCTCACGGCGTGCGTGTGCGTGGTGTTCCAGCCCGCGCGGTTCATGCATGTCGAGACGCCCTTCCGTTTTCCACTCAAATTCTGCATAAATAATCTTTAGCTTCTTACTTGAGTCCTTTTTGCGGCTTCCGCATGGGTTGGATTGCTTGGGAATGAATATTGGGAATGCGATCGCGCGCGCTTAACGCGCTTGATGTATGGAGCGAGGGCGCCGCCGGATTTATCCTATGCTTCCGTCACTCATCATGCTCACACGAACAACAGCACAGCAGGGTTCCTCGCTGGACCCACACGCACTACTACGTGTCGCAGCGTGCACTACGTACACAGATTGTGACTGCAGGGAGCGAAATAGGCCACCTACGTTTTCCTCATCACCACAACCATGCATGTGGCGTGCGTGCTTGAGGAAAGCAATCAAGCGTTGCTGCTCGCAGATGGGCATTAATGACCGCCATTAGCAGTCTGGTGTGCGTGTTTTATTCATTGAAGTGTTAGAACGGAGCGAACGGAGGTGTATGTGGGGCCAAGACCTTCTTGACGCAAATGTCTGTTGAGACCTCCCTGATGCCAGCAGCACGCAGAAGCCCTATGCTCCAGAAGCATGGGGCCTTAATGCAATCTATCTGTTATTGGACGGAGTGGACGGAGCTCGAAACCCGAACTACAGGTCCGCGGCGGGGCTCCGCCGCTCCCTCTCCCACGCACGAGCTGTCACAGGGGCCACTTGTCCGCCGACCCGCCTTGCTGTGCGGTATTGCAACTGCGTGCAAAGTACTCACTCGCTCACGCCAATGATGAAGTAAGGGCCATGGGACCTTTGTTACGTGTGTCGTTAGTTGATCAATCGACCGTTTTGAACCTGACCGACCACTGTTGGATGTCGACGGAGGGTGCCCCAAGTGTTGGGCAAGTTGCTTGGACGAGTAAGCAAGGTTCATTCATTGTCTCTGTAGTTGTGCGGGCTCTTTGATATTGACTTATACTGTGTACGCTATGCCGTACGGTTGTTACAGTCTCACTAGTCTCACGGCGCGCGTGCGTGTGGTGTTCCAGCCCGTCCGTCGCGACGTACGCGAATGCATGTCCAGACGCCCTTCCTTTTCTCATCACTCATAACTAATCTTTACTTACCTAGTAGTATGCCTTGCGGCTTCCGCATGGGTTGGATTGGGAATGCGACCGCGCGCTCAACAACGGGTTTTTTATTTCACGGGCAACGCCTAGCAACTAACGGCTGGAGGGGCCGCTGGATCAATCCTATCGTCTATCCCGCGCGAGTAGTATCTTTGGACGCATTATAATATTATATTTGCCCAAGTCAGTCTTCCGATGTTATGACTATTTCACTGGGACGGCAGGAGCTTCCCACTGCGAAGAGCCGCCGATGCGTACGTGGAGTACGTACATGTGGACATCTGGATCAATATCACACAAAAAAATTACAACAAGTCGATACGATTGGACGGGAACCTTGGTGGCCACGGCCTGCCCAATGCGTCGCTCGACGGGCCGGTGCGTACGTGGCGGCGGTTCAGGCCTCGGTACTCGAAAACCGCGCCCAGTAGTCCCGGCGCCCGTTGCATGTATGTGTGGTCCGGATCGGAAGGACTGAACAGGTTGCTGGTGTACCCAGCCATCCACGGTCCGAAGCGAGTCATCCTTATTCCGGCACGATTTACACCGACGGGGACGGCGCTTGTGGTAGTTCTCATGCATTCCCCGAATTATTCGTATCTTTAGGTTATTGATTGGCTAGGCAGCGGCCCCAGCTGGTCCCCTATCGTTGAGGTTGGGTAAAAGTAGTGCTGACAGTGAACACGGTTGACGAGTGGTTTTTGTTTTAATCGGCGGGCGCTTGTAACCGCAGGCAGATACCGAAGGCTGCCGGTTGTATTAGTAATAAATCCCCGCGCTCCTCCATTCATTTGGCTGTATGTCTCGGTGGTGTCCCGGAGCGCGCGGGTTTGTTTTACCGTTGTTTTAGAGTTTATTGAGCAGGCCCGGGCGCCCGGCCGGCCGACCCTCTAGTTTTCATCAAGTGGGCTCGGTGTACTGTTGCTTGGCCAGGCATAGGGCCCGGTTGACTGTTACGTTCGTTGCAGGGTTCGTTGCAAGGGCCGCCACACAGTCGGTGTTTGGATGGTTTGCTTCGTTGCTTAAATTATATCAGGCAATACAATTTTAACCAATCCATACCGACCAGTCGCATGGGCAGTTGCTTGACAATGAATCATACATAGCAGCACTGAATGATACACACAATCTGTGCTATCTTCCAAAACGGGGAAATAAATTTTCGCAGATTTCCGGCCTGTCGCCAGTAGCCAAAGCTATTTTGGCAGGGCAGATTTCGGGGGCCTTCCGAGTTGCCACGCAGGAAATAAAAGTCCTGTTCGCGGGCTCGGAGGGCTTCCCGTTGTTGAATGACCCGTGGGTCATCACTTCCCATCGATGGAAGCTGGGGTTTGAAGACACATGTCGCCGCAGCGTCCTTGTTCTGATGGGTACCCAAAACCCAGGGCGCTCAGCACCCATGCCTCCGTACCTCCCTGTGCGTCCATGCGTCCGTGCTTCCGTGCGTCCGTACATTTGTACGGCCCCTGACACTTTCGTGTTCGTCGCGGCTCGTTGATTGCGGCTCCACCCACCCAACAACCCAACCAACAGCTCACCCGGTTAATCTCGCACCTGTTGTATCACGCCTTAAAGAGAGGACCGATCGGCAGATGTCCATGTTGGGCACCTCATGGTACATACGTACCTAGGATACTACAGCACCTACCGCACCCAACCGCCACACAGGGGGGGGAGGAGTACGGAAGTCGGGGAGGGCTGGCGCACGACGTTGCAGTTCATCGCGGCTGTCTTCACAGGCAGGCAGGCACACAGGCAGGCAGGTGGGTGATGACGTGCGTGTGTGGGTAGCGGGTGGCACATGCGTGGGTTAAGGGGCCCGCACGGCAGGGCAGGTCAGGAGCGTGGAAGCGTCTGGGGTATTACTGTACGGCCGCTCATGTTTTTAGAGCCTAATTCTTTACAGCTTCGAAAAGTTTTATTAGACCAGAATCAAGGTTTTGGAAAGGGCTGGATGATTTTTGCGCGACAAGGGATGTGTTTTAGAAAGTCGCTTGAGACATGAGACTTTTCAGAACTGCAAACGCTTTTCAGACTGTCAGTGATCCCAGTCATCATCCGTCAGCCACCCGTTACAGACAAACAATCCCTCGTCTGGCAAACTAGTTTGAAGCGCTGTAGGTACGGTGGGGTAATGCACCCATGGTGCAACCTAGCATGCCCACACGCTACCGCTTAACCCACGGGACTCCCTCACGGGCTGGCCACACGCCGGTGGTCAGCTATACGCGTATACAACGACAACGGTGCCGTAGAAGCGCGTAGGAACCCGGAAAGCAGGCGCGTAGCCGTGCGTCTCTAAAGTAATTACTTTTATAGCGTGGGGGGATTTCCGGCCACCCAGCCAGTAGAATAAACGTTTTATGAAAACAAAAATGACCGTACGTACGGGTACATACGCCGATAGCCCTACCTGCCCGCCACTGAACCCACCGCCCACTGCCCACTAAACACACACCGCACCCCAACAGGAGAAACCCGGCTCCTGAACCGCAGTCGCTCGTGTGTCGTACCTTTGCTGGAAACCCACCCGATTCTCCCTTGCATGCATGCAAGCTCGAAATGCTTGTACGTACGCTTTATCCTTTTCTGTGACCCTTTGGACTCCAGGAGGAGGCTGCTCTCGCCCGCAACGGGAACGAGGCACTCGTCCACGACCTGGCTGCAGCACGTGACGCGGAGCTGCAGGCCCACAGGGAGCGCGACACAGCAATGGCGGAGCGGAACACGTTGGCTGCCCAGCTGGAGGGCGCCCTGGAGGGACTTAACGTGGAGCGGGGCCGCAGGGAGGAGCTGGCGCGTCAGCTGCTCAGCAGGCCGGTGGGCTCGGGTTCCGAGTCCTCAAGCGACGCGACCATCCTCGGGAGCCGCCGCTGCCTCCGCAACAGCTCCCCGCAGGACACCTCCCCGCAGGCGCGCTAGGCGCGCAGTGCAGCAGCGCCACCGTTCCGGATGCTGCTGAGACTGCAGGCCCCCACACGCATTTCGTCGATGCGAGGCCGCACCTTGCCCTCATGCCACCATCTTCTGAGCCCAGCCGTCCCGCGCCGACACTGTGCCCCGCCGGGTCGGCGACACACACGCCTCCTCAAGTCCTCTGGTCCTCAGCGGCACTGAGTCGGGCAGCAGCCAGGGCTCCAGCCCCGGCGGGGAGCCCTTCTGGTCCTCCGTGGCCGTCCCCTTCCCCCTCTCCGCCCGGATCCCAGAGGTTGAGGGGGAGCTGAACCTGGCGCGGCGGCAGCTGGCGGCTGCGAGTGAGTCCGTCCGGGACGGGGACCAGCTGCAGGCGCAGCTTGAGGCGGCGCTGCAGCAGCGCAGCCAGGAGCAGCGGGGTTGGCAGTCGGAGGAGCTGCAGTGGCTGCGGGACGTGCGGGAAGAGTACGCGCGGCGGGAGCAGCAGCTACAGGTGGGGTCTCATCTTGTCAGGGGCTTCAAGGGGGCTCCAGGGACAAGGGGCAAGGCGCGTCGTCGTTGTTTGTGCCGGTTTGCCATAACGAGTTGCGGCAGGGCCCAAACGAGCGGCAAGACCGCCTTATCAATTCTGGAGTCGATGGGGCGATGCGTCTAGGACCTAGAATCCTCCGGGGGAGAGGGCGTGGGAGGGGTGGTGGCCATGACTTGTCAGCAGCCTTACCTCCTTGCAGTTACACAAATGCCAGACCGTACATGTTGTCTTCGTACACTGCCAAAGTTTTCCTCCTAAACACCACTGAGGGCTTTGGTACGAGGCCTCCCAGCTGCGCAGGTGGGGAGGGGTGATGCGATTTCATTGAGTAGGGTATGGTTGCTGTATGTGTTGACGCTCGAAACTGGTTGCGTTGACCCGGTTGCACGCAAGCGGAGTTGCTTGCGGCGCGTGCATCTGGTCGCAGCGCAGGCCACCTCGGAGCTCCGGAACCACAAGGAGGCGCTGTGACTGGTCGGCGAGGCGGCAAAGGAGACGCTCAAGTCCGGCCAATATGCGGTTTCGAGTGGATGACCTGATCGGGCAACGCCGCGCGGGGCCGGCGGAGGTAGAGCAGGCGGAGGACGGCACGGGACGGGACGGGACGGGGCCCCGGCGGCAGCACGACGGCTGCCACGCCCCGTCGCAGGCGGGGCTGGCGGCGGCGTCTGCAGGACGGCGTGGCTGGTCGCATGCAATAGCGGCGTTCGCCGTCAGCTTAGTGTATGCGGTCCAGGAAGGCGAAGATGATAAGAAGGGTGAATGGATCAGGGAGAGCGTTCGCGGCTGAGTCCTTAAGGCTTTGAGACACGTCTCTCTTGGCGGTAGGTATTCTGGTGGCCAAGCCGCGTTGCCTGCACACTGACGGTTCGGACGTTGTCGTGCATGTGGTGACGGAAATAGAATTACGCACGCAGGTATCGCGGGTGCTGCAGTGCGTTATGGGCGAGGCGGATTAACAGGCTAGGCGGAGGTTGGGCAGGCGGCGACACAACACCGCAGGCAGGGCAGGCGGCGGCAGCGCGCAGGGACGGACGGAGGGTCCAGACGCTTGTAGGACTAGTGTCGGTGGGCGAGGTCGATGGCGTCGACCCGTATCCGGCAGAGCCGCGGCGGGGCCGGCGACAGGGACGGGGGGCCTGCCAGTGACGCGGTGACACGCCGGCAGGAGCTGCGGTGACAGCGGGGTCAGGACTTGTGGCTGCAGCGGTCGTTGCATGTACCCTGTCTGTGCAGGAAATGGTAGCGCGTTGCATGTGGCAAATAAGGCGGTGTCCATTCATCGCGTCAGGTTTTGTTTCCTGCCGGTCTGGCAGCAGGATGGCGTATGCGGTGTGGGCTACCCGCCTAGCAGGACGGACCGGTGGCTGACTTGTGCGCTTTCCTTACGGCAGTGTTGTAAAATGTGAGGCTCGGGACTGGAAAACACCGCGCTCTCAGTGAAGGGCTGTTGCTGGCGTGGCATGTAGCTAGGCAGGCATGGGGGTTTTCGCTGCACGCACAGCCATGGGAGATGAGTGGAAGAGTTCACTTGAGGGTTTGACGGTGGGAGCGATCCATGTGGCGGTCTTGGGACTTCAGTGCAACTAACGTCGGTCAGCTTGGTGACAGCGGCCCTGGTGTAGTGACGTCGTGTCGTATGGCGGGCGACATGCGCGGGTTGGATGGATGCCTTCCTTGCTTGAGAATGGCATCGCCTGACTGCGCGGCAAAGGCGACTTCTGAGGGCAAGCTGGCAGGCAGGAGAAGCGAACTGGCGGACACGCGAACGCTCGAAGGCGTTTGTTTGCTGTTGTCAGAACAACTGCCGGGAAACGGTAATAATCCGTGGTCCATGGGCCTATTCGCCTCGCTCCGTCACAAGAGTATCATCAGTGCGATTGCGTGTCGTGAAGCTCCTTTAAAAGTGATAGTCGACACATGCTGCAGGGCAGTGGCCTGTTTGGAAGACTTGCTGCAAGCACAAATAATATTAATGAAGATTTGCGGCATTTGGTAGAGTATTGGGGAATCGCCTGCGTACATTAATGCCGTACGTTGTGGTTCCCATCGATGTCCCGTCGACATAAGTGGTAATGAAGCAGGTGCAATCTGCAAATGATCGTTATGGTGATATGCACGAAATACTCTGAAGTTAAGACCGCTTCACATGACTGCGAGTGCACAGTAACACCAATTGCAGTGTTCGGGGATTATCTGTAAAATTGTTGATCACAGTGGTTGTGCAAAGGGCAGCCCCTGTAACCAATGACCCGCTACATTAATTGTGGTTCGGCTGTGGTGCTACCCACGGAGCCAGCATGGCCATTCGGCACGAGACACAAGGAACAAGGTGGGCATTTCATGTTATGTGACTTATATCATGGATGTTTTGATCAGAATGCGTGCTTTGTGCGAGTGTACAAAACCACATTCAATCCTGGAGTTGAACACATCAATGCGTGACGCTCATCGTGTACTTAGGTCTGTTCGAAGAAATGTAACATCCGAGCAATTCCAGACGCTTATCGTACAATGGTCTTGGAACACCCTCCTCGCCGCAGACCTTCCACCCGGACCAGGCACAGGCAAGTACCCTGGCGCTATGGACGCTTGGACGAAAGGCACAGCGGTGTACGGGAGGCAAGCAGGACTCGCCGGGCCTGAGCGGCCCTGGCAGACGTCGTCGCTTCCCGCAAGCGGAGGCCGATACCTGAAGGTGTGCATTCAACCACTCCCAGTAGTTGCGCACAGCAATTAACGACGAGATCGCCAGCAAAGGTTTCATAACGTTTCCTCCCCGGCGATGTCTACCTTATGCAGGCTTACTCCGTTACGGATTTTGCGCCCTAACCCCGGTTCTTTTTCCCCGCACCTGGGCTCCCCCCCCCATGCAGCCGGATTACCTTAGCCAGAACCCCAAAGGACCAGCCTACAGCTTCGGACAACGAACAGGCAAAGGTGAGCGGCTCGCGGTGTTACTTAGGACTCAAGGCGGCATCGGCAGCGGCAGCGGCATGGTCGCCTCGCATCCGGCTGGAGGGTCGCCTGGCGCACTGTGGCAGGAGGCGTCGCGGCCATGTTTCCCTCACGCAGCTCCACCCATCGTGCCCACCTACCTGCTACCGGGGACTGTGTAGGAGCCTGCTGTGGTGCCCTCCGTAACCCTCACGCGGCATTCTAGACATTTCTTTCCCCACTGCGAAGCGGATGCTCCGCGACACGGGTCTGTGCTACTGATGGTACGTACTACTTGCCGGCCGACACCCGGGGGCAACAGCCGAAAGCCTGCCGGATTACGGAACGCCAGCTTTGCCTTGAAACACATCTGAGCGATCAAGGGCGAACTTGGATCACCGTCTGCCGTTCCGCTTCCGCCTTCCTCTCCTCCGCAGGCGACGCGCCCACCCCGGGCGTGGGCGCGTACAGCCCCAACACCAACACCTTCAACTTCCCCAAGATGCGACATTCCGTGTGGGGCCCGCCGCCGCGCGGGCGGCCGCCCTCGGCGCCCTCCCGGCCGCGGCCCGACATTGAGCTGTCGGAGGACCGACGCAAACCCAAGCCCAACAGCGCGATCCCGGGCACGACGTTCAAGGGCAAGCACTTCCCCGGCTGGCCCACGGACGGTCCGGGGCCCGCGTACCTGCCCTGCTGCGGCGGGCACTGCTGCGACATGTGCGAGAAGTACAAGGGCGTCTCGTTTGGCATCCGGTGAGCGCCCTGACCTGCACCATAGCCGCACCTCAACGGCACGTCCACCGCACCGCACCATAGCCGCACCATCTCGCCCCTCCCGGCTCACGCACCGACCCCAATACGCGAGGCCGGCGCGGACCAGCGGCCGCTACACCCACCCCAACGGGAAGGAGCGGCATACAACACATCCTCAATGCGATAGGTGGACGCAGGTTAAGGTCGAACACCTTTCGGCGGGTGATGGGAACCGCCGGTTGGGGGACTTCCTGGCTGCCTGGATGGCTATCCGGAAGAGACTTCCTGTGGGGTTTGCCGCACTCGGGACTCAAAGGCCCACTCCAGGGGGGCTGCAGGGCCTCGGACCGCCAGACTGACCGCGCCGTATGTGTACGGCACCCCATGTGACGCGCTAGGCACCACATACACAAGGAGCCCCCGACGCCCGCCCCCGGGTACTACAAGGTGGCGGAGAGCACGCTGGGCGCAGCGGCGGCGGGCCACAGCGCGGAGTACGACGGCACGGTGTACTACCATAAACCGGGGCGGAGAGACCACGCCTACGCCAACGGCCTGCGGCCTTGACCGCTGCCGTACACGTGTCGCGCGAGCTTCACGTAAATGCACACAAACGCACGCACATGCTGGGGGGCCGGCTGGACATACGTACACATAGGGGGTCCGCAGGACAAAGGGGAGTTCCTTCGGGCTTCAGCGCAGTTCCTTCCAGCGCACTCCCTGGGGAACTCGTCACTCGGAGAGGCCGCGGGACGCCTAGCATCTCCTCATGATTCCCATTCATAAGTTGTTGAGACGGCGCGACGGTTGCACGGTGGACCGCGTGGGTGGTCTCGCTCTAGGTCGCTGCAGGCGGAGCCGCGCCGCGCGGCGCGCAGCCTGCGCAGCGCCGGGACTTCAGATCTGGACCCAAGCACCCTTTGGTTGCAGAGGGCGGAGGGGATCAGAGACAAGCCGCCGGCGTGGTGTGGATCCCTTGCACCCGTCTTGAGAGAGGGCGCACCGCCGCGCCGCCGTCTGGCGCACGCGCCTGCGCTTTTGGGGCGGGAACGGACGTCACGGCCTGCGCAACACTTCTTAGGGCAGTTGTGCGTCTCATCGGTATCAGTAGGTTTCCGGGGTGCATCCTTTCGCACCCGAGGTCTGTCCATTCTCATGCTGGTGCTGATGCTAGTGCTGGTGCTGGTGCTGGTGCTGGTGCTGGTGCTGGTACTGGTGGCAGTGCTGGTGCTGGTGGCAGTGCGGGGAGGGGAGGGTATTAGTTTCAACAGCCATCCGTGGCGTGGATAAGATATTAGAGCCAGCAGCGCTTTGGATGAGAAACGGCGCTGAAGGCGCAGAGCGAACTCGTGAAGTTCACAATCGGCAGGGTGGGTGTGGCTTCTGGGCAGGGATTTTATACGTGACCTTGCACGCGTGGCCGGCGCCGGATCGGGCTGGGTGGGCATTTCTCCGCCCGTGCGGTATGTTACATAAGATGCATGAGAATATGCGACATATGACCACATATCTATCGAACTGTATGAGTGCCATGGACACATTACGGATATTGTTTGTGCTTTGTTCGACGCGCTAGCGGGGGTTGCACGGTGTGTTTAGGAAAGGAACCCGCCCCACGTTTGTTTGTGTGTACGGCATCGATGCTACCGTTTCCCGGGGCTGCCGCTGCCGCTGCTGGGGTCTTGGCTCCGATGGCGCCACTGTCTGCCCGTGGTTGACTTGCCGCGGGTGCTGCTGCTGCGGGTGCTGCTGCTGCGGGTGCTGCTGCTGCGGGTGCTGCTGCTGCTGTTACGATATTGGCACGCCGCGGTAGGGCTTGCCGCTGCTGTATCGGTCTGTTGCTGAGGCCGCTGTTCCTGCTGCTGTATGGGCCGCTGTTGGTTTGATTTGCTGCCCTATATATGGGCCGCTGCTGCTGGTGCTGCTGATAGGGCCGCTGCTGCTGGTGCTGCTTCTTTATGGGCTGCTGTTGCTGCTGCTGCTGCTGCTTGGGCCGCTGATGGTGCCGCTGCTGGGGTTGCGGCTGCTCGTGGTGTCGTTGCTGCTGGATTGCTTTACCCTTGCGCTTGCTAGTAGAGCGATTCGCCCAGAACATCTGTGCCAGCGCTGCGGGCAGGTACTCGTCCCGCGGTCATCTCTTGCATGTGGCATACTGTATCATATGTGATACAGTACATATGACTGCACAATCTGCGCTGCGCGCGTGGTGCGTTGGCGGTGGAGCGGGCGGGCTAACACAGACATTAACAGTCGCGGTGGACGTACACACGGCACGCACTGCGCTCCACCGGGCGTTGGTTTCGGGGCCACGTACGACCACATGCACGTGCCGCGGCGGCGTTCCGCGGCGTCGGCAGCTCGGTTCCGTATTTGCAGGTCGTGAGGGTGCTGCGCACGCTCCCGAATGATGTCAGGACATGCAGAGATCGGTCGCAGCTGGCGGTGGGGCATTCGGTTCTGCAGGTACCCTTGGGTGAGGTTGCACTGCCGGCAGAGGACGCGGTTGCGGCCGCGGGTTATTCTTTCGTTGGCGGAACTGTGAACGTGCGGATGCGACTCCACCAGTAGAGCTGAAGACGACAGTGTCACTAGTTGGTGTGGGGGCAGGGGGGACGTGGGGGATGCTGTGGGTAGGCTGACCTAGGCAGAGTGGCGGATGGGCGAGAGTGGAGAGTGGCTCTGTGTGCCGTACCGGGTCAACTGCGTCGACCGCGCCGCACTACTGCAAACATTCCCGCGCGGCAAGGCGGCGGAAGTCGTGTATCCGGGGTTTTGATCGACTGACGTGGGCTAATAACCAGGCATATATGCCGTACCGCCGAATCGTGGGTGGCGTTTTCGTCACTCGTCGGAGTGCTTCGCCGGCCTCGTTGCCCTGCGACTTGACACATGTTCATATCCCTGTGATTACATACATTTCTGAACGTTTTAAGTTGTCGAAGGTTATTTACTCCCACAGCTTTTCAAGTCCCGTGGACATCACGCCGGTTGGAAACAGACAACGTGTGACAATGGGTGAAGAGGAGTCCAGCGGGGAGGAGCCATGTCGATCTGCGTAGATCGTTACACGTTGCTTTGTATGTCGTAAGGAGCTCCGAAAGCATGATCAGTCGCAAACCGCAAATCCGAAACAAGCTGTCGTGTGATAAACTTGCCCGGCGGCAATGCGTTCGCGCAAGGCGCGCGCCCTTGCTGTGCATCGACGCCTGCGGCGAAGTCGTCAGCGTAATCAGAATGACACCCGCGCATACTGCGATCGAATGCCGTCACCTCGGCCTCTGGCGGGATCACCCAGGTAGGTCCCCCATCCAATTCCGCATCGGCGCAGACCCGCGAAACAGGCACACTCCGTGTCGCCGCGAGTACGACAAAGCGTGGCACAGAACAGCCCAGACGGGCCTCCCAAGTCAGCCACGCGGCACTACCACGCGTCGTACTGCACGACAGCAGAGGACAAAATTGCCACACGGAAGCTGCCGCGGACCCGAGGAAGGCCCCCAGTTGATTGCCGAGACAGGCGGGCCCTATCCCAACGACCCATCCGTCGCCCAGCGGTTCGCGCCATGACGCCCGCCAGCCGTCCAGAACGCTTCGCTCCACTCACCGCACTCAACTCTCTCAAGAAATATCTGCGCTCTGTCCCGCCCTGCCCTTTCGAAAGGGCGAAAGGTGTCATCTTTTCACGAGAACAGTCAACCCAGGCGGGGCGGGCCTCCGGGCCTTACCCGCGCTGGGTTACACCTGGTGTGCTCCGCGTGGCGCTGATCGCCTCCTGCGCCTCCTCTTCTTCGGGTTTGACGAATCCCAAGGACGCTAGAATGTTGCCCTTGCGTCTGGGTGCAACACGACCACCCTTAACGCACACTTTCTCCCGCGGGTTGCAATTCTAAGCACACTTTCTCCCGTCAGCTGTCCTCCTCCTCCTTATCCCGTCCTCCGCGTCGCGGTCCAGTCAACGAAACCCTGCCTAGTTGCGTACTGCTCCGTTTTGAGCCCTCCAGGGACGGGGTCGGTCCGGCACTTCAGCGATACGGCACGGCAGATCGGCGGAGGCGTCCACCGCCAGAGCATGCGGCCGCCCCCAGCGCCCCTCAGTAGTCCTTTGAGTCAGCCCCCTGAAGGCCACCCAGCGCCCCCATCCGGTGTCCGTCACTTCCCTTACGCCAGCTGCGCCAGGACGTCGCTCTCCCGAACCACAATGTACTGCTCGCCGTCCTCCTGTTAAAACAAGAGAGAGAGAGAGAGACCAGTCAGGAAAGATATGTCGGCGCAACGGCAAAACAGGCAGATGGCAGGCAGAAAGATGGCAGCAACAGCCGGCCTGTGGCCCTGCCGTCAACACACGGCCTACGATTCCCACCCGATCCGATCCGCATTGCCACCGGGCGCATCGCCATCCCGGGTGTCCCCTCGCAATCACCTACCAGCGGTAGCAACCGCCTCGACCAGCCCTCTCAAAACAGCATCGGCCCCCGCCCGACGACCCACGGGTCACCTCACCTCGAACTCCGTCCCGGAGTACTTGGAGTACATGACGGTGGAGCCAACCTCCACATTGGGCTTCACCAGCGACTTGGTCTCCTCGTCCTCGCGGCCCTCACCCACGGCAATGACCTGACCGCCGCACCAGCAAGGGCACACGGCGCAATGCACTTAGCACATAGCAGATTCCCTGGTAAGCACCAACAGCAGCTCGCGGAATCCCTGGTAGCAACCCATTATCCCTTGTGAGGTCCGATGGTAAACTGACTCATTCATGTGAACCCTCGATGTCACTTGCAATCCGTCGCAATTTCGCAGTGTCATTCCGCAACCAGATGAAGTGCATCCCTCGGTGGGCCTCCTGTCCGCCCCTCGCCACAGGGCCCCTCCCGGCGGTGGCGCCTCACCGTGCCGAAGGTGGGCTTCTCAGCCGACTCCGTGGCCAGCAGGACGCCGCCCGCCGTCTTGTCCTCGGCCTTGGCGCCCTGCGAATGGGAAGGCAAGCGGGGAGGCGGGGCATGTGATATTGTGTGTGTGTGTGTGTGTGTGTGAAAGAAAGAGTCATCCAAGGAAGGTCAAGGAAGGTCATGGCGGAAGCAATCCCGGGGCCACACAACGCCGGCATACCCACGACGCGGCACTACAGAACTTTGGTTTCCCCGAAAATACTGAGGAGTGTAGTTGTGAAGATTAGTTGCGGAGTCGAGGAGAGGAACATGGGAGGGCAGCCGAGGTTCAACATCAATCCTTGCCACAGCCGTCCGCTGCACTCCTTCCCCACACGCCCCTGCCGCCCACCTTGATGATGATGCGGTCCATGAGCGGCTTCATCTCCGCCACCTTGCCGCTCGCCGGCAGCACACCGATCACATCCTCCTCCTGCGCTCGGTGAGCCACGGAGACGACACATCCAGGCAGGGACCCGCTCAGAATACGGCACACCAGGACATGGCACAACGGAGCCACAATACGTTTGCAACGGGATTTGGCTCGACCGAATTCTGGATGGAACATACATAATCGTCCTGCGCCTCTTCATCATTTCGCAGTTTGTTGGGTGTGACGGGCGGTTCACCAAGCACGCCAACCACCTCCCGCACAACCCTATCCGCGAGGCAAAACGGTCGTCGGCAACGGGAAGGTGGAAGGTGGGGACGAACCTCTCTCGAGCGCAGCTGACATCGGCCGGGTCCGTCTGTCTGTCCTCGAAGGACGGAATCCGTCCGGCAGTGCAACGACGGGGGCCCTGAACGCCCGTTGCGGTCACCTCGGGACCCCACCCTTCCGGGACGCGAAGTTGAGCAAGTTGAGTTGCGATCAGTCCTCGACTGTTCTCACCGTTGTACCACTATAGTTGAACGACTAGCTGGTCGGATCCGCACGCAGCAACCTGGACCCGGTTTGCAACCCTGTGGCTCAATACCCATGGGTTGATGCGGTCCAGCTCCTCGATTGCTCTCTAAATCCTCCGCCGCTGCGCCCTATCCCTTCCCCACACAGACCGAGTCGCTCCTCTGGCGCTCCGCCCATCCCAACCCCACACCACCCGCCCCGTCCCCCGATCTGTCAATATCGAGCCTTACAGACGTTGCTGCGCAAATCGCCCAAATCCGTTCCAGACCAGGTCCTTGTATCCGAACGTATCCCCGGCCGCCCACCAACGCGTTTGGGACGCAACCCCTCCCAAGGATAGCACCCAGAACTTCGCCGCTCGCTTGTGATCCCTACCGCACCTTCAGCAGGACGTGCTCCTCGCCAGCAACCTCCAGCTCCGAGCCGGCGTACTTGGAGTAGATGACCTTGTCCGTCAGCTGCGGGACGGACGGTCAAGGCATGTGCAGCATGTGAGGCGGCTGTTTGATAGTGTTCTTGCAACCGCAGTCACAGGCATTGCGGACAGTGTGCGAGCAATGTGCATGGCAGCTTTGATGAGAGGTGCTGCAAAGCGGGGAAGTCACGAGCCGCCCAAGGAGGGCCCCGGTCAACCAACGGTACACCACGACACCTGGTTCAAGCGCGATTTCAAGTGGAGTATTTCACAGCGTGGTTGGTTCACTAAAGGATACTGGGCGTTCGCAGCCGTGAAGGCGCTGTCGCAGAAGTAATCGTGTATCGAGACACCGGGGATGCCATCCCGGCGACGAGATTTGACAACCATCCGATTGTTGATTAGCCATTATGCAATTACCTTGACGGCTTTAGCGTCACCCAGAGCAACCACGGCGCCAGCCGTTGGCTTGTTGCGAACCGACGCCGGCAGCAACACGCCACCGACGCTCTTCGCCTCCTCCTTATCCACCTTGACCAGAACACGATCGCCGAGTGGCTTCACAGCCTTGAACTGCGGTCGCATGGCGGGGATAGGGTATTTTTCCATGTGCGCGTCTAGAACCAACGAGTATGCTCGACCGTAAGTACACCGGCACTAATGAATTTGCACTGGAAATGCATCACGCACCTGCTTCGGCAGAGCGGTTGCTGCACAAACCACAAGGCGGCCGCGGCTAGCCGAGGACAGAACAGCAGGACGAGTCATTTGGGCCGCCATCTTCACTGCACGATGGTGCGCAAACGCAAGCCACTGGTTGCCTAGAAGAACGGCGACTGTGTGATCAGCACTGTGAGTCACTTGGTGCTGCGAACGCACTTAAGCATTTCCAGACTGCAAATTTCCAGAACCCAGCAGCATAAGGCCCGTGGGCCGAGCACAAGCCGAGCCCCGGCCTTTACCCTCCTGAACGCAATGTAATGATTTTCCTACAAGCATGAAGTGCAATTTGCTTTACAACTACAGTACGCAGTGCCTGGGGATCATAGCACAAAACAAACCATTATTAATACCAAGTGAGAGCACCATCGCCCCGCCGACAGCCCTCAAGCGCTTCTACTATAGCGCTGGAAGGAGCTAAGGCGGGGTAGCGACTTTTTTAGGGCTGGTGAACGCCACTACAGTATCATCCTTTTCATACATTTGGACACCGTGACGGAACGATGGCGAGCGGGTTACAGAAGCTTCTTTATCTGCAGACTGTGAATAAGGTCGCCCAGGGTACGTAGAGCAAAGTTGGTTGCCGGCAACAACACGTCACGCGCTTGGGTCGACGGCACCTGTTTGGCGTGTTTAAATTATACATAAATGTCACCGTTGGATGACAGGAGGCACGCGTGTGAACAGGAAGGGCCCTTGCGGTAGTTTCCCATCTTGAGCTTGACCAAGGAACTCAACGGTTGCGTTGCTCCGAGATGTGACACGAACACGGACGGGGGCTGGCATTAGAAGTGCTAACGTCTGCGGCGGTCGGCGTAGATCGCACGGCCGTCGTCGGCGGAAGCAGACCCAACTGCGCGCCAGCCAGTCCTCCAAGCGAGTCCCCTGAGCCTGCATTCCGCCGCCTTTACTCCGCGGCCCCTTTTCCCCTCCCGTGATCCGTCCCCGTCTCCCAACCCAGAGATCGAGAACCACCTGCAGATCAGCGATGCCACCGTGGCGGAGTTCATCGTGGAGACGGCCAAGGAGGCGGGCAACGTGGACAAGTTCAAAAAGGTACGGAACGCGGAACTGCCCCCTGCCCTTGGAGATCTCCCCCTGGCTGTGATGCGGCCTGGAAGCGCGGTAAAGTTTGGGCTATTCGGAAGGCGGGGAGGCGTCTGGCTCGGAGCAGCAGGAGTAGCAACAGCAGTAGCAACAGCAGTAGCAGCAGCAGCAGTAGTAACACCACCACCAGCAGCAGCGGGCTCGACAGCCCCCTGGACGGAGCGGACACCTGACGGATTGGCCGCGCCGGCAGCATCGACTGGCCACACCCCCAACCCCTCAGGCACTGCCCATCGCAAGCTAGGATAGGAGGCCGGCTGCAGCAGCGGGCAGCCTATCGGCAGCAGCAGCCTGGGGGGGGCCGCTGCTGCCAGGGCTGCTGAATTTACGCTCCAGATAGCGGTCTTACAGGCAGCGCCACCCTCCCCCGCCCCATGTTGGTTGCGGGGACCAACGGGCGCGATGACTGGCGCGTGGGGGCGGGAGGAGGACCACAGGGGCTTGCAGGAGCTGACCAGGCCGCCGTGCAGCCATGGTAGTCGCGAACCTCTGGGATGCAAAGCAGTTGTCCCGGAAGGCATTCACGCCGGGCCGCCGTGAGGCCGCGGGCGGCGGCGGCGGTGGTAGCTCCCCGCCGTCCCGCAGCCGTCCGTCTCCCGGTTCGGACGGTCCTCCGCGCTGTACCGCAGGGCAGCAGCACCCACCCTTCCTGGGCACGGGGTCTGCCCCGGAACCCGCATCACCCGCATCACCATCATCACCCGCATCACCATCATCACCCGCGGGTTCCCCTCCTCCCAACCCCACTGACCTCACGTACCTGGCCGTCTGGGCTGCGGGACTGCGAGCAGCAGCCTAGGATGGGCCATGCGGGACTCACCCTCCCTGCCAGCAA
This sequence comes from Eudorina sp. 2006-703-Eu-15, assembly GCA_003117195.1. Classification (NCBI taxonomy): domain Eukaryota; kingdom Viridiplantae; phylum Chlorophyta; class Chlorophyceae; order Chlamydomonadales; family Volvocaceae; genus Eudorina; species Eudorina sp. 2006-703-Eu-15. The sequence goes on from BDSI01000086.1 coordinate 118,388, forward strand.
TGAAGGATCCCAACACCGCCCTGCCGTGCACACGACGCGGATCCCTCCATGTGAAGCTGCGGTCCGCAGCTCCCCCCGCCCGGTCCGCAGCTCCCCCCGCCCGGCACCACCCCGGCACCACCCCGGCGGGCAGCGGCGCAGCATAACCCTGTCTATACCAATTTCCTGTACCCCGGGCACCCCCCACCCTTCCCCCACGCCACCAGGCCATGCACGAGATGGGTCTGGGCGCCGCCCTGAACGACGTCCTCATCGAGCGGTTCTGGAACATCATCCAGGCGCTCGCGGGCGGCGGCGGGGGCGGTGCTGGCGGCGGCGGCAGCGGCGCGGGGGGCGTGGGGCTGGCGCGCACCAACGCCCGGGTGCCGGCGGCCGAGATCATGGACACGAGGGAGCGGGCGAAGCGGCTGACGCAGGAGCTGCTGGAGGTGAGCCTCGGGGTGTGTGCGTGTGTATTAATGAAAGCTGCCCCTGTGTGTGTGTAGAAATGTTTAGCAAGGAAAGCTGCCCCTGTGTGTGTGTAGAAATGTTTAGCGAGGAAAGCTGTCCCTGTGTGTGTAGAAATGTTTATTAATGAAAGCTGCCCCTGTGTGTGTGTAGAAATGAAACCCGCCCGCCCGCCCGAACCCAGGTGCAAATATACTTACCATATGACCCATGTGTGCGCCCCCGTGTGTGTGTATGCTTTTATAGATGTTTAGCGAGGTTTAGCTGCCCCTGTATGTGTGTTTAATGAGAAGCCCACCCCTAACCGCCTGTATGTGTGTGTGTGTATGTGTCTCGAGGGACGCCCACGGTGTGGATGGGGGCTGGTAACGTCCGCTCGTTTGTCGATTCCTACAAACTCCATATATCCCCCGCCGCCCGTCCCACGCACCGGGGGCTCGCGACTCACTTTTCTTCTACACGGGGCTCGTCCTTGGCTAGTCTTTTTTGCACTTGGACCTAACGTCCAGTAACCCCGCACGCACGCACACACCGCCGGCCTCCCATCTAACGACTGCATGTACAGGAGGCGGATCAGAAGCGGCGACGAGACACGGACCCGCCGGCCGCCGGCGGCGGCGGCGGCGGCGGAAGCGCCGACGGCGCCGGCCCGTCGGGTCGGGACGCCAGGGAGGGCGGAGACCGCCGGGACCGCTACCGGGACGACCGGGACCGTCAGGAGGGCGGCCGGGAGCGGGACCGCGACCGGGACAGGGACCGGGACAGGGACCGCGACCGGGACAGGGACCGCGACCGGGGCCGCGATGACGACCGCTATGGCGGTGGCAGGCGGGATCGCAGCCGCAGCCGGAGCCGGGAGCGCAAGCGGCGCAGGTGCGCGGTTGCTGATAGCAGTACAGCTAGTCTAGGGATGTGGAGGGCAGGACAGATGGCGGGGGGAGGGGAAGGAGGGGCAGAGCGCCGTGCATCGCCTGCCTGTATGTGGAGGGCCAGGGCGGGAGGAAGGGGGAGGGGTGGGATGGGGTCCGAGGGACGTGGCTGGCGGGGGCGTGCCACAGCCCTGCGTGTGCGGGGTCCTCAGGCTGACCGGGTGGCTGACCCCCGACTGGTCCGATGAGTTGATGACCCCTTGTCCAGTCTAATGGGGCTGATCCGCGCCAACCAATCCCGTGCTCACAACCGCTAGACGATTGTGTGTGTGTATAAGATACGGTAACTGTGTGTGTATTACATGGTTGGGGGTGCATAACCCATACCTGTACAACTACCCTTACGCGCCATAGGCCCAAGGGCCCTTGCACCCGTCCCTGTCAAGGAGGCGGCAGACGGAGGATATCACATGTGACCCGCGGGTCACTGTCTAGCGACCACATCAGCCGCCCTGGACTCCCCGTCCCACAACGGCACTGACCTTGTTGCCTACAGCCGCTGGGCACAAGGGGGGGCCCTGGACCGCCCTGGCCTCCGCCCTCGGCCCTCTGTCCTACACAACGCCACGATGCCCCCATGTCCCGAAGCGCCACATCTTGGGTGTGTTTAACAAGAAGCCCACCCGTAACCGCCCTTGGGTGTGTGTTCTTTTGTTCTTGAGCTTCCACGCATCCTTTGCCTGGGGCACCCACCCCCCAGGCCCCACGCCCCAGGCGCCTGGGGCACCCACGCCCTGTCCCGCCGCAATGCCGCAACGCCACAACGCCGCAACGCCACGATTCCGCAACGCCCCCAACGGCCCCACCCTCCCCCTCCGCAGCGACCAGATGGATGTGGATCCCTCCAGGGGGGACGGCGCAGGCCGGCGGGACGGCGACGGGTTCGCGTACCCGCCCCCTCCGCCCCCCAAGCGGCCCGCGCTGCCGGACGCCCCCGAGCTGGGCGGCGTGTACCGGGGCCGGGTGACGGGCACCATGGGCACCGGCTGCTTCGTGGAGCTCATCAACTTTGCGAGGAAGGTGGGCGGGTGTGTGTGGGGGGCGGGGGGTATAGGAAATTGGTGTGTGTGGGGGGGAGGTTGCGGCGGGGTGAGGGTGGAGCGGGGCTATGGAGCGTGGGAGGTGGAGCAGGGTAGGGAGGGGTGCAGCGGGGCAGGGCGGGGCGGGTGGGGTTTGAGGGAGTGCGGGACGAATCAAGATGCGGATGAGGGTCCCGAAGGACGGGTGTGTGCGGTTTTGAGGGAACGTGTGCATTGGGGGGCGGGTGCCTTGTGCTGTACGGCAGGGGGACTTGCAGTGAACCGCCTGATGGCAGCCTACCCCGCCCTAATCCGCGCGCGCTCTACGCCCTCCCGCCCACACACGCACATATCCCTCCCCGCTCCAACCACCACCACCACCACCCGCGTCACCACTACCAAAGACATATCCCTGGGTGGCCTCGGGCGGTTGCCTCCCTGAACCCACATGGCGTGTGTGTGATTCATGTTCCCAGGTGGAGGGGCTGGTGCACATCGCCAACATCTGCAAGAAGCCCATCCAGTCGCCCACCGATGTGGTCAAGCGGGGCGAGGAGGTCTGGGTCAAGGTGGGTGGTGGGTGGTGGGTGGGTGCCGAAGATGAGGGGAGGGGAACGGCCTCTAGTACCAAGGTCGACGCTGACGTGTTCTCCCCCGCAACCCCGTCCCCCCCTGCTCTGGGGACCCTGGTACAGTCGGGCCTTCCTTGAACATGTGCTCTGGCAGCAGCCCAGCGTGAACAGGTCTACCACTTTCCTATTCCCCCACCCCTACCAATTCCCTATCCCCCCACCCCTACCAATTCCCTATCCCCCCACCCCTACCAATTTCCTAACCCCCCACCCCTACCAATTCCCTATCCCCCCACACCCCTGCAGGTGATCGGGATGGGCAGTGTGGGCGCCAACGGGCAGCAGCGGCTGTCGCTGTCCATGCGCGACGTGGACCAGGCCACCGGCAAGGACCTGCTGCCCACGCACCTGCTGCCGGGGGCGGACGGGGAGGGCAAGCTGGCCAACGGACTCAAGGGCATGTCGGGAATCAAGGTGCGCCCGGCTCTGGACGGGGAAGGAGGGGGGCCGGCAAGGTACATGCCATTGGAGTGCGCACGCAACCATGCATGGGAGGGGGCCCCACATGTGCACGCTGCGACGCAGGACAACCCTGTTAAGTGAACCCATGAACCTGTGGGAGCTGTGTATTCCAGAACGATGAACAGCCTGGGGGAGTTGTTCTCCTTGGTAGGCGGTCCGTCGATTGTCGACTCCGGGGCGCCCCCGAGGGGTCCCGCGCCCGTTCCCTGCGCAGCTTCCCCTCGTCCCTGTCGCCCGCCCCCATTCCCCATCGCCCCTGTTCCCTCGTCCCTCGCTGCTGCCGCCCAGGTGAACCCCGAGGACGACGACCCCAACCCGCGGCGCCGCGGCAAGAAGCTGACCGAGTACGAGATGTGGGAGAGCAAGCAGCTCATCTCGTCAGGTGTGTGGGGGAGGGGGGCGGGCGTGGCAGGACAGCTACCACTCGATTCGGTGACGTTTCGCGGTTTCGCTGTCTTAGTTGGCACAAGGGGGCGTGGAAGCCGGAGGCGTGGCTTGGGTTCGGTACGGGGCCCGGGGGCAGGGCCGCAGGGGGGAGGTGCCGGGACCAGGATACAGAAGCTGGGGGGGATGGCTTGGGTTCGGTGCGGGGAGGGCGCAGGGGCAGGGGCGCCAGGGGAGGGGGGAGGCGCGAGGACCAGCTCGGGATCGGCGGCTTTCAGTCTGCAGACGACTGGGCGGAGGAGGAGATGGAGGAGGAGGTGGAGGTGGGAGGCACTGAAGCGCGCTGGGGACGGATACCTGATCAGTGGGTTGTTATCTTATAAACGACCACCGCCAGCGCTGCCGCCTGCGGACGCCGTCACTCACACCCGTTCGCCGCTTGTGCCCCCCGCCACGCCACACAGCCACACCCACACGTTATTTTCTAACGCCCACACCCATACCCGGCAGGTGTGCTGGACGTCCGCGAGTACGCGCACTACGACGACGACAGCGGGCTGGGCGTGCTGGCGTCCGCCACGGACCCGGCGGAGGCGGAAGAGTTTGAGATCGACCTCAACGAGATGGAGCCGCAGTTCCTCAAGGTGGGTGGGTGCGCGGGTGCGTGAGGGAGTGGGTGGGTGCGTGCGGGAGTGGTGGGTGCGTGAGGGAGTGGGTGGGTGAGATTGAGGGTGGCACGTTATGCGGAGCGGAAACGGCAGCTGCGTGCTAGGAGGAGGGTGCAAGCCTCACCACCTCCCTCCTCACCTCCTCCCCCTTCATCAGGGCGCCGGCACTCAGTGCATGTGCCCCCTTGCTCTTCGCTTCAATGGCGATCCCCCTTCTTCATCCCCACCCCTCCCCTTGCTCTTCGCTTCAATGGCGATCCCCGTTCTTCACCTCACCACCTCCCTCCTCACCACCTCAATTCCTACCTCCCCCCTGTCCCCACCAGGGCGCGGGCACTCGATCGGGCATCGAGATGAGCCCCGTCAAGATCGTCAAGAACCCGGACGGCTCCCTGCAGCGCGCCGCCATGACCCAGTCGGCGCTGGCCAAGGAGCGGCGCGAGCTCAAGGAGCAGCAGCAGCGCACCCTGCTGGAGGCCATCCCCAAGGACCTCAGCCGACCCTGGGAGGACCCCATGGCTGACCCCAGTGAGTGGCGGGGTGGCGGGTAGAGGAACGGGTGGAGGAGGGGTGGGGTGGTTTGGTGGGGTGGGAGGAGGGGTGGGATGGTTGGTTGGGGTGGAGGGAGAGGGTGTGTGGGTATGGGGTTGGGGAGAGGGTGTGTGGGTATGGGATCGGGGAGAGGGTGTGAGCATGGCGTTGTGAGAGGAAATCCGGCCAGTGGGGGCGTAGGTGTCTGGAGCTGAGCATTGTGACAATGATATCCTGTTTGGGAAACCGCGGCGCGCTGCTCAGTTGAAAGTGTCAGGGTACAAACTTGAAGGTGGAGGGTGTGAGATGAACCCAGGCCAGCACGGACCAACGAGTGCACCCAGCACTTGCCGTACAGGGTCGTGGGCAGATGGTAGATGGAGGCCGTTGGTCCCTTGTCGAGACGTCTGTTGGTCGACACGGGCCTGATGATGTTGGCACGCGGATGCGGATGCGTCCTCCCCTCCCCTCCCCTGCTATCAATTCCTATGTCCCCTCCCCTCCCCTGCTTTGCAGGCGAGCGCGCCCTGGCTCAGGAGCTGCGCGGCATCGGTCTGACGCAGAGCGAGATCCCCGAGTGGAAGAAGGTCGCCATGGGCAAGGCCATCAGCTACGGCATCCAGGTAGGGGAGAGGAGGGCAGTGCCGCGGCGGTGGCGGCTGGCGGGGTGGTGGTTGTCATGACGCGGGGGAGCAGGGTGGGAACCGAACGCAGCGCGGCAACGGTAGCAGCAGACCGGGCATCCTGCCAGGGCTGTCCACTCAAAAGCGATGGACGGTGGGCTTGGCCTCGCGAACGCTTGCAGCAGCGGACTTCTTTTATCGCAGGCTGGCAACGCGTCTGCCTCGGGAGCCGGGTTATGGCGCCATCGCAGCCCTCTCACACTCACCCTGGACCCTTCTTACCCTCCCCCCATCCCACTTCACTCCAACCCTCTCATACTCTATTCGTGCCACACCTCCCCCTTTGGACGCGGCCCGCAGGACGCCCGCAGCATCAAGGAGCAGCGCGAGAGCCTGCCCATATTCAAACTCAAGCAGCAGCTCATCGAGGCCGTGCGGGACAACCAGGTACGAGTCGGGAGGAGCGGGGGAGCGGACGGCCCTGAACCGCCGTCGGGCTCGTCCACACCTCGCCCTTCCCCTTGCCCTCCTCCCCTCGCCCTCCACCCACCCGCCTGCCCCTTCCCCTCTCCCTCCACCCTGCCGCCTGCCACTTCCCCTCTCCCCCTCGCCCCCCCTCCGCCCCGCCGCCCAGGTGCTTGTGGTGATCGGCGAGACGGGCAGCGGCAAGACCACCCAGATGACTCAGTACCTGGCGGAGGCGGGCTACACGGCGGGCGGCAAGATCGGCTGCACGCAGCCGCGCCGAGTGGCGGCAATGAGCGTTGCGAAGCGCGTGGCGGAGGAGTTCGGGTGCCGCCTGGGCGAGGAGGTGGGGCCGCGTCCGCAGCCGCGTCCCCTCCTTTTTCCTTCTCAATCTCGCGCGTTCTGAACTTCTGATGCAGTACCGTATCCAATGCTGCGGTTGTAGCCTTTCTCATTCTCGCGCGTCATGTTGTTACAGTACCCCATCCGCTGCGGTTGTACCCGTACCCGTGCACCAGGTGGGGTACGCCATTCGTTTCGAGGACTGCACCGGCCCCGAAACCGTCATCAAGTACATGACGGACGGTATGCTGCTGCGCGAGTGCCTGCTGGACGAGGCGCTCAGCCAGTACTCTGTCATTGTGCTGGACGAGGCGCACGAGCGCACCATCCACACCGATGTTCTGTTCGGGCTCATGAAGGAGGTGGGTCGGGGAGCCCCGGTGGGTACGAGGCCGCAGGCAGGCAGAGCAGAGCAGGCAGAGCAGGAGTGCGTGACATGCGAGTGGCAGAGCAGTGCGCGAATCCAATGTACCCAATGCCCGAGCCAGCAGGTGCCTGTAGGGCCGCAAGGGCGGAATGAACGGTTACGCTGATGTTGTTGACATATGGGGAATTAACGTGGGGCCTTGAGGGGCCCGTCCGGTGTACGCGAAGGGGGCAGCAGACGCCCCCGCCGTTGGGTGCGTTGCCACACCCGCTGTCAAGCGGTTCGTGGTTCCTCAAAATGTATGCGGGTGCGGGCCATTTGCGGACACGGGGCGAACAGCTAATAGGGGGGAGGATGTAAATATGGGAGGGCTGCCGGAAACATTCCACGTCCTCCCTGGATGACGGAAACCTCCAAAGGGAGATCTAGAGCTGGCACAGCCCAGGCGGGGATTCATGCGTGCTGTAAGTACACGTCTCTCCGCGTGTGCGGCGAGGTGGTGCGTCGAGCGACATTCCTGCCCGGCCCCCGCCCCCCGCAGGTGTGCCGCAAGCGCTCGGACTTCAAGCTGATTGTCACCTCGGCCACGCTGGATGCCGAAAAGTTCTCGTCGTACTTTTTCGATGCGCCCATCTTCACCATTCCCGGCCGCACCTACCCCGTGGAGGTGCTGTACACCAAGGTGTGTGGGAGGCTGCGCGTTGCATACATCAGAAGAAAGATTATTAATATGTTAATATGGTGCAGATGCAATAATGCTAGTGGTGTTGCAATTATGTCTTTGTTCGCAAAAATGTCTGCGCCAATAAGGGCCCTTCCGGGATCGAACCGGAGACCTGCTGATCTGCAGTCAGCTGCTCTACCACTGAGCTAAAGACCCGTTGTTGTTGTAATTGCTCTACCATTGGGCTAGACCCGTTCTTATTGTAATTCTGTTGTAAAGCTTATATATACATGTCGCCGTACGTATTGCGTGCCCACGCACTCTGTTGCCGCCGCTACTGCAGGCGCCGGAACCCGACTACTTGGATGCGGCGCTCATCACGGTGCTCCAAATTCACCTTTCGGAGCCGGAGGGCGACTTGCTGCTCTTCTTGACGGGTCAGGAGGAAATTGAGACGGCGTGCTCGATCCTGTACGAGCGGATCAAGGCGCTTGGGCCAGCGGTTCCGGAGCTCATCGTCCTTCCGGTTTTCTCCGCGTTGCCATCCGAAATCCAGGTCGGGTTCATTTCTGGGTCTTGGAGCAGTAGCGGGCTTCCACGGCCAGCTATGCCGCACCGTTCCAGAGTTGGTCTACCACTTGCACTCGCATGTCGCGCTACTCATATTGCACGTAGGCGCGCCATCATGCCCAGTCGCCCACCCACGTCCGCCCTCGTCCTCCTGCACCTCCCCCTCGTTGCGCCGCCCTGTCCCGCCCTGCCTTGCTCAACCCTCCCAGACACGCATCTTCGAGCCCGCTCCCCCTGGCAAACGCAAGTGCGTGGTGGCCACCAACATCGCGGAGGCCTCCCTCACGATCGACGGCATCTACTACGTCGTGGATCCGGGGTTCGCCAAGATTAAGGTGGGTGGGCAGATGTACCGTGTGGCGCGATGGGATGGGACGCGAGTGAGAGGGCGACATCGAGGTGGGTGGGCAAAATTAAGGTGGGTGTGCCAAACCAAGGCGGATGGACAGAAAGGATAGCAGGATGGGATGGGGGAAGGGTATGCTTGAGTGGGCCCCGGCCAGGATGTACAGTTTGTTCACAAGTGACCGCATTCAGTCAGGGCCGTCATGCCTGGCGCCACATCGCGACTGTACTGCTTGCCGAACGACATCGCCGCAAGACAGGAGGAGCAGGCCCCTTCCTTGCTTGTGCCTGCCTGCCTAGTACCTACGGGCTACCGCCGCTCGCGGGTATCGCGCTCCGCTGTTTTTGCTTGGCGCCTCGCCCATGCTGAATTTGTGGTTTCGTTTGCCCCTGCCTGACCCGTTCTGGGCGTGTGTTTCGTGCTGCTCCTTCCGGGCCCGCGTGTATGTCCCGTTCGGCCCCTACCTGATCCATTCTGGGCGCGCGCTTCGTTCTGCCCTATCTACATACACCCCCTGCGCTTCGTTCCGGGTTTATTTCCTTTTTCAAGTTAACCCCCTGCGCTTCGTTCGTTCTGCCCTATCTAAATACCCCCCTCTCCCCCCCGCCAGGTGTTCAACCCCAAGAACGGCATGGACAGTCTGGTGGTTGCGCCCATCAGCCAGGCCTCGGCCAAGCAGCGGGCGGGCCGCGCCGGCCGCACGGGGCCCGGCAAGTGCTACCGGCTGTACACCGAGGCCGCCTATAAGAACGAGATGCTGCCGCTGAGCGTCCCGGAGATCCAGAGGACTAACCTGGCCATGTGAGCCAATTGGGGCTGGGGTTTACGAGACACATGGCCCGAGGGCTGCGGTGGGGACTAGGGGCTAGGCTTGTAGCCAGGGCGGCTGTGACCAATGCTGCGGCTGGGTTTAGTTGGAGCATAGGCAGGGGGTAATGTTATCAATGTAAATCCTTGCAAAACGCTCGTTTTGCAAAAGAGCGTTTGGAGTTACGGAGCCTATCTAGGGTTGGGGCGCGGCCCGGCCCATCATGTACGGATCGGCGCCCAGCGCGCGGGGCCAGGCAGCGAGTAACGGAGGCGGATGAGCCAGGCGGTCCAGCCACGCAGGGAAGCCGACCATAATTGAAGGCGAAGGCGCGCGCAGGCATCCACATCTGTGAAACTCGACCGGCCTTTGACGCCCTGAGTTGATGGCAGGATGTTGCTGTCGCGCGCTGCGCACCAGGCCGGCTGGCTGCGATTTCTGCTCTTCGCGGCCGGCAAGCCATTCGTTGCGGGTCGGCCTTCTTTTGTTCGCACGGCCGGCGGGCCGGCTGTGTCCCATCAAGTTTTCCGACCGGCTGGCCCTTGGTCTCGTGGTCTGACGGGCTGTCTGGCTGCATCGCGGTGTCCAGGACGGTGTTGACGCTCAAGGCCATGGGCATCAACGACCTGTTGGGCTTTGACTTCATGGACCCGCCGCCCGCCTCCACCCTCATATCGGCGCTGGAGCAGCTGTACAACCTGGGCGCGCTGGATGAGGAGGTGAAGGGGGAGAGGGCCCGTCGGGTGTGTGTGTGTGTGTGTGTGCTGGGCGCTGATTGGGATGGATGGCTCTATGGGCGACCCCCAGCTAGTGCGTGCTTACCGCCGTGTCAGCATGCAATATTATTGGGCCCAGCAGCGACGCAGCGGAATCTCAGCTGCGCGACGACCGACCGGCCGTCGGAAACGGCCCCTGCCGCCTGCCTGCGTGACCCCGCGCCCGCCCCCGCCCCGCCGCGCCCCGCCCTTTCTCCTCCCCGCTCCCCCCTTTTCAGGGCCTGCTGACCAAGCTGGGTCGCAAGATGGCGGAGTTCCCCCTGGAGCCGCCCATGAGCAAGGTGCTGATCGCCTCCGTGGACCTGGGCTGCAGTGAGGAGATCCTCACCATCCTGGCCATGCTCTCGGCGCAAAACATCTTCTACAGGCCGCGCGAGAAGCAGGCGCAGGTGCGAAGTGTGGTTGTGTTTGGGGTGTGTCTGGGAGGGCGTATTGTGTACGTGTATACACGCGGGTATGGATGTGCGGCATGGGGTTAAAAAGAAACGGGAACGGGGATGTCAGCGTGAGGGTGCAGGTGTGTTTAACAAGAAGCCCACCCATAACCGGGTGCGGGTGTGTGTGCCCAAGTCAGGTTCTTAGGCCACCGGGAACTTAGAGGTTCGAGGGGTTCAGGGGTTGGGGGCTTGGGGATCAGGGGCAGGGGGCTGCGCTGCAGCAGCGGTGATGGGCAGCGGGCGAGAAGTGTGGTCTTGATGGGCTGCCCAAGTCGTGCGTGCCGGCTGCGATCTGGGGTAATAAGGCAGGGCGGCACATCCGCTCCTGCTCTTGGGAGGCGTGCGGGGTGCGACTCACCCGCACCTGTCAGTCGGCACGTGTCTCAACAACCGCCTCGCTCCACCCGGCGGTGTGTCACTGACATCGGGTCTCTGTATCGCCGCCCATCCTCCCTCTCTCCCGTCCCCCGTGCCTACTTGCCTACCTACCTACCTACCTACCTACCTGCCTACCTACCTACCTACCTACCTACCTACCTACCTACCTACCTACCTACCTACCTACCTACCTACCTACCTACCTACCTACCTACTTACCTACCTACCTGCCTACTACCTATCTACCTACCTACCTGCCTACCTGCCTACCTACCTACCTACCTACCTGCCTACCTACCTACCTACCTACCTACCTACCTACCTACCTACCTACCTACCTACCTACTTACCTGCCTACCTACCTACCTACCTACCTACCTACCTACTTACCTGCCTACCTGCCTACCTACCTACCTACCTACCTACCTACCTACCTACCTACCTACCTACCTACCTACCTACCTACCTACCTACCTGCCTACCTGCCTGCCTACCTACCTACCTACCTACCTACCTACCTACCTACCTACTACCTACCTACCTACCTACCTACCTACCTACCTACCTACCTACCTACCTACCTACCTACCTACCTACCCACCCACCCACCCACATACCCACATACCCACCCACCGACCTACCTACCTACCTACCTACCCACCCACCCACCTACGTACCGACCGACCGACCGACCGACCGACCCACACACCCCACGCCCGCCCCCCCCTCAGGCGGACCAGCGCAAGGCCAAGTTCTACCAGCCCGAGGGCGACCACCTGACGCTGCTGGCGGTGTACGAGCAGTGGAAGGCCGCCAAGTTCAGTGTGCCCTGGTGCAAGGAGAACTTCATCCAGGTGGGGTGTGAACGCAGGGGCGGGGGCCGCGGGCCGCGGTGGCTCCCTTGCTTGTGGTCTGAGGCTGTGAGTGGCATCTTGCGGGTGGATTGCTGCTCGCGGCGCAACAGTTCCTCTTGCCATCCTTCCCAGCAGTCATCCGCATTTCGGTTTCGGTCCGGTTCATGTACCGTATAAGGTGCGTCCTCGTTTGCTCCGGTGCGCACATCTGAGCGAGTGAGTCACATGTCCCTACCTGTCCGCGCCCTTCGTCACCCGCCAACTATGCCCAATCAATGCGGCACCTGCGTGCGCCGCCGTCCGTGGATGCCCCTCCACCGCGCCTCCCTTCAACTTCCCATCCCGCCCTCCCACCCTCTCTCCCTGCCTGCCTGCCTGCCTGCCTGCCCGCCTGCCCGGCCACACACGCGCAGGACCGGTCCATGAAGCGGGCTCAGGACGTGCGCAAGCAGCTGCTGGCCATCATGGACCGCTACAAACTGGAGCAGGTGCGGCTAGATTCACAATACCGGTTTAGACAAGAAGGTAGCACAGTTTGGTGCACCCGGGTCACCTTACCAAGGCGCCACCTCCCGGGGGACCTGCCCCCATAACGGACGGCCCTCTGGCTCTCTGAGGCCATGCGTTGATTCGCTTGGCCCACGCGCACATTCGCGCATCGGCGCACCACGGACCCAGTTGTGATCGCCATGAGGCGCGTCACCCCGCAATACCGTACCTCCGAGTAGTGTTTATATCGTTACATGGTGGCTATTGGTGGCCCCCCAATATCCGGCCGGTCCGGCGTTCCTACATAGATAATAATGTGTCCCTGCGCCCCACGGGGCTTGGCTGGCTTCCGCGCCACGTTGAAACAGAATGACACCGGGCCCCACCGACCGCTGCGCCTCCGATCCTGCCTCCCCTCCCCGGGTCGCAGGTCTCCGCGGGCCGCAACTACACCAAGATCTGCAAGGCCATCACCTCGGGCTTCTTCTTCCACACGTAAGTACGGCGGGGACTTACCACGTGTACGAAGACCGAGTGTCGTGTGGTTTCGGAGCCGGTATATACTGTCAGGGCGATGGACCGCGAGACCAGCCCAGCTAATAAATACACTCGCGGGTTTCTGTTCGAAACACCCACGGGTTACGAGCCCACCGGTAGGGGTGTCACTTGGACGGGTAGAGACGACGTGGGAGTTAAGACCCTGGAGTGTGTGTGTGTGTGTATTGGGAGTATCCGCCATTTCCCACAACGACATGAACAGCTGGCGGTACTCAACCTGATCAACACCCGCAACATACACCCGCTCATTCTCATTACCCGCTCCGCGCCGCGCCACTGGGCCGCGCCCTTCCTCCACCCCAACCCCCACGCCCCCCGCTCAGCGCCCGCAAGGACCCCCAGGAGGGCTACAAGACGGTGGTGGAGCAGCAGCCCGTGTACATCCACCCCTCCTCCTCGCTCTTCCAGCAGCAGCCCGACTGGGTGCTCTACCACGAGCTCATCCTCACCACCAAGGAGTACATGCGGGAGGTGCTGGCCATCGACCCGCGCTGGCTGCCGGAGCTGGCGCCCAGGTTCTTCAAGTAAGGGGGGATTTGAAGGGGAGGAGAGGGGAGGCGTTGCCGGGGGCTGGGTGGTGGTTTGGTTGAGATATATTTGAAGGGGAGGGGAGGGCGGGGAGGGGAGGGCCACAGAAGGGCGGGTTGGGTGGCGCCCAGTTACTTCAAGTAAGGGTGGTTATGGCATGGACGGGAGGGGAGGGCGGGGAGAGGCGCTGGGAGGGGCTGGGACCACTTGCGGTTGATTCTTAAGGGCGAGACCAAACCGAGGTTGCTGCGTTGAGGCGGCGGGTCGATGCTGGGAATGGTGGTGAGGAGGGGGCGTACGGCATTTTGCATGTACGGCTGCAGTCAGTCTGTGTCCTTGTCGTGCATCGCAAAAGGTGTCGCGAGTGACTGTCATGCATGGTGTCATATCGCATTATTCTGAAGCATTATTTATTGCTCTTGAGGGTTTTTGAGACACGAGGCGCCGCTGCTTGGGCGACGTACCGTGTGGGAGCAGAAAGACTTTCTGTATCTTGTTCCCTGCCCCGACCCGAACCTATCTAACCCCTGACCAAACCGACCGCCCCACAGTACTCCGCCCAACCTGAGTCCCGACTCGAACCAACACATAAGCAATCCAACCCCGAACCTATCCAACCCATAACCTGGGCCCTCCCCCCCTCTTGTGCAATGCAGACCGGCGGACCCCAACAAGCTCTCCCGCCGCAAGCGCTTCGAGCGCATCGAGCCGCTGTACGACAGATACAACGACCCGAACGCCTGGCGCCTGTCCCGCCGCCGTGGTTGATGACTGGGGCGATTGGTGTACATTATCGCGCTGCTGTGTGGCTTTGCGTGTGCGCGCAAGCTGAAACGTGTCTGTGTTGCTGAGGGGGAGGGGGGGCACGGGCAGGGCTGTAGCTAGGGCGTCGGTGCGCAGCAGCAGGAGATCGAGAGGAAGGGAGAGGGCATGCGTGCTGTATGTTTTGGCGGCGACTCATCACCTAATAACTCACCGCACGCACCGCTAGCTGTCGCTCCGTCCGTCTCCTGTGCAGTGCAGTGCGTACGTGCCGCCTATTCAGCGGGACGGATGCTGCGTGCATGAATAATACGGCGGGCAAGCAGGCACGCAAGCGACGTTCGGCTTGATTGAAGGGACAATCAAGCAAGCAAGTTGAGGGACACGAAGGCAGCAGGAAGGGGCGCCGGTCGGCTTGTGAGTGGGGGTGCGGTTGTCATTGGGTCCCTGGCACTGCCAGGTACGTAGGGTACTGCTGCCAGGTAGCACACACGTTTATGGTCCATCCCCTGCTGATATTGGCACGTACGCCCGTCGTTGCGGCGTACATATGTAGTTCCCTGCCGTCAAGACTCTCCCTGATTCAAATAACACTTGGACTAGTTCAACCCAGTAGAATTGCTGGTTCTGATTGGAATTAGAACCTGGTTCAAGTGGTTCAAAAGTTTCACAACTGAATCAAACTGGTTCAACGTGGTTCATCAACTGTCGTTTTAAAGGTGGGGTCTTATGGATGGTAGGGGTACAAATTAACCGGCCATCCAGGGCCATCCAGGGCCAGCCATGTATCGATGTCCCAGCCCCAGCAGCTTTCCATCCGCCTCATGCATATCACGCATGGTGGCTGCTGCAAGCGGACGGACGGGCGGGGTCCCTTACTTGATTGGTGAGGGAGGGAGCGAGGGAGCGTGAATGAATGCTGCAGCAGGCTGCATGGTCCCTTTACTTGCTTGGCGGGACGGATCGACCACCCGTAAGTAAGCTAGCAGGACCGACCAGGACGTGGAGATGATAGGCGGGGGACTGGGCGACGAGAGGTGCGTGGGATAGCCATGGCCACGGAACGAACCTGGTAGGCGGAAGGGCGGAAAGGCGGGGGACAGGCGGCGGTCAGGAGTGGGAAGGTTGGCTGCCAGAGTCATTAGTACAGCAGGAGGAATCTCTGCAGGCGAAAGAGGAATCTCTGCAGGCTGGAGAGGTGCGGTGCCCGGCGGAGGGGTGCAGACCCGCACGGGTGTAGGCTCACGCCAACATACATGGATGGATCGCGTCGTCAGCCACACGGCACCTCCGTCGTCCCGCCCCTGTTATCCAAGCAATTTGGATCTTCCTTGTTATAGTATGCACGCATGCATTCCAACTGCTCGACCGTGCCCTTTTGCTTGTAGAAGCGAGCCAGGGACAAGCGGTGGCCTTCTTAGGACATACACGTCTCAAAGTTAGGGCTCATCATGTCATAACTTAACATCTCAAGGGTAAATTATTCGAGTGTGGCATATGAGATTACAAGCATAATTTTGATTTGTTTTGTACGCACCCAAGCAAGCGACAGCAAGGTGCGTGTACGGCGTTGAGATGCACTTTTTATCCCTTTATTTCTTATGCGCCGTTGAATCGCCACATGGAGATAGTTACAAGTAGCTAAATATATTTTCGTTTTCGTGCATTCACCTACGTCCTATGCACATGTAGTTCCCGCCGCAAATGGACATCAACAAGAATCGTCGGAGCAATCTTATGGTAGGCAGCAAAAGATACAATTGATGCGCACTCTCAAGCATGCATTGATGAACGCGACTTAAGGCATTGTGCGACCATTTACTGGCAGTTTGACTACACAAAAGGGGCTGCTGGTGCGCGAAGCATTTGGCTTGCAACAATTATTTTCCTCATATCCCAAGCATACGCACAAGGTGAGTGAAACTCAATAATAATCAGACGTGTGCGTGCGCTAAACTGCGCTAAACAGAGCCAAAAGCGTTGAATGCCTTCAAATCCGCGCAAGACGAATTGTGTAATAAGTCTTTAAATTTACTATGTGTTTGTATTGTTATATGATTGGTGCGCATGGCTTTAGCAATGTGCAAAGGTTATTCGTTGTACCGGTATGGCATTCGTGGTCTTGCTGTACGTGTCGTCTTTGTTTACGGTCAGTGATAATGTACGTAAGATAGATGTTTCAAGCTTTCTTGGTAACCGGAAACGAGGTTTAGCGTATATTGTTAGTAATGAACATCAGCGTGAACATCAGCAGGTACTCCACCTTATTTGTTAATTAACCATGTACAATAAATAGACACATACTCGTAAGTCCAATTTAATGCCGCCCTTGATTGAGCGTATGCTCGAATGAGCGTACTGCAAAATATGGACGTTTGAAGAAATTCATTTTTACATTTTAAATTTAATCTATGACAAAAAATTGCAAATCCAAAGGCAGGCGTGTTAGACGTTATTTACTATGTATTCGGGTGCCAGCAGTACGTACCTAATTCGTTAGTGTTCTCTTTTGAGTGTGCGCATTCATGGCTGTCTCTGCAGGCTGTCATCACGCACGTTGCATCTTTAATTTGTGTGTGCTTGTGATTGCATCTGCGTGGCCTGCGTTGGCTTGAATAAATGTGTGCACGCACGCATGGACTACTCCTACCTGCTGGTTTCCTCCCTGTTCATTTTGCTTCGTTTGCAACATCCATAACATCAGTATTCCATTCTTAATTCTTTGACTTAAATCAAGCTGTGGAGGTAGAATTTACATGAATGAAGTGATGATCTGGAAGTGTAACACGACGCGGACAAAGGCTTTTCGAGATGCTGTGCAGGGTCAATTGTAGGGGCTTGTACTGTAACCCGGCGTTACAGGAAGAGCCGGCGGTGCTACCTATCCTGATAAATTAGATAGATGGAGCAGCAGGAGGTAGATAGATAGAGCAGGACGAGCAAGTCGCAAGCGGCAAGCAAGCAGGGCACGCACGCACTGTGCGGTCGGTCGTGGCCGGTCGGTCGTGGTCGGCGGTGTGGCTCGCTGGTGCACCGACCTTCTGCGGCACGCACGCACCTAGCTAGCTACGTACCGACCTGCGGCGCGGCACGCATTGCTCACACCAGTCCGTTGGCGGATACCGTCCTGCGCCAACCGGGTTCGTCATTATATATTCCGTCATGCATGATATATTTGGGCACGCATTGCACAGCCCTGCCAACCTGCCGTAATACGTACTTGCAGGTGCAACAGCTTTCGGAACGTGCACTGCAAGCTCTACATCGCTGGTGTACACGAAGGTGCAGCCAGGCAACCTCACGAGAGCCTGTGTGGGTACGTACGTATACCGTACATCGATGTACGTACACCTGCGCCTGTATGTCTGTATGCCTATCCGAAGCAAGCAATACATATATACGCATACATGTATGGCCGGTTAAGAACTGGGATGAAGACACGCATAAGTAAGCATGACGAAGAGGGCGAGGTGATGCATGCGTACGTGTAATGCGTGCTGCGGTAGATAGATTGCGCACGCAGGCACGCAAGTACATGCGTGAAGTAGAAAGGCAGGTAGGTGCGACTACTGGTTAAGTGACGGCGCCAAAGGCCCGCCATCTATGCCATGTATGCCATCACACACAGGGTCGAGGCAGGGCCAGCCAGCGAAGCCAGCAATATAATCTACGTATATAATCTCGGCGGGGGCAGCGGTAGATTACATGCACGATCGATTTTTGCGAAAATAAGCACAGAAGTAATAAACACGGTTTCCGGCTCGCTTCGTTGCTATGCATGTTTCATTCAGGCTCAGGCAAGAAATCGCCCAAAACGCCGTTTCTCGCTCCGTCGTCATTATTGCAGACTATTTGGCCGCGCCAGTTGCGATTGGCGTCTCCAGCAGCAACAGCTACAGTGCCGACTATGTCTTGGACAGCTCGAATGGCGACCGCGTGAACATCAGCAGGTACTCTACTACCTACACAGCGGCGGCCTCGCAGCAGTTCTGGTTGCAACCCTTCAACCAAAGTGGTAAGCATCGATGGATCCGCGCGCGCGCGCCAATTGTTTCTCACACTATTCGCACCACGCACGCACTACTTGCTGCTTGCCCATCGATCTGTAGTCAGCTGTATGTAGTGAGGCTCGCACCGAACCTGCCTGCCGCCGGCAGCGAGGCAGGTGCATGCGAGCCCCTAGAGCCTCGCTACAGCTGATTATTTGCAGCACGCACATACATAAAGATGGACAAAGGTCATTTTTTTATTAGGCAGCAGCTTATTACAGAACATACACGCTAAACACGCACATACATCTAATTCCTTGTCCTTGTATGTGTTAATAAGTGCAATCCCCTCTTCATTCCCACCCTCATACCAAGCAATTGCCTACATTTAAATCCGTTGTAACGTTCATTCATTCATTCATTTAACTTGCAACTTCGCTTTCTAACTGTGCATTCGTTCGTTCTCTCCCCGTGCGTTCTATCTGCGTGCGTGCTCTGTCCGTTAGTTGTGCTCTGTAATAACGTCGTATGTGCCCCCGCCCACCCGGGCCCACCGCATGCACTCGCTTATTATTATGTAGCCCCGGCGGATGGTGTTTATCGTCTGAAGGATGAATCCGGATACTGCTATGGTGTCAAGGCCTACCAGCAGCAGTCCTGGCCTTCAATTATAACGTACGACATTCTTAGTCGCCAAAATTGCTCAAACACCACACTCTCTCAGCAGAGATTTCGCTTGTATTATCCATGGGGCTCTGTGGCTCCTGCCAACAGGTAAGAGGACGGCAGGTGCAAACGCATGTCAGAAATGGAAAACCAATAATATTATTACATATTAATAAAATATAATATATAATATAAGTAAGGATGTATGTTAGAGCGGACCCCGTGGGTCATCGGTGACAGTCAACGGCGACAGCCGAAGCATCCTCACCATCCACACACTGCATAAACGAACTTATATTAATACATACATACAATAACTCCCGGATACAATAAAATATACAATAACTAACAAGTAGGGGATCGGCTTCCTTGAAGCCGGAAAAAGGGCGGGGCCCCCTACAATCCGTACAGGCCGCTTGCTTTACAACGGAAACTCTGTTACCGCGCAAGAGTGTGAGTGCGTGAAAGGGTGCCATTGAGGGTGTCGTTGATGTTGAAGGTGGATCAGCGTGCATAGATTGAGCAAGGTAAAGCAGGTAGGGTAGCCCCGAAACCTACGCGCCGCCAACGGCGGTCATCGCATCTGCATTATTATCGTAACGCTAGACGCCTCTGCACTACCACATCCGTCTGTCAAGCAGATATCAAAAAGCAAGCTTGAAGCATTTTTGTTTTTCCGTGAAGCTGTAGTTGTTTGGTCCGTCGGCAAGCATGCAGCCCTTCAGTTGCACGCCCGCAGCAGACGTGAACCTCTAAAGTTTGCCATCAATAGCTACATAGCACATATAAGGCAAAAACAGAGTGCGAAAAAGCCGCGGTGAGACCCGGACTTCGGCCATCGGAACTGGAGAACTTGTTGGTACTCGGTATGCAATCCCTTTGCATTTCGAAACTTTGATTCAATACATATTGTTGAATTGTATTCATCTGGCAAAACAGAAAGGCAAATCTTGATGTTGGTGGCATCTTGATGTTCAAACATCAGAACACTATGGAAGTTCAATTTAGCACGCGCCACCTGCCCCTAATCCAAGTATGCATCACGCGGCACCTGTTGCAACAAACATGAGCGCGAGAGGCGTTGGGTGGATGTTGACTCGGGTCCATGGAGACCGCGGAGCTTTACTTTGACCGTTTGTGCGCAAAGAATTTTTTTCAGCCAAACCAAGAATACCTTGCAATAGAGGACAATTAATATGACAAACATTGCGAATTAGTTTAGCGGATAATGAACGTTTTGCCGTTACCCACGCACGGCGCACGCACACACACACACACACACACACACACACACACACACACACACACACACACACACACACACACACACACACACACACACACACACCACACACACACACACACACACACACACACACACACACACACACACACACACACACACACACACACACACACACACACACACACACACACACACACACACACACACACACACACACACACACCACACACACACACCACACACACACACACACACACACACACACACACACACACACACACACACACACACACACACACACACACACACACACACGGACATGGGCAATCCTAGGGGGCGGGGCCCCCCGAACGCGCTTCGCGCTGGGGCCCCGCCCAAAAATATATTACTAAGGATGTTACAGCGGACCCCCGGGTCATCGGTGACAGACAACGGCGACAATAATATATACAATAACTCCCGGGTATAATAATAACCACAAAAAATCCCGTATATGCATTTTGATATGTGACGCTATTTAGCATCACATAACTCAGATCCGGTCCGGCATACGGGGTCTACGTAGACTAGGCAGATAGACCCCTTTTTGTGCCCGCCGGATACCGTGTCCAGCGAGCCACATGTGCCATGCTGGTCGTGTTGTTAACACTTCACGCGTACCACCGAAGGTATCGTTACGCGGTTATCTGAAGTTAAATTGCTTTGAAAAACAAATGATTGTCGCGCAACTGGATTATTTATGGCCGTGCGTGGATCGTGTACTGCATGCTGCCTATCTTTACTGTTTATGTCGTAGTCATTACGTCTTCGTTGCTTGCTCTGTTGCTTGCTGTGGTAATCCAATCAACTAGCCACGCATGTAAATTACAGGTCGGTAACCATCATCAATCTTCCGCCGCAATCGCTCCGTATCGCTCTCCCGCCGTACGTAAACACGCGCCTACCCGCCCCGATCCGCCCATCCACAGATGGATGATCTCGTTCCTGCACGACCCGAACAAGTGCCTTGTCGCATCAACGACGAGCGCTGTGGGTCTCTACTTGGATGTCTGCAATCCTACTGCGTCATCCCAATACTTCCGAGTGTTTCCCATAAGTACGTACGCGACCGAGCTTTGACTATCTATCGCCACATTCATATGGTCTTAATCACGTACCTACTTAACAGCGACTCCAGCTACGTAGTTTGTTGGCGATGTCGGGAAAATATTATTATCATGAGAAAAGCAGGCAGGGTTTTGAATGTAATGGGTCTATCAATCGTAAAGCATGCATACATTTGTAGTTACTAAATATACCACTCGAAACAAAATTGTCCCGGTGCTCGTGCGGGGGGCCGTTGTCGGACGAGGGTTGATGCCCCCAAGCCATAGGCGGTTTACCGCCCAAGTCAGCCATTGAATTGCCAATATTATGAATATAATTGGGTTGCCCTTCAGTCACTCTCTGGGAAATCCGCGGCCTTGAACGGCCTACTTATATCGGGGGAGCACCGTCCAGGTACCGGTGCTTTTCCCCATATACACCGTACAAAAGTACGTGTAGTCATATCCACCCGGTAATTGGAGCGAGGTTTCCATAGTGAACCGCCATCGGCAGTACAAGAGGTTTGCTAAGCGCAGGCTGCGGGCCAGAGTAAGCATTTGGCGGGCCTACGTACTTTACTTCCATGTCATAAGGCACACCCTAACTCGAGCACCTCGTCACAGCGAGCACAGTCCGTTGACGGTTGACTTCGTCATATCATCCGCAGCGCGCGGGGCAGTGAGATACATGGCCGTGCTGGACATACACCAGGTATTGCATAGTTACCATACAGGTTGCATGTTGGAAGCACGGCGAGATGGCGCCCGGGTCCGGTCGTATTTTCACTGCACCGGCTGCACCGGTGTGATAAAACCCACAGCAATGCACCGTATCACATCTGATTGTTTGTGAATGTTTCGGACCCATCGAGAATGACTAATGGTCGTACGCATCTGCCGTCTGTAGGGCGTCAGGACTCTCCTATAACCAGAACCCGGGCCAGGGCACTTTCCCTGAAGGGCCTCTTCCCGCCTAATTTTGTTTCGAGTGTACGATATAGGTAGCTACGATACTTGCAAACCTGATACCAATATTAAAGCCTTAATAATTACCGTCCTCTGGAACATCCTTAATAATTAAATCCCTGATCCCCAGTGAATAAATATTATTGTTATAGGGTAGTATATTATATAATATCATTATTGTTATTATCATTGCTACTATCGCCATTGTTATGAGTAGTATGTTGTATCACGCCATAAAGAATGGACCGATCGGCAGATGTCCATGATGGACATCTCATGGTACATACCCAGGATACTACATAGTAACAGTATCATCAGCATCGTCTTTATTATTGCTTGTTATTTGATGACATTACTCTTAATCATCATAACACTGTCATTATGAGTAGTGCATGGGTTTGAATACTAAGAAGCTTGTTTTTGTTAATAGTAGCCTATCCCTACATATGTGCCTAGTTATTTTTCGCTAAATCACGGACGCGCCCTCCACTTGCAATTGTCACAATCCGCCATTATTCCCCACTTCCACGCAGGCTGTCCGTGGTCGTTCTTTAATTACCCGGGAGGGAACTATTCATCCCTAGATTCTTCCCCATGCAAGGATTGTATCATAACGCCCATGTGCGAGCTTCGCTGCAGCTGTGCAGTCTACTACAATGTGACATCACCGGCCAATGGGACAATAAATTCGGCGGCATCATGGTTGCAAAGTAATGGAACCGAGTTATCGTTTCTGGAGGTGTACAGCTGTCCACAAGGCCTCCAAGTGCAGCCGTCAGTGGTGCTAGTGAAGGGGACTTCGAAATCCGCGTATATACTGACTTGTGGCGGAGATGACGGGAACGCGGCTTCGCCGCCGCCACCGCCGCTACCGCCGCCGCCGGCCCCGCCGCCCGCATCCGTCGCTGTTGCCGCATCACCCCAGCCGCCGTTACCACCGCCTGCACCACCCGCATCGCTGTGGGGATTTACCTCCAATAATGACACTGCTTTGTCGCTTGCCCTTAAGGTAGGGTGCGGACAATTTATATACACATGACTGGTGCGTGCGCGTATGTATGTGTGTATGTATGAACTCTAGCAACTATACAGGTTTTTGGGCGAACCCCTAGCAGGCAGGAACATTTAGGTATCTTCCATACATCAATATGTCCTCTATGTATGTCAAGTAACAATAATCTATGAACAAGTAACAATATTGTACATACGTACGTCAGGTCATCCATGGGCTGGCTGACTCGGGTCACTCGACGTCGTCCTTTATCAATCTCCGTCTATACATCTCTATCTGCTGCGCTGCCTACGTATCTATCTCGCTACTTGCTGCTTTCGCAGGACTCAATCGCCTTGACCACATCAACTGGAACTGACCACGACTGCGCCATCCAGGGCACCAACCTCCTATGCGATTTGAACCCGATGGGGTTCCTCCAGCGTCACTACAAGGACCTGCAGGATCTGGCTGAGTTCACGTCGCGGACGGCGTACTGCTTTCGTGGCAGCCCGCAGGTCTGGCTCAGTTGGAATTCGGTTGGGCGCAACGACAGCGCTAAACCCAACAGCACTGCGGCTCCTTCTGCAAGTGATAGAATCGACATCTCAGGCCTTCGAGTGAAGATTTTAAATGATGCCGAGGGGCTGGACATACTCATGCTTGACCAGGCAAACCTCTGGGCAACTGCGCAGTACGGGGCAACTGCAGTGGACGTAACAAACGTGACGACGGCCAGATGCCCAACCAGCTGCGGGTACACCTCAATCTATATGATGTTTGGCGAGAATGGAACATGGGTTAACGGAACTGGCCTGCAGCAGCCGTTCCTGCACCCTACCAACAATACTGGTTACTGCCGGTCAGCCGGGTGGAACGGGTTCGATGAAGTGCTTTCAGTGTTGGGAAATATCACTTTCCTGAAGCTCGTGCGGCGAAACAACAGTGAAACGTTGCGCCCGACGACAGCTGCTGTAAATTCCAATAATGCAACTCTTGCGGCGGCTAGCCTTGGACAATACAACGGCACTAATTCCACTAATTCCATGAACTCTACGAAGTCCACGAACTCCACTGACTCCACTAACTCCACCGATTCTACGATTGGGACGCCAGTATACGAATGTACTTTCCAAATACTCGGTTGTATGCCACAGAGCTACCGAGTTGAGATTCTTGCCCGGATATTCCTCGGAGGGGACGCGCCAGGGTTTACACTGAGCGTCTTCGGCGCATGGATGGCAAGGATGGCACGCACGCAGCAGCAAGATCCGTACGCCGCCGTCCCCGTGCGTTACAACATTTCAACGAGAGACTACTCATTGTTAGGTGCTACCAAAACTGCCTACGTTACAAACAGCAGTACTAACAGCACAAACAACAGTTCTAACAGTTCTGGGAGACCGCCCAGCCCGCCGGTCGGGCTAGGCGGCCTCAATAATGTTTCATCTCCTTCTTCTGTAATGGCAGCACGGATCATAAGCCTGAAGGATATGCTGATGAATCAAGTGAGTGTCGGATTCAATTACATATTAAATTTGGACTAGTTCGAAGATATGTATGCAGGCAGTACGTAGGCTACTGTTCTTAATATTGTCATCATTGTTATTGTTATTAATGTTATTATTAAGGATGTTACAGCGGACCCCGCGGGTCATTGGTGGCACTGTTGTTGTTATTGCTATTACCACTGCTATTACTATTACTATTGTCGTTGTTGCTGTCGTTGTTGTTGTTGTCATGAGTATGCGTTGGAGTAGTTTGAGCATGCATAGTATTAGTAGTATGCGTAGTATGCTCATTAGTATCTATCAATGTTGATATCAATATGAATAGTATTTATTTTATAACATCTCTATCAGTATATTATAATGATAATACAATTATTAATACTATTGGATTTATGATGATTGCAAAAATTGTAATACGCAAAGCCGTGGAGTGTGTTCAGGGGGCCCAGGCAGTATCGGACGGCATGGCCGGGCAATCGGGCGCAGCATTGCGCAGACATGCCAGGATGTAACTTATAGGTTTATTATAGTTGATAAATATTGTTTTTCTTTTTGTTATATCAATCTCTATTTTTTATCGATGTACACATATTTCATAATATTCATTTATATATAATATAAGATATATTTCTTCGTTGTCATATACCGCACGTATAGCGCACTCGCCACGTATAAGACTGATTGTGCGTGTGTGTACGGTTATGTACGTATTTACTGCTGCCTATGTACATACATGTGCAAATCCCGCAGTTGCTGTTAAAATCTCAGGCCTTACACACGATTCAGACGTCGTCCTTCGATTTTGCCCAGTCACTCATCGACAACGGTTTCGTCAGGGGCCTCAAGCAGCGAGAGATCGGCTCCTTCCTCAGGCAGGCCGCCACTGCTGCAGAGCTGTGCAGCGGGCTCAGCGATCAGCTCGACACGTGCAACACGACATCGGATGCCCTGGCGGCGTCACTAGATGCAGCTACGAAAACAAATTGCAACGACAGCCAAGTGCTTACCGAATTTTCGAACTGCTGCGCTGTTTCCGTGCTGGACTACCGTGGCCGCGGCCTCACCGGGGCGCTTCCGCGCAGCTTCATCGCCTCGCCAACCACCATCTTCGCCGACAACCCTGGGCTATGCGGCCGTATCTGGCAACAATGGCAGCAGGACACGAAATACTACTTGCAGAACTCCAACCTGAAGCTCTCCCTCATGGACTTATCGGAGGGCGACCAGACATTCGTCCTAAAACTGGTCCATGGGTCGCTGGGCACCGACGTCAAGTCGTACAATTTACAGGGCCCGATCCGCGATGGTGACGCGGTCAAGGTCTGCGCCCTGATCGATCGGGCCTCCGTCACCGTCGTGGAGGTGGGTCCGGGCTGCAAGGCCTTGCTGACCGCGCCCCATGCCAACTGCCTCAACACGACAGTGCTGGACCTGGGCTTCTTCGCCGCGTCACTTCGCGTCGATGAGTACAACTCGTTCATTACTCCCTATGACGCGGGCCTGGCGTGTGGAGACGAGGGCAAGGTGTATCGCTCGTGGGTTTCAGGAGTATCGTGGGGCGGTAGCATCGGCGCAGCAATTGTGCTGTCTGTTCTGGGGGCCTTCATCTTGGCGAAACGCCACCCAATACAAAAAAGGTTTAACAGGTCACGTCGAAGGCTGATTAAGAAGCTGTGCTGTCGGCCGATCTGCTGTTGCTGCCCAGCAAAATGCTTGGAGGTATGCAGCTGTTTTCCGACTCAAGGTCAAACTGCTGGTCAAACATCGAGTCAACCGCCGCGGCGGAGGGATCCACTAGATACAGTGCTAGTGGTCGTGCAGGCGGCAGTCTTTATGTACAACGAGATTACGGACTGGATCTTCATGTCCTCGATTGCCGAGTATGGCAACGTGCACGCGACCTTTGTTGTTGGCTGGCTTGCCTTCGTTAAGAACACTGTGCTGCTGGTCATCATGGTGTACTCGTACACCCGGTGGTTTTTGGTAGAGCACTCTCATGATGCTAAAGCCTGGCATATTGTGTTGCTTTGCCTGGCTTGGTTCTGTGGGTTTATGCAATTCATTTGTCTCTGGGTGGTCGTAGGCTCCACCGTGAATATGCGCGACCTGGGTCTCCTATCCGCCAACGCCTTCTCGCCCTTCTTTGCGCTGGAGGCCAGGAACATGTTCCTCGTCCTGTCAATGCCCACCCTTATCACGCAATTCATCCTGCACATCCTGAACGAGGTGTATCCACCGGAAGTCCCACAAGACGCCGACTGCAGCTACTGGGAACGGCTGAAGTGCGTCTGGAACGCGGACAAGTACCTGTTGCTCCCAATCACACTGATCGAGTACTTCATGGAGGACGTCGCGCAGAGCGTGGCACAATCGGTCATGTGGACTCAAGGGGTGGCGCTGGCGGCCACCCGGGTCTATGTCCAGAGTGTGGTGGGGTCCGCTGTGGCGATCATCTGGACGCCGGTCAATACCGTCTTCAAGATCTATAGATTGACTACGGAATCCAAGGAGGCGGAAGAGGAGGAGGAGGACGAGGAGGAAGTCGTCACGGACCCAGAGACGACGACGTCCACCCGCACCAGCAGGTGCTGCTGCCCGCTGCACATGCGCTTCTTCAATTCAGAAGCAGCAGTTGCGCCAGCACCCCAGGGTAATGGCGTAAATGGCGATGCAAACACAGCATACCCCGTGGAGACAGCTCGTAGCAGTCCTGCTGCTGCTCCCGCGGAGGGTGGTGAGCGTCGTAACCCCGCCGCAGCCGTCCCCGAGTCCGTTCAGCCACAGCCGCAGCAGCCGCCGCCTCCAAGGACCGTTCCTTCGCCCCCGCCGGGCAACAGTAACTTGCGTGCACCAAGCGCACCCTACCAGCCACCGCCAGTGGCGCATGGTATGCCGCGCGACCAGAAAGGGGATCGTGCAACGGACGCACGAACTGCCCAAGGGGGACCGCAGTCAGCGGCGGGGACAGCAGAACCGAAGACGACGCCTGCTGTCCCGCCGGTGGCGGCCGCCACCGTGCAGAAGAAAAGAGCCGGACCGCAGCAGCTAGACCCTTTAAACCATCCGGCGCTGCGGACCCCATCAGGAACTACTCGGCCTGCTACAACCGTAGGCCCTGCTGCTAATAATGAGGCGCGGCAAACTGGCAAGAAGAAATCATCGGGGGCGTCTGGGGCGAAGGCAAAGGAAGCGAAAGAAGGAAAGCACCGCCCGCCGCCCACGAATGGTCAAGCTGGCGCGCGGCGGCAGCAGTAGCGGTGGCATCGTAGCTAGCTAAAATGAAACCGCAGTAGCGAGGTTGCATTGGCGATGAGTAATAATAATAATAATAATAATACGCCCAGTCAGGGACTGTGGCATGTGTTAAGGGGGCAGGAGTGATGAGGCTATGGGTTTCCCCTTGCCTATACACTACCCGCCACCGCTAATGTGAAGTCACGGGGTGCATTGTGTGCTAAGTTCCTGCTGGATTGTCTCCTACAGGTTGTCCTCTTTCCATCTTGCGTCGAAGTGTAACGATGCCGTTCAGCATATGTACGGCATGGTCGTGCAGGTCGTTCAGGCACGCCCTGGCTGCGTGGCTGCAGGCCCCGAGCTCAACCAGGAGGGGAAGGAGGTCTTTTCGTATGGTTCCCCCGAAACCCAGACTGATGGCGTCCTGTTTCGTATAGCGCACCTTCCATCCCGCTAGCTTCTACAAGCTCTTTGGCCAGAGTCTCGTGCTGCTGCACTTTATCGTGCTGTTTCGCAGTGTGGTTGGTGTCTGAAGTGTAGCCGATTTCTAGAATGTGTACGGTGTGGTCCTCGCGACCGCAGGGGCCTGTGTATCCCGGTTTACTTGCCTCCATGAGTGGTATCGTTGGTATGAGCATTATGTCTGGTCTGAGTTTTAGGCGGAGGTCGGTGGGTGTACTTGGCAGCACCCACTCCGGTATGCGGGTGCTCGCGGCGTAGTCAGGGAGCTGCTGCGCCTGACAAGCATCCATGATCATGAAGCAACCACCCAAGCGTCCTGTGGCGAGCAGTCTGGCGATCTGCCGGACTGCGACATTGTGTCGTTTGATGTAGAGGGCTGTCATGTCCGGGTGTTTACAGCCACCCAGGATGTGTCCTCCAGAGTCGGGACCCCGGCACAGTGGGCAGGGTGCGGTCTCCACCATGTGTGGTGGGACTGCGGGTTGTATACGCGATCGTTTGGTGCCTACCAGGGGACGTCGGAAGCGCTGCGCCAGTTTGTTGTTCCACAGTTGTCCGTACCAATAGTCCATACACCGCTTGAGTTTCTTGTGCCTTCCCGCGCGCCTGTTGAGGGTGCGCGCGCTTGCACGGATGTCTAGGTGCGGGAGCGTGGCTAACATGAAGGACGTGTACAGGGTTTGTTTGGTGTAACCGAGGTGCACCTCTGGTTTTATTAGCGATGTCACCCCTCGGTTAAGGTCGTTGGCGTAGTGACCGGCGGTGCGTTCCGGCCCGCTGGCTTTTCGCACCCACCAATAGTGCGCTCTGGGGTCGTTGTCGGACGTTTCTGTTTGCCACGTGGCGTCGTCGGGCGCGTCCCGGCGCGCAGCCTTAACTGCCGCTCTATCAGCCGCGTCATTGTATTTTATTCCTGTGTGGGATTTTACCTTCAGAAGATGTGTCTTGAGTTTCCTTACAGCTCGTCCTTTCAGAATCCGTACGATGTTCGTAAGTAGGTCTTTGTGTTTACTGAGCGCGAGTTTCGTAGGTTGATTTATCACTTTCTTTATCAGAAACAGTGACGCGGCTGAGTCAGTCCAGATTGTAATGGGTGCGTTGTTGAGGCCCTCCTCGTCATTTCTCATTGTAAGACCTTGGTGGATAGCACTGAGCTCGCAACGTGTAATGGTTTGGCATCCCGTCGTTCCTGCATTAACATCTATGTAGAGCGTTTTGCCTGTGAGGGCATCGACCGCGGCCGCCCCAAGGACTTGCGCTTCGGCTTCATCAACCTGGATCTTTTGGACAGACCCATCAGTGTATATGCCGGATTCAGCGTCATGGCGCAGAGCTATTTTTGCTGGGAACATCAGGTGTGCGCTGCATCGTTCGTCGTCGGTCAGGTTGTCACATCTCCGGGAGCTCAGGCTAGGTGCACAGCCGGTTTCGTACTTCTCTTTCAACCTACGTATGTGTTTGCGCACCCATTGGGGTAGTCGCAGGTCCGTGTCCTGGGTCTCGTCCATTGCTGTGCGTTCCTGGGGCGGCTTCGTTATGGAGTCGATTGCTTGGCGAAGTGGTTCCACGACACTCCAGTCTTGTTGGCCACGAGGATCAGGTCGAGGCCGTTGGGGTAAGAGGGGACGTCTTCCCAGATTGCGTCGTTGCTTAGGTTGCTGTCACTCCTGTCGGTCGAGATTGTCCCGACGTGAGTGACCAGGCCGTGCAAACATTGAATTGTAAATACTCTAACTCCTACATAAATTTTTAAATTGATGTAATAATAGTATTACCATCATCAGCGTCATCAGCATCATCATCAGCATCGTTATCAGCAGCCTCGCTCATCAACAGCCTCACGCAAGCTGGTGGATGCAATCGAATCACGCATGATTATGAGCACATATACACACCTGCAAACGATGGGAAATCCTGTACGAGGGATTGAACAATGTTTGCAGGGTGCCTTGGAAATGGCCCACGACCACCAGTGCCCATGGTGATGGGCGCCTGCCTGCTGCTGGGTTCAGTGACGTTTATTTGGACCACCGACCCTTCCACTATGAGTGTGATGTTGTCCCCCTTTGTGAAGTTATTAGTTTGGACTTGGAGCTCCAGCCGTTTGACTGGGTTGTCAGAATCTGGCAGATTGTCAGACAGCAACGAGTGGGAAGCGAGCGTAACGGGATGGGCAATAGTGACGTATGACGAGGAATGCACAATGTAGAAGGCTGTGGAGGTTAGCTTACTGTCATCAATATCTATCACTGCTCAAATGTGTCTCACCAGCTTACACACAGTAAGCACGTATGTACATGTAGATGAAGTTACGCACGTATGCAAATAATATGATACGTAAAAGGACGGAGGTCTTCCTTGCACGTATGTACCAAACGAGTGAAGAGTCACCTTGTCGAATAGGTACGCGATTAATGCCATTCAGCTGCCAGCTCAGGTCTAGGGTGTTGACCATGAAGTAAAAACCTACAGATGAAGACATCTGCATGTAGTTGTGAGGATAGTCATACCATACCAGCGCTGCAGTAATGTCCCTGCGTTTACCATCACCATCAACAACGCCAGCGAGGTATTGATTAAATAGTGTGTTAGTGGAATTTGTACAAGGGAGTAGGGTTTGGGTTTTTAGTCTCTGATGAATTCTATACAAGCATACAGCATTGATTTCATTCATTTTATTAATGAAATAATAAACGTGTATGTCATATTATGAAACTAAAATGCCATACAATTTTTATTGAAATAAAGTCATAGCCGCGATACTAGGCAAAAATTCCTGCTGATCTTGCTTATAAATAACAATTGATTACTGTGTGTTTACACACAAAAATGAAGGGGGGTAAGGGAGTTGACGCTTAGGTCAACTGCCATACATTTCATTGAAAATCATAACAATTCCAGCATAAAACCCAATACAAATAATTGAGAAATGGGCCAACAAGAATTATTATCATCCTGACCAAAACACCAGAAAAGATCTTGGTATAAAATCAAATCACCACTGTCAACGAAAATCAGCATATATATGTCGTATAGGTTTTAGGGTTTATATGTACATATCTATATGTATATACATACACATAACGTTCGTTCATTCATACACATATATTTATATGTGTGTGTCAGAGCGAGCAAAGACGGGATATGCGTTGCCAGTGAAGAAGTTGCCAGTGAATGCATCACTACGGGCGTACATTTTATTCGTAGATTGACACAGTACAGGGCTTGCGGAACCAAACGCAATCATGTGGAATGCGCGCGACGACGGCGCGCAGGTCTATCTATGTCATATGCAGTAAACATGCTTATCGTGCATCCACATGTAATAATTTACGTACAGAGAACCAAAAGGCATATATTTATTGACCCTGCCCCTGTGCATAGTGCACGCTAGAGTTTGCCCAGAGTAATTTTATCATTTCGTGCCCGCCTTCCGTTCGCCGTTTTCGCGGGCACGAGGCATACGGAGTCGGTCCATCCTACCATACACGGCAGTCTCATAATTCCCGGCAGAACGTAACCATACCAACTCATAGGGGGTCTGACAAGGTCTAACTTACTAGGCGAGGTTGTCAGGAATGGTCTTTTGCAGCTCCGGACGCAAATTGTCATAGTTGCCAAACAGGTTGTCAGAGGAGTCTTCAGACCCTGTTTGAGGCTTTCTGAGGTTGTGACAGAAGTCCGTTGGCGGGCAGTATTGTCGACTGGTGTTACATGTTAGAGGTTGTCTGCAGTGATCACAACCGGTTACTTGCTGTCAAAATTGCAAGATTTTATTAACTTTATTTCAGCGCTTGTTGAAAACAGACGATGTTATGGAACGAACGTTGTTAAAGATGTCAAAGGATACATACTAGTTTACGAAAATAAATGTTACCGGTTGTAACAGTGAGCCTAGTGAGCCAGAGGCCTAGGACTCCTTTCAATGCTGGCGCAGTAGGGGCTGCCGTATTGGACCAATAAATGCGTTTCCATACTAGCTGCTGATGAAACTTTGCGTGGTTTGTCCTGTCCATACGTTCGGTCTTGTTCTCTCGGCAAGTGATATGCAAAAGTTGCGAGCACGTGAACGAAACGGTGCTGGATGGTCGATACATCGAAGTATGTGCAGCGACGAGTGACGGAGCCAAACATAGGCGAACGAGGCGAACAGTCAAGATCAGGAGCTTTACATTTACACTGCATGACGGGCTGCTTCGTTGCCGGCGCAATTGCACACACACCATGCATCGATCGTTCAGTGTTCGATGAGGGTGTGTGCATATAAAGCACGCACAAAATCCACACTATCCAGTGCGGTAATAACATCGCGATCTCCAACACAACTAGCACAATCAGTCGAACGAAACCATACACGGTGTGACACCCCGAACACCTGCCCTGAACCACATGCATGCTTGTATGTACGCCCAGGTACATCAGTAAATAAAGCTTATCCGTCAAAGCACAATCAATCAAGTAGATGTGGATCCATCTCACAACAGGCAGCTGGTGGACTAGGAGGCTGGACCGCCATAATACATACACCACACACTACTAGGCGTGTCTGTCCAGTCTACGTACACACGCCCGGCCGCCAGCAGGTGTTCTGTGAGGAGGGGGAAAACCAGCGGGAGGGGAAAAATCAGCAATGAGCCCTAAACTAGTTACCCTAATAGTCGTCAAGGTCGGTCGAAATGCGCAACTGCTCACTTGGAAGTACATAAACCGATAGTCATACCTAGCCACGCATCTGCACAAGCAACAAACAGCAGCGACTGTCAAGCAAAGAACACGGAGCGAAGAGTCAGGCAATACGGGTCGACCACGCCATGGGAAACGCCAAATGTAATACAAGGAAGCAGCGAGTGAGCAGAGAAGTAATGACAGCATACCTGAGCCATGTCGAAGGGACGGAGCTAAACACGATGACTGGCCCGTCCTTCCTGTGTGAGGACAGCAAACGTAAAACGATCATTTCAAACACTGATACTGAATAAACGTAGGTAGGAATCAATCAAGGGCGTCTGCAGGCGCATATCGTCGATGGCAAATTTGAATTTCATCTACCGTATCACTCGGTGTCATATCATTAAACAATGCGTCGTCGATGTTGCCGTTGCACCCTTTATTACTATATTTTATTGATGTGGAAAGACGTATTGGCGGGATAAGTCGGAATCTACTCAGTCTTTCGACAAGCTCTCACTGAGCTAGCTGGCTCTAAACAGCCTGGATTTCTTTTCGTTTGTCAAAATGCGACGGAAATAGCACTACATATAATTGTGTCAAAACAATGTAAGTAAGTCTTTCTGCAATTAAATACCTGCTGACAAGGTCTGTACGATAGCAACCAAAGTCCCGATCGTACAATTTCGACTCTGTTCACACGCTCAAAATAGCTAACAAAGAGGCCATAAGGAGCTGAAATCTCTTTTTGGCTTTTTATTCATTGGAGGGTGTGGAGATGCGCCCGGAAAATGCCATCATGAACAAACTAACTATGGTCAGCCGCCCGAAATTTCAACACAAACTATTCAAGGCTCTGAGTGATCAATTGCTTCACAAGCCGCCGACAAAGCTGGGACTTCTTGAGTTGTATGTGTTTTCTGGGGCATATGTATACGGTTTATTTAAACATACAGCAGCAAACGATCGATTGCACTGACATATTTGCCTAGTCTGATCGGCAGAGAGTCGCCGTCAAAAGCATTCGACATACGCGCGCCGCGCGGCCAAGTTTTTCGGCATGTGCCTTGCTTCACCACGCGTGCCGAAATAAGGGCTGCGGTAATCGTCTGTCACAGCACGTATCTTACAGGCCGTTTGCTAGGAGAACAACTTTCAAACAGTCATCAACCTCCGAGGCCGGCCGGAAATTTTCAGCGTGTTTCGACAGCAGGACCACTGCGTGCTACCACAGCTACGACAGGGATTATTCTCAGTCTTGGAGGCCTGAAGCGCGCTTTCCTTGCGTCGTCGCGGATGCATATGGGAGGGTAACCAGGAGTTGGGGACACGGCATCAGAGTGTGTTTTGGCGGCGGTAGACAGGTATACGTAAATATTATTCTTTTCATTTAAGATAGCAACACTGATCCTGAGTATAGTAATTCGATCGGTCTTGTTCGACAGCAGGGCCACTGCGACCACAGCCACGCACGACAGAGATTCATGGGCATCACCGGTGCCAATAGGCTAACAGGTCAGTCTATCTAAATAGGCTTAGGTACGGTACCAGTGTTGCTATCTTCCAAAACGGGGAAATAAAATTCCGCAGGTTTCCGGCCTGTCGCCAGTAGCCAAAAAACCTTTGGCAGGGCAGATTTTGGGGGGCTTCCTAGGTGCCAGGAAATAGAAACGCCCGAGGCAGGCCGGAAATATTTCTGTGTGTTTCGACAGCAGGGCCACTACTACCACAGCTACGACAGGGATTCTCAGTCTGGGAGGCCTGAAGCGCACTTTCCTTGCGTCGCGGATGCATATGGGAGGGTAACCAGGAGTTGGGGACACGGCATTAGAGTGTGTTTTGGCGGTAGACAGGTGTACGACGCAGGAATTGCCCCTGCGTCTGCAGATTTCCAGGCCTTTTTGGTAGTCTGGAAAATAGTTGGCAGGGCAGGTTTCCGGCTCTCCACAGCGTCAAATAAATGAAATCTCGCAGGTTTCTTGGGGGTCTGGGAAATAGAAAAATTCCGGGTTTTTTGCCCGTAAATATTATTTTTATTTAAGATAGCAACACTGTACGGTACCCTGAAGCACGGTTTCCTGACGTCGCGGATGCATGTGGGATGGTAACCAGGGTTCAGGGACACGGGATCGGAGCGTGTTTGGGGTTCGGGGTGTAGGGTTTAGAGACAAGTGTGCGTGCGAAACAGGAATTGCTCCTGCGCGTTCAGATTTTCAGACCCTTTACGTAAATAGTTGGCAGGGCAGATTTCCGGCTCTCTACGGCGTCAAATAAATCAAACCTCACAGGGTTTTTGGGGTTCAGGGCACTCTGGGATCCGTATTTTCGGAATCGCCCGTAATATGGGGTGGGCCAGCCCATAAAGCGCGACGGGGCAACTTTATGGACGGTTCAACCAAGACTGCAAGAATGTGTGCGCATCGACTATTTTATCAATACTTACAACTTGATCGACGATACAAGCATGCATTCTAAGTTGAATATCCAAACTCGCTAAAATGCAAGTTCTGTCCGTAAAACAAGGCCGCGGCACTTTATGGAAAGTCGAACCACAACCGTTACATATGTACGCAAACGATCAAAAGTATTACATCTGGCATGACGGCGAATGCCGCCAACCGATACAGACGCAGTCGCCGTGTGGCTTCACAATGCCCAAAAGTCCCGGGAAATTTAAAGGCCCGCAAATATTATTTTTACGTAAGATAGCAACACTGCTCAGGATTGTTTCCCGGGCTGCCGCGAAGGGTTTTATTTCCTGGCAGCTAGGAACGCCCTCTAAATCCCCGGGAAACTGGGACGCTGTCCGGGGAAGTAAGCAGCGCACTCGCTCGGGGCGGCGCCACGCACTTCTATTATTGCTTGTTGGCCACCGGCTGGAGCACATTATTGTATGTCCGACTTACGGCCGCTGCCCTACCTGCATAACATCGCTCGGCCGCGCGGCTTATCCAGCTACCCCGCATACATGCTTATCCATGAATCCACCTCCTATCCGCAAGCCCCGAATGTACTGCTGCTGTTTCCCAGAAGGAGTGGCGGACGAACGGAACGCTCTTAGCTAGCTCATCAGGACGTGGATGGTGGGCGGCTAAGGGCTTTCGGGCCGAAGGGCTTGTTTTCGGGCCGAGCGAAGGGCTGATGGCGGCGCTGGGCCGAAGGGCCGAAGGTCTCTGGTGGGCTGAAGGGGGTCAATGTGCCGTCGGAGGGGGTTGGCGTCTGATTGGGGAAAGAATTGAAGGCAGGCAATGTGTCGTTCTTCGTTGTACGCAGTATGTACATATCGGCATCCTTACTTTGCCGGGACGTTCGCGCATTCACGACGACAAGCTGCGTCGAGTCATCGGTCCTGGCGATAAAGCCCGCCCAGTCGGACTCACAGATAGATAGAGCCAACGAACGATAGTTCGTTGTCCCTATCCACCTTGCCCCTCCCGAGACTGCGCCATTACAACCTTGGATGGTGGGTACAGGGTAGATAGACAGGGCCGCGATTAATGCGATGGATGGGCGAGCGAGCGAGGGCGGCAGATGCACACACATACACGCATCGAGCGGCCCGCGCACCCCAACGGGCCAGCAATGGGGTGCGTGATGAGGGAGGGCGAGCAAGTATAGTGACGAGGGAGGGCGCGGATATACTTGGTGCACCAGTGGCAAACGACGTGCGTCAGGGAGTGCAGCCGCTCGCTTGCCTCCCATTGCACCATCATCACGGCCCGCACCCCAGGAGACTTCGTCCATCCGTCCCCAACAATCCATCCCGCCGGCGGTCAAGTCCACCCACCCGCCCGCGCGAGTGGGTCGCGGTCCGCGACTGGTCGGCGGGGGGTGTCGTTTATTTCTGGGGCGTCACTGTCCCCAAGTAAATATTCAGACGGAATCACCTCGACTCATCAATCCGCATCAACAACAACGTACGGCTTCGGAGTCCTCCACGGACACACTATCCATCCCCGCTTGCTTGTCTCCGCCTTCTTTCTCTGCTCCTGCCAGTCTATCTGCCTGCTTGCCTGAATAACGTATCAAAGCATCTTACAACAGTAGACCCGCCCCGCCCCCAGGGCCCTGCTTGCTTGCCGGCTTGCCCTCGCCACCACCTGCCCGTGCGTCCACATCACCGACGGATCCGTGGATTCGCCGCCCTTTATTTATTCCCCCGCTCCGCCTCCCGTTTCCCCGCCGGCCGTCCCCTCTCTTCTGCTATTCATGCATGGCCGCCCATAGCGGGACAAGTATATATAGTAGTGCCGCCACACGCGCACGGCGTCCGTAGCGCTTACGTAGTGCTGGCGATGATAGGTCGTATGCATCGATGGATCCAGATAGCCCGGACGGACATGCCGATAGATAGTCTAGCTATCTGGAGATCGATGGAGGCATACATCATGCATCTCGGGCAGCCTCTCACCGTACCTCCGCGTATGCCGCTGGTGCAGCAGTAACGCGCGATATGTATGTGCAGGTGTTTGCGACGAAGTGCGTAGATAGGCAACGTGCGTTTGCAGAATAGCGGCGACGGCGTCGAAGGACGCGGCCGCCAAGGCAGTGCCACAGCCGGGTTCATCATCATGCAGCAGTCATCGATGTCCGCCGCGAGGTAGGGGATGGACGGAGGCCCAGTTTCCTGGTACCATCCCTGCCTCCGGGCCCTCCACGCACCTGCTGATTGCTTGATTGTCTATCTATGGCCAGCCCTGCCTCTGGATGGGATGGACAAGCTTGTTTGCTGCAACCTTGGATCGCAAGCAAGCAAGTAGGGGAAACCAAGGGAGGGAGCGAGCGAGTGTTCAGATTCGTTTTGAGCCGGGTTGGGGGGCCTTCAATTGAATTATAAATCTATAATCAAGGAACTGACAAGACAAATGCGTTGGTGAGGCTTGAGTCGCAAAAGGCTCGCTCGCTCCGCAAATGCTTGCTCAGTCTGTCTGCTTTGTTGCTATTTCCTCAAACTAAAATCCACAACAATGAATGTGCTTCATGAATAATTCTTAATTGCAAAGCAACGCCGGCTTGCTTGTATCTTGTGAGACATCATGGCCATGTTACATGCTGTACTATGCCACTGTGTACTCATGTGCTGTGCAGGCATCCCTTGCTGGATGGATAAACAAAACCATCATAGACTGGATCGTGCGGCAGCAGCTTGCCTGCACATGACCGACCTGGACATATGCAAGGTATGTACACAGAGCCCCGCACATACTTGTAGCCACAACACTGATGTAACTGATGTCTAAGCAACATGAGGTGTGTGCATTGCACAGGTGACCTTCTGGCAGTCGTGTCACCACAACTTGGCATTGACTGACACTGACATGTATGTGTGGGCCACTGTGCAGTTAGTGCAGTGCAGTTGTTTATCACCCCACCAGTCTGCTGTGATGTGTCTGTGCTGAGAGATGAAGTGATGCTTGGTATGGATGGGTGAGGTCATGGTGTTCAGTGCATACTTAGCAAGGTGTTTGTCGCCTGCATGTCAGCTAACAAGATGCTGCTCCACAACAGGTGCAGCTTGGTCTACTGGTTCTCAGTGTCACCCACTGTGGGGCCTTTGGCCAGTGGGGCCCTGATTGGGCCAGTGGGGCCTTGATTGGGCCAGTGGGGCCTTGATTGGGCCAGTGGGGCCTTGATTGGGCCAGTGGGGCCTTGATTGGGCCAGTGGGGCCTTGCTTGGGTTACTGGGGCCTTGATTGTGCCAGTGGGGCTGATTGGGCCAGTGGGGCCTGGATTGGGCCAGTGGGGCCTGGATTGGGCCAGTGGGGCCTTGCTTGATTGGGCCAGTGGGGGGGGCCTTGATTGGATGGGCCAGTGGGGGGGCCTTGATTGGATGGGCCAGTGGGGCCTTGATTGGGCTATTGGGGCCTTGATTGGGCCAGTGGGGCCTTGATTGGGCCAGTGGGGCCTTGATTGGGCCAGTGGGGCCTTGGGCCAGTGGGGCCTTAGGTCAGTGGGGCCTTAGGTCAGTGGGGCCTTCGGCCAGTGGGATCTTCGTTGGGCCACAGCGCCACACAGAGGGGTGATGGGAACAATGAACAAGGAATGTAACGGTATTATTCACTCATTGGCTAAACACGGTGCAAAAGATGATGCATTATCGCTGATGCACTATACACGATGGGGTATACCTATAGAACGATCGTCTATCCCGGAATAGACGACCAGTCTATAGACGAGTCGACTATAGGGCGGACTATAGACGGGTCGTCTATAGACGACCGGCATGTCGTATAAAAGTATCGTCTATGGGTACACTATAGACGACAACCCAGTTGTCGTCTATAGATCGTCTATAGAAGGCTTTCCATTTTACAGACGGGGTCTCGGGACCATCTATCAGGGCCAGGGAATAGCATACATAGCAACCGAGCGACCGCCGGCACCTACGACCTACCTAGCTATCATTCGCACGCACCCGCCTTGCCACCTCGCTCTCTGCACTGACCTCTATCTCCCCGCCTTCATTCCTTCCCTGCTGTCCCCCGCGCCCCGCCCCTCATCAAACACACAGCGCATTGGGCAGTACATATGTCCGCCGCGCATGCAGTGGCCCCACCCGCCCCCCCTCGCCCTCGCCCCCGCCCTCACCCTCACCCTCGTGCGTCCGCTGAATCCCATCCCCTACCTCTCCTGCCCGCCTTTGGTTAGTTGCTCTATCTCCTCTCACGCCTGCCGTAAATCGCTCGATCGCTCCTCGCACCGACTCACCTGCCTGCCTGACCCAGCCGCCCAAACGGCCCTCCCTGGCAGCAAGCACACGCGCGTGGCCCCCGCCCCGCTGCTGCTGCTGCTGCTGCTGCTGCCGCGGTGGTGTTTACGGCTAGATCGGTGCAGACATGGATGCAGACAGCCATCTGATCAAGCACCTGGCTGCATCCAGGCCGTACAGATTAACCGGGCGTGCGTGGTCATCCATCCAGGGGCATGTATCGATGTATGCCCCAGCAGCTTTCCATCCATCCGCCTCATATCACGCATGCATGTTGGCTGCTGCTGCAAGCGGACGGGCGGGCAGGGTCCCTTGGTGAGGGAGGGGGCGTGAATGAATGCTGCAGGCTACATGGTCCCTTTACTTGCGTGGCGGGACCGACCAGCCGTAAGCAGGACCGACCAGGACGTGGGGATGATAGGCGGGGGACTGGGCGACGAGGGGCACGTGGGATAGGGCCACGGAACGAACCTGGCTGCTGGCTGGCTGGGTCCGCCTAGTCCGCCGACATGGATGCGTGGATGGCGTCAGCCACACGGCACCTCCGTCCCCTGTTATTGGATCTTCCTTGTTATAGTATGCACGCATGCATTCGAATTGCTAGACCGTGGGCTTTTGATATGTTTGGTATACTTGTAGCTAGAAGCGAGCCAGGGACAAGCGGTGGCCTTCTTAGGACATTCA
Organism: Eudorina sp. 2006-703-Eu-15; assembly: GCA_003117195.1. Lineage (NCBI taxonomy): Eukaryota > Viridiplantae > Chlorophyta > Chlorophyceae > Chlamydomonadales > Volvocaceae > Eudorina > Eudorina sp. 2006-703-Eu-15. Next base: position 158,638 of record BDSI01000086.1, read on the forward strand.
CCAATCGCAAAGTTATCAACGAACAAAAGGGCTCATTTAAAATCTCAAGGGTAACTTTTTCGTGTTACAAGCATATTTGATGTGTTATGCAAGCACCCAAGCAAGCGACAGCAAGGTGCGATGCGTGTACGGCGTTGAGATGCGTGCACTTTTTGTCCCTTAATTTTTTATGCGATAGTTACAAGTGGCTGAACAAATTTTCGTCTTTGCGCATTCAACTACGTTCTATGTACACGTAGTTCCCGCCGCAAATGGAAATCAACAAGAATCGTCGGAGCAATTTCATGGTAGGCAGCAGAAGATATAATTGATGCGAAATTTGAAGCATGCAATGATGAACGCGACGTAAGGCATTGTGTGACCCCTTGCTTACTGGCAGTTCGACTACACAAAAGGGGCTGCTGGTGGGCGAAGCATTTGGCTTGCAACAATTATTATCCTCATATCCCAAGCATACGCACAAGGTGAGCGAAACTCAGTAATGGTCAGACGCATGCTTGTATTCAGAGCAGAGAGCTGGGCCACTGACCCCTCGCCAGAAAAAATGGGTTGTTTTGCGCCTTCGGCCTGACAAAGTATTATAAAATGTTGTTATCTATCAAAGTTATTATGGGCAAAAGACCTGATATGTAGTGGATAGGAAGCTCGTCCAGACCATCCGCGGCGCACCCGCTGATGACATCTATTCTCATACATAAACATTCATTCCAAGCAGCAGCATGGGTTTGGCTTGGGCGCTTCCAGGAATGTTAGTAGTGGACATGCACAGAGCTTTTGAGCCACGCGCGTCAGAGCGCGTCACCTCGGCACCAACGCTCGCCATAGGAAGTCAGTATAAGTCACTAAGGTCATTTTGGCCCAGGGATTCATAGGGATTCGCCACTTTCGGGCGAGGAGCCCGTCCGGTACTCGTTCCCGTAGTCGTCTGTCCCGCCAGCCCTGACGCGTGCAATTTCGGCCCCACGCCCAGCCCCCGCCCAATCCCATCCCCTGACCCGACCCGTCTTAAGCTGCTGGCAAGAACTCTGACACACTTCGTATGAGAACTTGAGTTCAGAATTTTAAAGCGGACCCCAATACGGTGGCCCTAGTGGCCCCCAGTAGTCCACGCACGGTGGTGCCCCCTAGGGCCCATCCGAAAGGCCAGCAAAGGAGCCCGCTCCCCGCACCGCAAAGTGGTAAAGAAGAGATAAAAAGTGTCAGCACAGACATGAAAGCCAGCCAGTCACAGTTGCCATGACACGCCTAGCGGGGAGTTCCGTCTAGTCCATATGTCATTGTTTTCTCGTTCGACAAACCCCGATCCCTCCCAATGCACGAATACACGCCACCAGACATCCTGCGCGTCTCTCGCATCACACAATCTTCACCGAGCCCAGCATCCGCATAATGACCCTGCGCTTTGTCTCCAGACGTCCAATGCCACGACCGGGTGTTTCGTCCCGACCCAAATGACCAATTAGACCAATTGGCCAATCTCGCAATATCTGGGAGTACTGGCGCATTGGTTAGCATGACACTGAGATATTACGTGCTCTGGGGCCGGGACCGTGCACCTCATTACTGCTGCTGACAAAATAGTGGACTACGGCGACTCATCTGTATAGCTAAGCTTAATAATGGTGTTATACTGGACATTCCCTGGCTATTAGTTCGCAAGGCACTGAAACATTCCGTGTGCGGGTTCCGTGACATGCCACTTCATGGACGCTGCTGGCAAAATACAGCACTGCTATGACCCATCTGTATGGCCTAGGATTACAATGACATAACACTGGAGGGTAATAGGCCATGGTTTGTCAATCAACCCATTCAAGCAGAACGTCCCGGCGTGGGGCCACGACATGGTGCATCATCGTCGCTCCTGGCAAAACGGCAAAGCACGGCGAGACGCCTGACCAGCCAAAATTGACCCATGCGTTCATCTTAGCATTCCTGGACATTTGGATGTGGTATAACCATCTCACCGAGAAAGCCCAAACCAGCACCAGCAGATATCCACGTGTGCTCCACCCCTTTTTAGCCATCTAATAAAATCCAAGTACTACTTGAGGCAATTTAAAGCTTTATTATACCGGCGTTCAGTATGTTCAAATTGAAACTTGACCCGTCACGCTCATGTACGCAATGTTTGGTCCATTCTTCAAAATTCCTCCATGTATAACTATATCAATTGGGTAAGAATCACTGCCCGAAGGACCAAATCACGCTTGAAAGTGGTCGTTGCCCTGCCGTACAGGGTCAGTGGCCCAGCTCTCTGCTCTGCTTGTATTGAACAGAGCCAAAAGCGTTGAAAGCCTTCAAGTCCGCGTACGCTATGTCAAAATGATGAATTGGATAATGCGTTTGTAAATTTACTATCTGTTGGTATTGTCATCTGATTGGTATGCATGGCTTTAGCAATGTGCAAAGGTGGTCTTGCTGTGCGTGTCGTCGTCTTTGTTTACGATCGATCATACATGTGTACGTACGTAATATAGATATTTTAAGCTTTCTTGGTAACCTAGAGGTTTAACGTATATTGTGAGTCATGTTATTCCAGGTAGAAATGACAGCACCGTGCCGCGCTTACTTGTTAATCAACCATGTACAAGAAATAGACATATATACGTCAGTCCAAGTTCATGCCGGCCTTGATTGACGGGTATCGATCCTGGATTCTCGAATGAACGCACTGCAAATGATGGACGTTTGCCCTCTTCCAAGGAAAAAGTTTTACAGTTTACATTTCAGGGTTCATCAATGAAAGGAACAATGCATACCCAAAGGCAGGCTTGTTACCTATATATGAGGGTGATCGCGCAACGTTTTTGGCACTTCGTACGTAATACAGGGAGGGGGCCCGGACCACCCCTCCCCCCCATCATTCTTCCTTGCCCTTCCCGTGGCATCCCTGTATGGGCTTAGCGCGTTAATACCTGTGCGTTGGGTTGCGCCGTCGTAGTCCCTAGCGGTAACCATGAAACCTGATCTGCACATCGTTCATGACATATCTTGTAAGCAAGCAGCGCAACATGCAATACCTACCACTGAGAAGCTTGGGCTTACAACACGGCAGGGCTGGGCCCGCGAGTCACATTCCTTCAGTGAAAGAATCTATTTGAACGCTTCCGAAGCGCCGCATTTAAATACTGGCATGTCGGCTATAATCGAAGCACCTGTTCGCTTCACTTTTAGTAAGCTCTGTCAAAATAGCGACGCTGCTGGTTCAATGTTGTTAGTTCAATGTTGTTGATGAGGCATCCGTGTGTGCGAACATCCGTTCGATGTTTCTCATTTTACAATAATGGAGTACAAGGGGCGGGCCTCTATGATTGTATGTATGAAAATAAATCCGATCCCTGAACATGTTGATTGGATTGGCGCCCGAGGCAGCCCCGCCAAGCTAGCACACGGTAGTGTACGACAACGCGCATACTTCCAACATCACCCGATCCGCATGTGCGTGCACGCGATGCATTTAGCTGCGCTCCAAAGTCACGCGTTGAGCTGCAACTGGTATGGCACGCACGGCTTGCGACGCAACAGGGTGGATGGCCCATCCACCAGCATGTACTGCTGTGGCGCGTACGAAGCATTGCCGTTGCCGAGACCCTGAATCGATCGCGATCTAATCTCGATAAATCAGTGACGGTCGGACTGCAAATGCCGGCTGACGCCTCTGATTGCAAGTAACGCACTCTATATATATGTTGTTGGCTCCCCAGATGAACATATAATCTGCACATTTAGCCATGTGAACTTGCCAAGCGGATCTGCGGCATAACGCTTGTACGGCCATGCCCGCACGCGTGCCGTACTAAAGATTGTTGGGCGATACGGTACCTCAGACCACCCCTCCCCCCCATCATTCGTTACTCCCACACCCCCATTACCCTACGAGGTGGCAAAAACGTTGCGCGACCACCCTCATATTCCTAGGTGCCAGCAGTACAATCCTAACTCGTTAGTGTTCTCTTTAGTGTGCGCATTCATGGCTGTCTCTGCATGCTATCATCAACGTTGCATCTTTATTTGACCTTATCGATGTGCATGCTTGTGATTGCATCTGCGGTGCCTGTGTTGGCTGGTATCTATGTGCGCACGCATGGACTACTCCTGCTGGTTCCCTCCCTGTTCATTTTGCTTCGTTTGCAACATCAAAAACATCAGTATGCCATTTTTCATTCTTTGACTACAATCAATCTGTGGCGGTAGAATTATATGAATGAAGTTACAGGATGGACGGATCTGGAAGAAAGGCAGGGAAGCCTCGGCGCGCGGTTCTACATAGATAGATAGATTAGATAGATAGATCAGCAGCAGGTAGATAGATAGAGCAGGACGAGCAGGTCGCGACCTGCTCGCAAGCAGGGCAAGCACCGACGGTGCGGTCGGTCGTGGTCGGTGTGGTGCACCGATCGACAAGCAACCTTCGTTCTGCGGTGCCCACGCACCACCTACCGACCTGCGGTACCTGCGGCGCGGCACGCATCGCTCGCACCAGCCAGCCCGTCGGCACCGTGCAGTCTGTCGGCGGATACGTACGGTCCTGCCCCGACCGAGTGACTATTCCGTCATGCATTATATACTTGGGCACGCATCGCACCGCCCTGCCAACCTGCCTGCCTGCCGTAATACGTACTTGCAGGTGCAACAGCTTTCGGAACGTGCACTGCAAGCTCTACATCGCTGGTGTACACCAAGGTGCAGCCAGGCAACCTCACGAGAGTCTGTGTCGGTGGGTACGTATGTATACCGTACATCGATGTACGCCTGCGCCTGTATGTATGTCTGCATGCATGCCTATCCAAGCAACACATACGCATATATGTATGGCGGGTTAAGAACTCGGATGTATGAAGACATGCATAAGTAAGCATGACGAAGAGAGCGAGGTGATGTATGATGCATGCGTGTAATGTGTGCTGCGGTAGATTGCGCACGCAGGCAGGTACATGCGTGAAGTAGAGAGGCAGGTGCGACTGGTTAAGTGACGGCGCCAGAGGCCCGCCATCTATGCCATCACACGCCGTGGCCCTAGTGGCCCTGCCCATGTTGAGGCAGGGCCAGCGAAACCAGCAAGATATATAATCTCGGCGGGGACAGCGGTAGATTACATGCACAAATTTTGCGGAAAGAAGTAAAGAAGTAAATAACACTTTCTCCGGATCGCTTGCAATGTTTTAATCAGGCAAGAAATCGCCTAAAACGCCATACATTTCTCGCTCTACTCGCTCCGTCGTCATTGCAGACTATTTGGCCGCGCCAGTTGGGATTGGCGTCTCCAGCAGCAACAGCTCCAGTGCCGACTATGTATTGGACAGCTCGAATAGCGACCGCGTGACCATCAGCAGGTACTCTACTACCTACACAGCGGCGGCCTCGCAGCAGTTCTGGTTGCAACCCTTCAATCAAAGTGGTAAGCATCGATGGATCCGCGCGAGTCAATTGTTTCTCGCACTATACGCACCACGCACTCGCTGCTTGCCCATCGGTCTGTAATCAGCTGTAGCGAGGCTCGCACGAACCTGCTGCCTGCCGGCCGCCGGCAGGCAGGTGCGTGCGAGCCTCGTCGGTTACAGCTGATTATTTGCGGCAAATAAAGATGGACAAAGGTCATTTTTTTAATTAGACAGCATACATACGAAAACACTAAACACGCACATACGTCTAATCCCTTATCCTTGTGTAATAAGTGCAGTCCCCTCTTAATTCCCACCCTCACCCCGAGCAATTTCGTTCCTACATTTCAATCCGTTGTAATGTTCATTCATTTATTCATTTTACTTGTAACTTCGCTTCCTATCTGTGCATGCGTTCGTTCTCTCCCCGTGCGTTGTATCTGCGTGTGTGCGTGCTCTGACCGTTCGTTCTGCCCCGCCCACCGCATGCACTCGCTTATTATGCAGCCGCGGCGGATGGTGTTTATCGTCTGAAGGATGAATCCGGATACTGCTATGGTGTCAATACCTACCAGCAGTCCTGGCCTTCAAATATAACATACGACATTCTTAGTCGCCAAAATTGCTCCAACGCCACACTCTCTCAGAGATTTCGCTTGTATTATCCATGGGGCTCTGTGGCTCCTGCCAACAGGTAAGAGGACGGCAGGTGCAAATAATGCATGTCAGAATTGGAAAACCAATTTTGCATCGATTGTGATGGTATTTGTATGTGAAGGCAAGCAAAAACGAAGTCTGTATGTATGTAGATTTGTGGGCCGCGTCACAAGGCAGTTTACCGCCTTGGACCCTCGGTTCGTATGGCGTAGGTTCGGTGTGATGATGGTTGAAGGTGTCCTATGGCATCATATAAAACCGCGACATAAACCCTTAGACACGGCCCGGAAGCCTATCCACACTGTAACGGTACTACTACCACTCTGGGAAAGACTTCTCTCCGTATTTTCGGAATCGCCCGTAATATGGGGTGGGCCAGCCCATAAAGCGCGACGGGGCAACTTTATGGACGGTTCAACCAAGACTGCAAGAATGTGTGCGCATCGACTATTTTATCAATACTTACAACTTGATCGACGATACAAGCATGCATTCTAAGTTGAATATCCAAACTCGCTAAAATGCAAGTTCTGTCCGTAAAACAAGGCCGGGGCACTTTATGGAAAGTCGAACCACAACCGTTACATATGTACACAAACGATCAAAAGTATTACATCTGGCATGACGGCGAATGCCGCCAACCGATACAGACGCAGTCGCCGTGTGGCTTCACAACGCCCAAAAGTCTCCGTAAAGTGAGGCCACCCGTCCGTAAGACTAGTGTCGCAGTTTTGCAGCGAAAGAAAGTAACATTGTTGAAAACGTCATATAGTCTGCATGTGTCTGTTTGCCTATGGGACACATTCAAACAGAGTACGGAGTTTGGATCCTTTGCTTCCCCGGTTCCTGTATGCATATAATAATCGATTTCAGATGAGTGTTAAGTATGATATTGGATAGGGCGCGTAGTACTTTGCATCAACGTCATATATATAGTTCTTGTGTATAAATATATGTATACAATAATATATACAACATATACAATATATACAATTTATATAATATACAATGATACATATATAACTATATATAACCTAGATACATGTGCCATGCTGGTCGTGTTATGAACACCTCACGCGTACCACCAAAGATATCGTTACGCGATTATTTGAAGTGAACTTGTTTTCGAAAAAAATATTGTCGCGAAACTGGATTATTTACGGCCGTGTGTGGCTCTTGTACTGCATGCTTCCTATTTTTATTGTTGTATGGTGTAATCATTACGTCTTCGTGGCTTGCTCTGTTGCTTGCTGTGGTAATCCAAACAACTAGCCACGCATGTAAATTAACCAGGTCGGTAATCATCATCAATCTTCCGCTGTGATCGTTCAAAATCGCTCTCCCCTTAACGCCGACCCGCCCCGATCCGCCCACAGATGGATGATCTCGTTCCTGCACGACCCGAACAAGTGCCTTGTCGCATCAACGACGAGCGCTGTGGGTCTCTACTTGGATGTCTGCAATCCTACCGCGTCATCCCAATACTTCCGAGTGTTTCCCACACGTATGTACACGAGCGAGCTTTGACTATCGCCACATTCATATGGTGTTAATCACGTACCTACATAATAGCGACTCTAGCTACGTAGTTTGTGGGTCATGTCGGGAAAAGTTGATTATCATGAGAAAGCAGGGTTTTACTTGTAATAGGTCTATGAATCGTAAAGCATGCATATGTATTAAATATACGACATATATGCAAACACGACACCAATAAGAATTATTACTAATAATATCATTATATGATTTATTAAGATTGGTACTTTATCATTACTGATATTATTATTGCTATTATCGCTACTGTTATGAGTATTAACAGCATCATCAGCAATCACGGACGCGCCCTCCACTTGTCGCAATCCGCCATTGTTCCTCACTTCCAGGCTGTCCGTGGTCATTCTTCAATTACCCGGGAGGGAACTATTCTTCCGAATCTTCTCCATGCAAGGATTGTATCATAACGCCCATGTGCGAGCTTCGCTGCAGCTGTACAGTCTACAACAATGTGTCATCACCGGCCAATGGGGCAATGAATTTGACGGCATCATGGTTGCAAAGTAATGGAACTGAGTTATCGTTTCTGGAGGTGTACAGCTGTCCAGAAGGCCTCCAAGTGCAGCCTTCAGTGGTGTTAGTGAAGGGGGCTTCGAAATCCGCGTATATACTGACTTGTGGCGGAGATGACGGGAACGCGGCTTCGCCGCCGCCACCGCCGCCGCCGGCCCCGCCGCCCGCATCCGTCGCTGTTGCCGCATCACCCCAGCCGCCGTTACCACCGCCTGCACCGCCTGCACCACCCGCATCGCTGTGGGGATTTGCCTCCAATAATGACACTGCTTTGTCGCTTACCCTAATGGTACGTAGGGTGCGTACACACATGACTGGTGAGGGTTTAAACCCCGAGCAAGCAGCAACATTTAGGTATCTTTCATATATCATTAATTCCTCTGTCTGTGAACAAGTAGTAATATTGTACATACGTACGTCAGGTCATGCATGGGCTGGCTGATGACTTGGGTCACTCAACGTTATCAATCTCCGTCGCTATCTGCTGTGTGCACTGCCTACGTATCTATCTACTTGCTGCTTTCGCAGGACACAATCGCCTTGACCACATCAACTAGAAGTGACCACGACTGCGCCATCCAGGGCAGCAACCTCTTATGCGATTTGAACCCGATGGGGTTCCTCCAGCGTCACTACAAGGGCCTGCAGGATCTGGCTGAGTTCACGTCACGGACGGCGTACTGCTTTCGAGGCAGCCCGCAGGTCTGGCTCAGTTGGAATTCGGTTGGGCGCAACGACAGCGCTAAACCCAACAGCACTGCGGCTCCTTCTGCAAGTGATAGAATCGACATCTCAGGCCTTCGAGTGAAGATTTTAAATGATGCCGAGGGGCTGGACATACTTATGCTTGACCAGGCAAACCTCTGGGCAACTGCGCAGTACGGGGCAACTGCAGTGGACGTAACAAACGTGACGACGGCCAGATGCCCAACCAGCTGCGGGTACACCTCAATCTATATGATGTTTGGCGAGAATGGAACGTGGGTTAACGGAACTGGCCTGCAGCAGCCGTTCCTGCACCCCGCCAACAATACTGGTTTCTGCCGGTCAGCCGGGTGGAACGGGTTCGATGACGTGCTTTCCGTAATGGGAATTATCACGTCCCTGAAGATCGTGCGGCGAAACAACAGTGAACCGTTGCGCCCGACGACAGCTGCTGTAGATTTCAATAATGCAACTCTTGCGGCGGCTAGTATTGGACGACACAACGGCACTAATTCCACGAACTCCACGAACTCCACCGATTCTACTATTGGGACGCCAGTATACGAATGTACTTTCCAAATACTCGGTTGTATGCCACAGAGCTACCGAGTTGAGAGTCTTGCCCGGATCTTCCTTGGAGGGGACGCGCCAGGGTTTACACTGAGCGTATTTGGTGCCTGGATGGCAAGGATGGCACGCACGCAGCAGCAAGATCCGTACGCCGCCGTCCCCGTGCGTTACAACATTTCAACGAGAGACTACTCATTGTTAGGTGCAACCAAAACTGCCAACGTTACAAACAGCAGTACTAACAGCACAAACAACAGTTCTGGGAGACCGCCCAGCCCGCCGGTCGGGCTAGGCAGTCTCAGTAATGTTTCTTCTCCTTCTTCTATAATGGCAGCACGGATTGTAAGCCTGAAGGACATGCTGATGAATCAAGTGAGTGTCAGATTTAATTACTTACTAAACTTTGACATGTTCGAAGACATGTATGCAGGCAGTACGTAATATTCTTATTGTTCTTACTATTATTATCACTATTATTATCATTATTACTATCATATCATTATAATTATTGTCATAATTATTGTTATTACTGTTATTGTTATTACTAATATCAATATTACTAATACTATTGCTATTGTCGTCGTCGTTGTTGTTGTTGTTGTTGTTGTTGTTGTTGTTGTTGTTGTTGTTGTTGTTGTTGTTGTTGTTGTTGTTGTTGTTGTTGTTGTTGTTGTCATGAGTATTATTATTAAGGATGTTACAGCGGACCCCGCGGGTCATCGGTGACAGCCAACGGCGACAGCCGAGGCTGAGTATGCGTTCGAGCATGCATAGTACGCTTAGTATCAATGTTAGTATTAGTATGTATAGTATTTGTTTAAGTATCTCTATCATAATATTATGATAATATAAAAATCTATTAATACTATTGGTATTATGATGATTGCATAAATAGGAAAATGAGTAATACGCCGAGCCGTGGAGCGAGTATGTTCAGGGGGGCCTAGGCGGTATCGGACGGATTAGACGGATGGCCGGTCAGTCGGCCGCAGCATTGCGCAGACACGCCAGGATATAATTTAGAGGTTTATTATAGCTGATAAAATTTGGTTTTTTGTTGCATTATTCTCTAAATTTCATCACTAAATATGTATTTTCCTTCATGTACCGCACGTATAGCGAACTCACCACTCGCCAAGTATAAGACTGATTGTGCGTGTTGGTATGTACGTACTTGTTGCTGCCTATGTACGTACATACATGTGCAAACCCCCGCAGTTGCTGTTAAAATCTCAGGCCTTACACACGATTCAGACGTCGTCCTTCGACTTTGCCCAGTCACTCATCGACAACGGTTTCGTCAGGGGCCTCAAACAACGAGAGATCGGCTCCTTCCTCAGGCAGGCCGCCACTGCTGCGGAGCTGTGCAGCGGGCTCAGCGATCAGCTCAACACGTGCAACACGACAGTGGATGCCCTGGCGGCGTCTCTGGATGCAGCTACGAAAACAAATTGCAACGACAGCCAAGTGCTTACCGAATTCTCAAACTGCTGCGCTGTTTCCGTGCTGGACTACCGTGGCCGCGGCCTCACCGGGGCGCTTCCGCGCAGCTTCACCGCCTCGCCAACCACCGTCTTCGCCGACAACCCTGGGCTATGCGGCCGAATCTGGCAGCAATGGCAGCAGGACACGAAATACTACTTGCAAAACTCCAACCTGAAGCTCTCCCTCAAGGACTTATCGGAGGGCGACCAGACATTCGTCCTAAAACTGGTCCATGGCTCGCTGGGCACTGACGTCAAGTCGTACAATTTACAGGGCCCGATCCGCGATGGTGACGCGGTCAAGGTCTGCGCCCTGATTGATCGGGCCTCCGTCACCGTCGTGGAGGTGGGTCCGGGCTGCAAGGCCCTGCTGACCGCGCCCCATGCCAACTGCCTCAACACAACAGTGCTGGACCTGGGCTTTTTCGCCGCGTCACTTCGAGTCGATGAATACAACTCGTTCATTGCTCCCTATGATGCGGGCCTGGCGTGTGGAGACGAGGGCAAGGTGTATCGTTCGTGGGTTTCAGGAGTTTCGTGGGGCGCTAGCATCAGCGCAGCAATTGTGCTGTCTGTGCTGGGGGCCTTCATCTTGGCGAACAGCCAAGCAATACAAAAATGGTTTAACAGGTCACGACGAAGGCTGATTAAGAAGCTGCGGTGCGGTCGGCCGATCTGCTGTTGCTGCCCAGCAACAAGCTTGGAGGCATGCGGCTGTTTTCCGACTCAAGGTCAAACTGCTGGTCAAAAATCGAGTCAACCGCGGCGGCGGAGGGATCCACTAGATACAGTGCTAGTGGTCGTGCAGGCGGCAGTCTTTATGTACAACGAGATTACGGACTGGATCTTCATGTCCTCGATTGCCGAGTATGGCAACGTGCACGCGACCTTTGTTGTTGGCTGGCTTGCCTTCGTTAAGAACACTGTGCTGCTGGTCTTCATGGTGTACTCGTACACCAAGTTCTATTTTCGGCCAAGGCAAGATGACGAAGGTATAGAAGATAAAGATGAAATAGATGAAAAGGGCCCTGATAAACGCTGGCGGGCCATTTTGCTATGCATTGCTTGGTTCTTCGGGTTTATGCAATTCATTTGTTTCTGGGTGGTCGTAGGCACCACCGTGAACATGCGCGACCTGGGTCTCCTATCCGCCAACGCCTTCTCGCCCTTCTTTGCGCTGGAGGCCAGGAACATGTTCCTCGTCCTGTCATTGCCCACCCTTATCACGCAATTCATCCTGCACATCATGAACGAGGTTCATCCGCCGGAAAACCGGCAAGAGGGCCCCCGCAGCTACTGGGTACGCCTGACGTGCGTCTGGAAGAAGGACAAGTACCTATTGCTCCCAATCACGCTGATCGAATACTTCATGGAGGACGTCGCGCAGAGCGTGGCACAATCGGTCATGTGGACTCAAGGGGTGGCGCTGGCGGCCACCCGGGTCTATGTCCAGAGCGTGGTGGGGTCCGCTGTGGCGATCATCTGGACGCCGGTCAATACCTTCTTCAAGATCTATCGATTGACTAAGAAAGCCGACGTTCTAGCCGAGGATGACTCTTCCTCGGAAGAGGAGGACCTGGAGGAAGTCACCAAGGACCAAGAGACGACGTCGTCCACCCATACCAGCAGGTGCTGCTGCCCGCTGCACATGCGCTTCTTCAAATCAGCAGCGGTTGCACCAGCACCCCAGGTGAATGGCGTAAATGGAGGTGCAAACGCAGCATACCCCGTGGAGACAGCAGGCAGCAGTCCTGCTGCTACTCACGCGGGGGGTGGTGAGCGTCGCAACCCCGCCGCCGTCCCCGAGTCCGTTCAGCCACAGCCGCCGCAGCCGCAGTCGCAAGTTATTCCTTGGGCCGCTCCCTCGCCCCCGGGCAGTAGTGACGGGCGTGCACCAAGCGCACCCTACCAGCCACCTCTAACGGCGCATGGTATGCCGCGCGACAATAATGGGCGGGATCGTATAACGGCGGAGGCGCGAACTGCCCGATGGGCATCACAACCCACGGCGGGGCCAGCAGAACCGAAGACGACGTCTGTTGTCCCGGCGGGGCCCGCCGCCGTGCAAAAGAAAGGATCCGGACCGCAGCAGCTGGACCATCTAGACCACCCGGCGCTGCCGACTCTTTCGCGAAGTACTCCATGATGATGCATCATCAGGAACTAGCTACGCGGCCTGCTACAACAGGAGCCCCTGCTGCTAATGACGAGGCGCGGCGAACTGGCAAGAAGAAATCATCGGGGGCGTCTGGGTATTCTGGGGGGGGGCGGCAAAGGAAGGAAAAGAAGGAAAGGCCCGTCAGCCCTCGAATGGATAGGATCGCGTAGATGGCGCGCAGCGGCAGCGGTGGCGTCATAGCTAGCTGAAATGAAACCGCAGTAGCGAGGTTGCATTGGCGATGAGTAGTATGGAGTGCTGGGGGCGTACGTTCTCGTGGTCGTAGTGGTTGCAGATCTTGATTTGTTCAGCCCACGTACACTAATATTATATGTACGGACGAGCGACTTGTATGTGCGTGCAGCTAGCAAGCGCCAGAGTGTTCGGCGGTATGCAGTTATGACGGCGATCGCCGTCTACTTACCTAGCAGGCACGCACGCATCTATCGGAAATCATGCATGCAGGGGCTCAATCCATCTCGCTCAATGCATCTCGCTCAATCCATCTCGCTCAATCCATCTCGCTCAGCATCTATCGCTTGGAGCGAGGCCGCCTGCCTGCCCAGATTGCAATGATGATCGGTCGCTACTGCGTGTCCTTACTTCGTGATAACACACATGCGGTTTGCCTGGTTAATACGTGTGTGTGTGTGTGTGTGTGTGTGTGTGTGTGTGTGTGTGTATGTTGATCAGCAGAGTGGATGGCGCGCGGAGGTAGAGCATAGAGGGCAGCGGCGGGCGGAGGTACGTACGTTGGATAGGGCTGCGAGCGCCCGTACGCATGTATGCAGGTGGTGTGGGTGGCGTGGGTGGTGCGTGGTACGTACATCTGTTCTCCTTGCTGCAACATGCATGGCTTGCAACTTGCTGTGTGTTTTCGATCTATCGTGACCCGTCACAAGTGAGTACTTACTTCTTCGTCTCACTCTGTACGTGCGGACATACGTACATACGGACATACGTACGGACATACGTACGGACATGCATACGTACGGACATACGTACGGACATACGTACGGACATACGTCGTCCTTTCAGCTGTGCGTCCGGCGGGCGGAACCCATCTATCTATCAAGCCAGCCATGCAGGCTCGATCGCTCGATCGCTGGTCAAAACCCGGGCACGCAGTACCGATGCCCGTCCCGCCCCTTACTTTCATACATTTGATCTACGTTACGCAAAATACGCGCGGCATATATATGCTGCTGAAACGACTAGGCAAGCAAGTGTTGTTCGTAGCAGCCCGCATGATGGCCGTACACGTATTATTACTCTGGAACCTGTCCTAGCTAGTCACCTGCAGGATGGATAGATGGATCTGCCACGACAGGTCCACGCATACGAATGAGGGAGCAGACATGCGTGTAGCAGGGTCGTGGTGGGGTAGGGTGGTTTGGTATGGTATGGAGTGGGATGGGGTGGGGTGGTTTGGTATGGTATGGAGTGGGATGGGGTGGGGTGGTTTGGTATGGTATGGAGTGGGATGGGGTAGGGTGGTTTGGTATGGTATGGAGTGGGATGGGGTGGGGTGGTTTGGTATGGTATGGAGTGGGTGGGGGGGGGGGGGGGGGGGGGGGGGGGGGGGGGGGGGGGGGTAGGGTGGTTTGGTATGGTATGGAGTGGGGTGGGGTAGGGTGGTTTGGTATGGTATGGAGTGGGGTGGGGTGGGGTGGTTTGGTATGGTATGGAGTGGGATGGGGTAGGGTGGTTTGGTATGGTATGGAGTGGGGTGGGGTGGGGTGGTTTGGTATGGTATGGAGTGGGATGGGGTGGGGTGGTTTGGTATGGTATGGAGTGGGGTGAGGTGAGGTGAGGTGAGGTGAGGTGAGGTGAGGTGAGGTGAGGTGAGGTGAGGTGAGGTGAGGTGAGGTGAGGTGAGGTGAGGTGAGGTGAGGTGAGGTGAGGTGAGGTGAGGTGAGGTGAGGTGAGGTGAGGTGAGGTGAGGTGAGGTGTGAGCAACGAACACATAGAATGACGGTCGTCTTCTTCGACGACGTATGTACATGCATCAATGCTGCTGCTGTTGAATGTCTCTTCTTCTTCTTCATGGCCTCACAGGTCGACCAGACAGACAGGCTGTGTCGATCTTGTCAAGTGTGTGCAAGGTGTGTGCAAGGCGCCGCCGTACCTCATGCGTGCCGTACGTCTTCCTACTTTGCGAGGATGTTGCGCCGATTGATCTATTTATCTTTCTTTCTATGTATGATGAGATAGATGATGATAGACCTGCTGCAAGGGTTCGCGTTTCCGTGCCTGCGCATCTTGAACGCGTACCGGTACGTAACGAACATACATGCGGACCATCCATGCCATATTTATACGCGCGCGCGTTTGCACACGCGCGACTGGCAGGCACGACGTGGATGCGGCTTGATTGGACTATTACTCATGAGATGTTAGCTATCGTGGCTTGCTGTGTGAACTAGCAGAGTGCACGGAGATAGCTAGAGAAGTAGGCAGCCGGCCATCCAGACGTAGCACTATCTACTGGCTTCATTGCGAACGAGCCCAGTCCGGGGTTGTGTCGGTCGGGGGGTGCGTGCTTGCTGCTGCCTCCGTACGTGGTGTTTCATCAGCCAGCCGGCATGTCCGTGTGTATGCGGTGGCGCCAACGGCACAGCCCTCCCGCTGCGCTGTCTTATTACGTGCGTGCGTGCATGCCTTCCTTGCGGGGGACGTTCGGTTGGACCAAAGAAGAAAGGAGATCCACACGGCAAGTGAGAATCCATCTATCGCGCGGCTTTTGTGGCGGCGGCGGCGTGCTCGCTCGCTTGCCTCACCTGTTGCCCATCCATCCCGAGGCGAGGCGCTCGAACCTCTACAACTACGTCGGCATGATGATGACATACAGCGCACAGTATTACATCAAACCACCACGTACGTACGTACGTACGTACCGCCACGTGTTCAACGGATAGATGCCCGTGAGTGCGTGCGTGGAAACATGTGGTACATCGATGTCGTGCTGTGTGGCCAACAGACCTGCTGCCCCACAACGAACCACAACGTTTGACCTCCATTCTACCTACCTAGCTACTCGATTGATAACCCCCAAGACATTCCACCGGCCTGCTTCCCTGCCTGTCATTTCCCGTCATAACGCAGCTACCTAGGTGTAGCTCGGGGACGACATCCTGCTACCCGAGCTCGCTTACATGTCGGCCCCGCCCATCCCTTGCTTCGTTCGTTGTCAGCTCCAGGGGCAGGCGGCAGCCCACCGGGTCATTGAGAGCACCCTTACTTGCGTCCAACCGATGGCCGCCCTCACGTACGCACGTCCTACGTAGCTACCCAGGTCGACGGCCGTCGCACTCATTACGTGCCGTGCCGTGCTGCGAAGCTGCAGATAGATAGATAGGGCTGAGGACGGAGCTCCGTCCCCAGTAAGCAGCAGCAGCAGCCCGCTCAACCCTGACTGCCCAGATCTGCCCCGCCGGCACTTCCCCCCCACAGACAGCAGTTTACCCAATGTCAGCAGCTGCAACCCCTCCCGATCGATCGGGGACCCTTCGGCGTGTCGCCCTCCATCCCGCTTGCTTGCTCCGAACCAAGCCCCGATGACAATGTCGCTCTCGCTCTCGCCTAACCGGCAGCCAGCCAGCAGCCGTGACGACGGGGGACATGCGACAACAGGCGCCGGAAGACACGCACCCACCCGATCGAGCTAGGTCCGCCCAGGGGGGCCGTTATCAGCCGCCAGAACCTCACCAACGGAGGACACATAACAGCGCAGCCCCGCGACCCATGATGGTTGTGGCAACAGGCGCGCGCCATAAACCGCTCAAAAAGCTCCTGCGCCACCGTCCGTTGGTCCGTTGGTCGGTTGGTCGGTACTATAACTAACGGTCGCGTGATGACACGCGCGGCGCACCAAGTGACAAGTGACTATCCGTAATTACCACACACTGAACGTACAACTTCCTGGAACCCATTGGAAATGGCCGTTACCGCGTCAACTACTCGCATGTTGCGCCGTCCACTACTACTGTCGCTTGCCTGTTTGGGCGCTCGGCCATCGGGACCGCTCCGCCCCCCGGACCGCCGTTCCGACCAACGTATTCAATTACGGACTGGTCAATCACCGTATGGCATTTAGACAGACAGACGAACCGATGGATGGATGGATGGATGCGGTACGCGGCGGGCGCTGCCCCGAGCGAGGCGGTAAGTTGTGTGGACGTAGTAGTCGTGCGGGGACACATACATGCGTTTGTGCGCCATTCTCAGGTCCCACAAGCAACCCAATATGCCGACATGCCATCGAAAGAAATAAAATCAGGAGAAAAAAGAGCGCAAAAAGTGGCAGCAAAACCGGTGTGAACAGGGTCGCACCACACCATGCGCAGACATCGATCTGAACAGCCCATGTACGGCAAACCAATCCATGGCATTTCCCGCCCCCTCTTTCCGGAAAAGGAACATACACCGACCATCCGTCGCATGACGCAACCACCAACTAACTAACTTGGGTGAATGCACATGCATGGCGGATCATGCAGTAACATGCCCAGCACGAAAGGAAACGGATTTGGCAATCCGCGCCGTACATACGGCAACTACGACAAGTAGGTTGGCTAGCTGGCAGCGCAGTACCTCATATAGGTCGTGCTGCGCGCGCAGCGATCCAGCGACCGGGGGTCCCAGGTAGGGCCCCTGACCCGAGCAGCTACGTACCGTACGTCGGAGCGCCCCATCCGCGAACCTCAATCATCAACTGCGTGAACTGACGTACCTTATGCTTCAACGTACAACGAACGATGCTACTGATCAAACGATGCTACTGACCAACCAAAAACTGACCCAACTGTTCAGAAAAAGTACACCCGCTATCCTGCTGGGGGTAAACGACGCCACCACTGAAGTTGCCGCGAACCGGAAAACGAACCTCACATAACAGCAGCTCAAACCAGCTCAAAACCAATCCGCGGCTCGCCACCGCACCGCACCTCTCACGAACGAACGAAACCAGACATACGACGCCCGACGACAAATCGTTGCTACGACAAATCGTTGGTAGGTGCGGCGCCGCGAACTCCGCAATATACACGAGTTTTCTGCGGCGGCCCGACATGCTGTGCGGAGGGTGGGGCTGTGTGTACGGCAGTGTACGGGCATTTGAAACCCTTTAATGTCGCTGCACGGGTCGCTGCGTGCAAGGGTGGGGTCCCGCCCTCCGGGGAGGGTGTGTCGCAGCCCGGAGCTGCTGGAGCCGTCCCCTCATCAACGAACCCGTGGATGACTGTGTCCCATCAACACTTGACTCCCTGCAGTCGGAAAACTCCGTGTTTGCCGCCACCTAACCCCCCGGCGGGCTGTCTCCTGACACTGCTACACGATCAACACCTCATCCGCCGGCCTCAACCAGGGAAATCGCCATGTCAGGACATCCCGTTCATCTCCCCCCGCTATTGATTCCCCGTTACCTCTCCCTCTCCGCTACCGACAGTGCAAACAAAAACCATGGAGCCGTTGCCCACCTCCACCTCCACCTCCACCACCATCACTATCACCATCTCAGCCAGCCCATGTGTCCTGCTGCCAGCAATGCTCTCCTCACCGGCTCGCCGCCTGCCCGGCCGTACACAGCTGGGTGGATGGGTGGATGGGTAGCCGGTTCAGCGCCTGCCTTCCCCCGCGTCATCCGCAGCTTGGTGGGTCAGCTCCGCCGCCGCGTCACACACCAGGTTGCCTGGGGCTTGCTGGGCTCATCCCAGCATCATCATCACAGCAGCACCAGCACCTCACCAAACGGCACCTCCGCTGCCGCTGCTGCTCCTCCTCCTCCTCCTCCGGGTGGACTCCCGCTCCTGCACAGTCAGTCAGTAAGTCAGTCAGTCAGTCAGTCAACAACACCATCGGCAGCAGCAGCAACCCCCCTTTCAGCGGCCGGCCCCTCGGAACCCTACCCCGCTGGGACAGCTCGCCGCGCGATTGTGTGGGCTCACGACAGCGGCGCTCGCGGTGTGTTCCGCCCCCTGGCCCCTCGCCCCTCCCCACTTGAGCGTGTCCAAACGACAAGACAGACAGACAGACAGACAGACAGACAGACAGACAGACAGACAGACAGACAGACAGACAGACAGACAGACAGACAACCGGTATCGAACGACGCTGGTGGCACGGTCCGTGTCGCGAGGTCTCTTGGCCCCCACCGCCGCGCTGTCACCGGGTAATCCAATGATGATGCTCGCGAGGTGCTCCAGGCGCTGTGTGACCACTGTAAACCAACGCTGACGACCATACGACCCTAGGGAAAATCCCCCAACCGACAAACCCCCACCACCAACAACAGTTCACGCAGCCGCGCGCCCTCGAGGAGCTGCACCCACACCAGGCATAGGTCGGTGCCGTACCCACGCACAGCGCTTCCCGTATCCCCAAAACCTCGGAATGGAAGCACGGTAAGACGTAACGGTTAAATCCAATATAAACCCGTGCGCTGCCACAAGCCCATCAATCAGCAGCCCGACCCCTCCCAGCAGCCTCCCAGCAGCCCTAGTAGGGTTACGAAGCGGCCCCGGCTCACCTCGAGCTGCCGCCACTGCCAGAACCTGCGCCGGCGCCCGCCGCCGTCCCCACCTTCCGCACCGTCGCAAGGCAGGCCGAGCCAGGCGGCACCCCGGTGCCTCCGAATCCCGCGCCCGCGCCCGCCACGGCAGCGCCCGCCGCCGTCGTCATTGAGGACGACGTGCCGGGTGGCGCGGAGCTGACCGCCCGCCACCGCGCCGCGGCGGCGCCGCTCTCACCTCCGGGCGCATGTCGTACGACGTCCGCCGACCCCAGCCCGCGCGGCAGTACGACACGGATGACGCCCGGCGTGTGGCTGCACTCGCACGTGGAGCAGTGATGCTCTGCCTCCTTGGCCGCCGCGGGGCGCGGCAGCTGCGCCGCCGCCGCCTCCGGCGACGGGCCTGCCGGGAGCTGCGCATGCTCATGCTGCTGCTGCGGCGGCGGCGGCGGCGGCGGTGCAGCCCCCGGCGCCGCCGCCGCCGCTTTGGCCGACACAGCCGTGAGCATCGCCGCCACACCCTCCGCGGTTACCGCACCTGGCTCGCATTTGCAGCAGTCCACCTGCACGTGGTCACCGGGG
Organism: Eudorina sp. 2006-703-Eu-15; assembly: GCA_003117195.1. Lineage (NCBI taxonomy): Eukaryota > Viridiplantae > Chlorophyta > Chlorophyceae > Chlamydomonadales > Volvocaceae > Eudorina > Eudorina sp. 2006-703-Eu-15. The sequence goes on from BDSI01000086.1 coordinate 178,753, forward strand.
CAGCATACCGTACATGCGTTTCCGACTTGTTCAAACCTATACACAGCCATACTACGGTAACAAACATGTACACACCCATCCTCAAGACTGATAGATCCAAAACGACGACTGATAGATCCAAAACGACGACTGATAGACCCAAAACGACGAAGTCTTGCTCCAGGGTTTGTCCTAGTCATGCTCACGCAAGGACGGCGAGGACCCTTCGCCGCACACCCACAGGGGCCTGTGCTCTCGAGTCGTGCCCTGCCCTGGTCCATGCCCCGTGTCCAGCTCCTGAGCCCACATTCCAATCGCCCGATTCCGTCCTCCACACCCGAGACAGCGGACGCATACACCCCTAAGCCCATTCATGCACCCACCATCCGCAGCTCGCCGCAGTGGGCCGCCAGCGCCGCCAGAGAGCGGTCGCCCATGGAGCGGGTCAGCTGCGGGGAGGAGGGGCCGGTAGAGGGGGCAGGGAGGCAGGGGCCAGGGAGGGGGCAGGGAGGGTTTTGAAGCTGGGGGCAGGACGAGCGAGGAGGGGGGAAAGGACGAGCAGGGAGACGGTGCTTCGCTCACGAATTCGAAGGACAAGATGGAAAGGGAAGCGGCAGGGTTCCCGTCAAGAGTCCCATGGATCGGCGTCCGGGAGAACGGACGGTCTGTGGGAACAACATCAGACACCCTAGGGCACCTCAGCGGGTGGGCCGCGTGACGGAATCACTATACGTCGCCGCCTGTTTGGTTTGCCTTTCCACATGGAGAAAGGAGAGGAGCCGTCTCTGTGGCCCCTGTCTGTGCTTTTTGCATTGCAGGGCGCCTCCGCCCCACCGCTGCCCCCACGATCCGCTCTCGCTCGTCACCCGCTGCCTCCACGCAGGCCACTCCCACTCCTCCTTGCTTCCTCACTTTCACTTCCAGGAGACACATCGTTGCCACGCGGCCTCGTTGCTCCCCACCGGTCCTCTAACCCGCTAGTCCTCTACCTCCTTGCCTCGACCTCTCGACCCCTAGCCCTGCCTTGCCCTGCCTTTATTATGTTCCTATGCCGGCTGCACTTGCACACCAACACTCACACACACACACGTGCGCACTGTTGGGCAGGCCCTATTATCTTGCGGTTAGCTTCTCCGAAACGACCCATATCCGAAACGACCCATTTGTCACGCTGCTCGGGTCTCCGCCCCCCCCCCTGCCCCGCCCCGCCCCACTACCCGCACCCACCTTGACCTCCCTCAGCACCGCCCCACTACCCGCACCCACCTTGACCTCCCTCAGCACCGCCCCACTACCCGCACCCACCTTGACCTCCCTCAGCACCGCCCCACTTGTGGCCACCAGCGCCTCCACCGACTCATCCGTCACCCGCCGCAGCTTGCCGGACAGCACCACCCGCTCCAGACCCGAGCAGGCCTGAGGTGGCAGGGGAAGGGGCACAAGCGAATGAGCATAACGGACAGGGAGGGTCCATCGGATTGCTGGGCAGAGACAACCCGGGCAGTTGTCAGGGAGTTCGGAGGGGTGAGGGCGAGGAGGAAGAACGAGCCGTGCCTCCTAGGGCGAACGCCCCAGCGACTCGGCGCCACACACATAATAGAGGGACCCTCATTGAAAGGCTGACGGAACGAAGGGATTTAAAGACGGAAAGACGGACGGATCATCGGGCCAATATGGGCAGACCGCAACGCCCCTCGTTCCTCAGCTCACTCATCCCAACACACACACACGCACACACGCGGCTCAGTTTCCTGTTACATACACTCCGAAACCCATTTCTCTTTTACACGCCCACACCCCACCGGGTCACGGTCCCAGGTAGTCCCACCTGGAAGAGCACCACCGTGCCGTAGTCGGAGATGAGCTCGTGGTAGCCGCCTGCGGGGCAGAGCGGGAGGGGCAGAGAGGGAGGGGCAGAGCGGGAGGGGCAGAGAGGGAGGGGCAGAGAGGGAGGGGCAGAGAGGGAGGTGTAGGAGACAGGTAGCGTGGTAGCGGGGCATTGAGGACATGGGTAGACAGGTAGGGAGCGGCAGCGGGCAGGGTTTCTTTGTACCCTTCCCCTCCTCGCCCCCCTCCCCGCCAGCCCCCCTCCCGTCCCCCTCCCCGCCAGCCCCCCTCCTCGCCCCCCGCCCCGCCAGTCCCCCTCCCCGGTCCCCCGCCCCGCTCACCCAGCGCCAGGCTCCTCAGGCCCCGGCAGTGCACCGCCACCGCGTAGAGCGACCGGTCGGTGATGGCCCCGCAGTTGGTGAGGGACAGGCAGCGCAGCCGGGGGCAGCCGGCGGCCAGGGCCATCATGCCGGCGTCCGTGAAGAACTGGGGGCGGGGGGAAAGGAAGAGGAGAGGGGGGAGAGGAGAGGAGAGGAAGAGGAGAGGGTAAGAGATGGCTTGGCGCGCGTGATTGGGCGTGCTGGGAGCGTGCAAAGGATTTGCCGCGTTCAGGTCAGCGGTAAGAGGGGTGGGCAGTTCTCTCGTCGAAGAGGTTGGGTGGCGTAGGAGGGTTGGGGGTGGGGTGTGGGCCGTTGAGGTCAGGAAAGGCAGGGGGGACCCGCCCTGGAACCGTCGCGGTGGACGTGTGGGGCTGCACAGCCAGGCAGGGATAGGGAAGCATGGCCGAAGGATGGGCGTGAAACGATGGCGTCAGATGCGATGGCTCTTGGGCGGCGGCGGGCCCACAAGGTCGGCAGATAGCACGGTGTCTCTTATTACAAATGCTGGCAGAGCGGATGTATATATGGAGGGAAGCCGGATACACGTAAGCACATCGCACGCATACGTTGCACACAAACATACACACGTACAATATGGTAGGTATTTCGGTGCTTGGTTTGGGTCGGGCGGGTCTGTTCTCTAAACATGCGCGCGTACCTCTGATGGCAGGCTGTAGCGCGTGAAGGCCACCTCCAGGCTGCTCAGCTGCGGGCAGTTGGCTGCTACCGCCACCGCGAACTCGTCCGTCATGCCGCCTAGGCAGCTGGCGGCCTCGTGGAGGGCCAGGTGCTGCAGGTTGGGCAGCGCGGCGGCGAGGCGACCGGCGGAGGGGCCGCGGGTGTAGGGCACGACCTGGGTGCAGCGAACCCCGGTGTTGAAGCGGCGGGCGCTGGTGGCGTCACAGGCGGTGCGCTGCTGGTGCCTGAGAGGGGGCGGAGCCCGGAGGGCAGGGGGAGAGGGGAGGGCGTGAGAAATGGGTGGGCATAATGAAGTTGCGGCTGGCTGCCAGAGAAGGGCGGACTCGTCAGGGGGGAAGGGGAGGAGAGGCGGGGGTGGGTTGGTCGGCGTGGGTTGGCATGGACTGGGTACGGTGAGGACGGATGGAATAAGAATGGTGCGGAAATGGCATTGGGTCAGTGAGCGATGGGGGAAGCTATCTGAATGTAACACAGGTGTGGGCGGAAGCATGGCTGCGGTAAGGTTCGAGCATCAAGGATGAGTCACTCGTCCCCGAGGCCCGTGGCCGTCGGCAATATTGTATACATACTAATTCAGAATCTCGATCGTGCCGAGCCAGACGTATGGTCCTCTATCTGGACGTTGGAAGCATTCCGTGAAGAGTGTGACCAGCGCATTACTACATAATGATGCCGAGCCTCGAAACCCCAGTTAAATAATTTTGTTGATATGCATATGTAGCAACAGCATTAACGACACAGCGTTGGTCATCTCGGGTGCGACCTAGAGCCAGGATGACATTTCGCGGCATGCCGGTTCGTGACCAACCTGGCCGTCGTCAGGGTGACTATTGCACCCTTCGCGCGTTCAATGTATCGCCGACATGCCTCTGGATGCACGCCGTCCGAACTGAGGTCCACAACGGAAGGAGGATGTTCAGCACTGACCCGCGCCAATCGCCGACAGGCCGCAGAGGCCTTGACGCGACTTTGTAAGTCGGTGCGCCTCAGTATGTCTTGCAGTAGGGAATCGTGCAGGCGGAGCAAAGCGCTGCCCTCAGACTCGGTGTTGACTAGACTAAACACGTCTGTAGTTGTGAGCACAACTGCCGCTGCCATTATGATGTCCAAATAGCACCGAGAGGATGTGTTGTAGACGGTAGGAGTGACGTAGTCCTTTGCGCAGAATTACTTTCGGGGCTGTCCAGGCTATGTCCAGACTTCGTTCAAAGCGAAAGGGATATGTCAGCATGAAATGCAAGGATTTGTAGCATTACATTAAATACCTAAATACATTACAGCAAGGCCTGCTTCCAAGGAAATGAGGCCAGTGGAGTATCGTAGTACAGTCACTGAACGGACGGCAACCGTAATGCGCTTTATGCCCGGTGGCCTGCACGCAGCACAACCGCACAACTCTTACGAAACTTCAAGGTATGAAGCTCGTTTTTGGACTTGCTTAAGCGTATTGCACACAGTCATGCACGTACATCGATGACGCAAGTGAGCCGACGATGCAACACCCCGCGCGATGCAACACCCCATCCAACATGATGTCGTCGGCTGAATCTTTTTATATTGAATGAAAGGCAGTTGAATGGTGAATTCGTCGCCATTTTGCTGCGCCCCAGAACTCCCCAGTAAGGTTCCAGCTGGTTCCAGTCGGGCAGGCGGCGGGCGTGCGTGAAACTTTGGCACAGTAGGAGGCTTGCACGCGCCTGCGGCGTTGGAATCCGCATGGGCATCTTTGGGCGCGGACAGAGTGCTGTTTGCCGCGGAACCAACGATGAGCTTAACTTGCTTTGGTTCCAAAGCAAATCCGTTTCACGGTGCACGCAAGCCACAGTTCAAACCGTGCCGATCCCTGCCGAGCCTACAGCCTCTGCGTCCGCCCCTGTCCTCCAGAGCCAGGACATGTCCCCTGAAATCCACCGGCATGTGCCAAAAGTCCAAGAACCCAAAGTACAGGCCGACGGTGACGCGCCTGACCGACTAACAACAGAGCAACCGGCTCCGCATCACCCCGCTGGCACCCGCGGCCCTCTTCGGCACCCTCCCGGCTCCCGCGCAGTCGGCCGGGGTCGAACCCCCCATCAGAAGGGCCGCGTCCAGTCGTCTCTCCGGCCAGGCTACCGCGTCTTTCGGTCCGTCAGTTCTCACCTCATCAGGGCGCGCCGTGCGCAAGCTGATTGCGGGTGCACAGCTCCGCAGCTCCGCGCGGACTGCTGACGGGGAGCCAACCGTACCCAGCCAATCCAACGCCATATGACCGTGTCCCCCCTCTTCCTGCACGATGGGTGTCGTCGGGGTAACGTGCAAACGGAATGCGGCTTGCGGCTTGCAGCCGAATGCGGAGATGCGCGTGCGTTCGTGGCTTTCTTACAGACGGATTGCAGGGGGGTCCTCCTGAATCCGGTCTTGTCGGCGGGCTTGCCGGTTGTGTCGCTCGGGTAGCATGTGGCGGGCACGAGGTCAAGGCTCTAGGCGCGAGGTCAAGGCCCGACCGCCTCACGCGGGGGAACCGCCGCACGCACTGCCCCGCGGGCTTCATGGTTACCGATACCGCCGGCAGTACCGCAGTACATGCAGGTCAGTTGTACGGAGTCACCGTATGCAGTCGTACACCATCCGAGCTGTCCCCTTCGTTTCGCGGTCGCTCAAGAGGCCTTCAACATCGGCGTTGCCACGCACTCACAGATTCCCTACGGTTGGTCGTACGAGTCGGTTACGGTAGTTCACGGTACATGCTGCCAACACCGCGGACGGCGCGCCACCCCTACCTCCGTGCTCCGTCCTCCCGAGACACCGGGAGACATAAGGACGTCCTCTTGATGCGCGATCAACGACTCGCGGCGTTCGCGTTCGCGCTCCGATTGATCCACCCGCAGCTCCGGAGGCTCGGCAACAGGGCCCGAACGTGCGAGAGCCAGTATCCGCCCTGCCAGTATCCCTGCCCGCATCCGCCCCCCTTCCCCTCGGAACGAACGCGACCCCCATTTTCGAGCCCCCTGGCGCCCACTCGGCAGCGCATACACATACCGCAACCCGGCACGCCCCCTCGCGTCTCCCCCACTCCAGCACATCTCCGTTTCTCGTTAACCCCTCCTAAACCCCAACTGCCGGACACTCGCAGGGTGTCACACACTCGCGCCCTCGATCGCTTCGCTTGCGCCCGTCTGTCTGTCTGTCTGTCTGACTGCCCGCCCGTCTGACTGCCCGCCCGCCTGACTGCCCGCCCGCCTGCCCGGTGTCCGCTCTCTCCTGCGTCCACGCAGCGCTCGCCCGCTCTCCCTCCGCACCGCCGCCGCCTCCTCCTCCTCCCCGCCCGCCACCCGGAGCGCCTGCGCGGACCCCGAACCAGCATCCCGTCCGCACACAGGGCCTGGCAGACCTCTCGGTGTGTTTAGGAAAGGAACCCGCCCGAACGGCGTGTATCGCTACTTGGGCGGCCCGCCGAGGCAGCATTCCCCCCCAGGGGCTGACAAGGGTCAGGTCACGGAAACGGAAACGGCCATACCGTAAGGCCCCGGTGGCGCCCCCCTACCGGGTACGCGGCATGCATCCCGAGCCGCCCCTCGCCACCCGCAGTCTGGACCGTCCCGCCGGCCGCCGCCCTCGCGCAGTACGCAGTAAGCAGTACTGGCATGTCCGGCTGCCCCCCCTCCCCCGGCCGGCGCCCTGAACTCGCTCGCAGGCCGCCTGCGACGTGGCGCCCCTCCCTCTCTCCCCCCACGCCGAAAAACGCCATCTCAAACACACTTGCGCGCTCGAGTCCAGAGATGCCCTGGCAAGAGGTAGCCCTAACAAGCTCACCGTCGCCGCCCCGCCCCCTACCTCATCACGGCGGGTGGAGCACCCACGCGCCGCGCGCGAGCCCGACCGCCCGCAACGCAACCTAAACGGCCTTCCTTACGGTCGTACGGCAATACACCCGCATCTCGCGGTCCCCGCGAAAGCAAGCGGATCCACCCGTGGGTTCCGGAGCAAGACCGCGCCCTCACCCCCGGCCCCCGCCAGTACGACAGCCAACCCAGGTTCCGGTTTCGAGGTTCCGGTTTCCGGTTTCCAGGTTCCGGTTTGGTTTCGGCGCGGATCGCACGGCTCTCAAGACCACGTGCGACATGCAGTCGGGCCACGCCTCAAAGCGGAGGAGTACGAGTGTACTGCAATCCGCTCTCTCTCAGTCGCATAGACAGCTCGGTCGCTGCCGCGCTCGTGGGGCCTTCTTTCACGATCCGGTACCGCACCCCCCTGCGACGTCGCCATCCGCAAAGTTCTCTTTGGCCTACTCGTAGTCGAAGTCTTTGTAGCGCCAGTCCCCGGGGTGGGTGGAGGCCGCCGCCACGCCCTCCAGCCCCCGCAGGTAGGTGCCCCAGGTAGGCGGGGCGGGCAGGGCCCGGGTGAGCAGCTTCTTCTCCAGGGGGGACCAGGGCAGCTGGAGCACCGTGGCGAGGCACTGCGGGGGTGTGGGAGGGGTGTGGGCGGGGGTGTGGGCGGGGGTGTGGGCGGGGGTGTGGGCGGGGGTGTGGGGTGTGTGCGCGGTGTGGGGAAGGGCGTGTGGATATCAGGGGAAGGGAAGGGAGGGTATGTCACGGTACCTTGGCCGGCGCGTTGCTCGGCAGGTAGGGAGTGTGTGTAGGGGGAAGGGGGCAGGACGGGGGCTGGCTTGGGTAGGAGGATGGCTGAGCGGCTGGGGACTTAGCCACCGTTGAGCATAGGAGTATATGCTCCGACACTGCACACGTGTATGCCCCATCGAGACTGCCAACTCCCTCGATATCTCACTGACTCACTCTACCCAAGTGGATCTCACGTTGCGGTACCGCGATTAGCACAGCACCCCTGTCGCGGCTGCCGTACGTACCTTTTTGGACACACCCGCAAACTCGCGCTTGACGGCCGCGAGCACCTCGTCCGCGGGGAGCTCCTGAGCGAACGGAGAGGGGTGAGGGGGGAGGAGGGGGCCAACGGTGGACTGCGGACTCAATCCCGGTTTCCAACAGCGCGACCGATTCCTGCCAGCCGACATAAACCTCCAGCGAAATCGCTTACCAACCGACTTCTCCCCCAACCCGCTGATGCCATTACCCGCTTTGCAGTCTCACCCCCGCGTCCCTCGTCCCTCGCCCCGCTCCCTACCCCCTACATCGAAGCCTCCCAATTCGCTGAACCCTCTCGCGCCGCGTCATCTCGTCACCCGCCGCCGCCCCCACTTCCCACATCCCTTCGAGGCGCCCGGAATCAAGACTGTCTATCAGACCCCCATCCACCCAGGCCCCCTGCCAGGCCGCAAGCAACCCCCCTTGGAAAACCAAGACAGTATCCCCCTTCCCCACCCCAACCCCGCTCTGGAAGCAGCGCAGTTTGGAAATGTCTACCAATTTGCTATACCCTCCCCGCCTCCCCCTGCCTCCCCCCGACCGCCTCACCGCGAACATGCGCGGGAAGGTCTGCTCCAGGAAGACCAGCGCCTCCGCATCCCTCAGCGTCTGAACCATCAACAGCAGCTCCAACAACCTGACACCACCGCACAACAACACAAGCACCAGCAGCAGCAGTAGCAGCAGCCGCAGTAGCAGCAGCCGCAGTAGCAGCAGCAGCAGCAGCAGCAGCAGCAGCAGCAGCAGCAGCAGCAGCAGCAGCAGCAGCAGCAGCAGCAGCAGGGGGCGGGGTTGTCAGGATTGGAGGGCGGGAGGGCCGACGAAGACGGGGCGAGGGTGGGGTAAACCGAAAGGACAACGGGCAGAGGCGTGCGGGAGGGACAAGAGAGTGGGTTCAAGACGGAGGAGGGCCAGAAGGGGGCCAGCAGGGGGGATGCGGGGTTCACGCCCTGCGGGGGACACGTGTCTTTTTAGTCCTCGCCTGTAGTTGATGGTGCCCATGGGTCCCGATACGTCGTACAGCCGTACGTCCCGTGGGTCGGGCAGATCCCGGTTGAGCATGAAGTCCTCCACCAGCTTCTGAGAGGCCTCCCCGTAGCCTGGTCCAGGGAGGGAGGTAGCGAGGGAGGGATGGAGGGAGGGAGGGGGGAGCGAGGGAGGGATGGAGGGAGGGAGGGGGGAGCGACGTCGGATGCGGGGGAAGGAGTGGGAGGAAGAGTAGAGGGAGCAGCGGACGGAATCCACTGTCTGTAGGCGACAACCACCCACCGCCCCACCCACCCGCCTCCTTGACGACCCCCTTGAGCCGGCTGGCCAGCCACATCTTGCGGTCCGCCTCCCACTGCTTCTGCCCCGCCGTGTTGGGCGAGTAGTCGTCGCGCTTGATCTCCACCAGCCGCCAGCTCTCGATGTTCTTGCCTGCACATGCGCACGACAACCACAACCACAACCACAACCACCACATGGACGGGCGCTTGGACAGGCAGACAGGCCCACGGGTCGGTGTCCCATCCCACGGGTCGGGAGTACATTTCAGAGGGTTACAGTGGCAAGCTGCGGAGTATCCCCCCCCGCCGGGTCGCAGTCCCCTCAGCGGCTGCTCCGCCCTTCCCTTCGGGTCGCTGCACATGCGCCGCCGAAGGCGGAGGACCTTGGCTCCGGGGAACGGCTCCGGGGACGGAACAGGACGGGGCGGCGGCCACGAAATGACCTGACCCGCCATCTCAACCCCACCACCATTCAGGCGGCCCGGGTCCTAGGGCAAGATGTGCCCCGGGCAGCATCCCACCGGGCAAAGGGACCCATAGGGCCTAGCGCCAGAGCCCGCCCAGCTTTCCCCCGGTCCTCACCTCCTGGACCCAGGATCATCCCGCCCCCCAGCAAGCTGACAGCCCACAGTCGGGCCCCGGGGGAAACCCCATGACCAACCCTCCCGGAGACCCCTCCCTGACCCCTCCCTGACCCCTCCCGGACCCCTCCCGGAGACCCCTCCCGGACCCCTCCCGGACCCCTCCCGGAGACCCCTCCCGGACCCCTCCCGGACCCCCGCCCCTGACCCACCCCTGGCCAGGATGTAGAGCTCATCAGGTGCCCCCGGGTCCAGCTTCTCCACCCAGCCCGCCAGCCAGGAGCCGAACAACACGCGGTACGGCTGCCGCCGGCCGCCGTACTCCACCTGTCGTACATGCAGCCCCACACACAGGGGCGAGCGGGTAAAGCAAGGCTAGGCTTGGTGGCGCCGCACAGCCGATCAGCCGTCGTCAAAAATGTGACGCCCTCCCCTCGACCCACTTCTTCCCAGGTCAGGTGACACTACCGCGGTTTGGCGGTTTAAGGTCCTGGGTTCGAGTCCCAGGGTGACCCCCGACATTGTTGGGAGCATGAGATTATGGCTAGCTGCTGAGATGTGGAGCGAGTTGAGATCACAGTTGATGGATTGAGATTCGCACGCTAGATCGGTGGCGATTGCTGAACCCTCTGTCTCTACGGATGTGCGGGTGAATGGATGAGGTGGGATCCTTAGTTGGCAGGATCAACCGCCGTAGACCCTCGGTTCGTATGGCGTAGGTTCGGTGTGATGATGGTTGAAGGTGTCCTATAGCATCATATAAAACCGCGACATAAACCCTTAGACAGGGCCCGGAAGCCTATCCACACTGTAACGGTACTACTTCTTCCCAGTCCATATGTCCTTTCTCGCTGTCAACCAAAGGCCTCTCTTGGGACGGCTCATTCCGCCCCTAGCTCCCCGCCCCTTTGCTCCCCATGACGTTCACAACATGGCATAGGGCCCTCGGACCGCATCGCACTGCCCCCTCCTTTGACTAGGCACACGCGCTCGCTGGGCCCTCCGACGCATCAGCTGACGGACGATATCAGAGAAGGGCCCTCTAGGGTCCTGGACCTTTCCGCGTCGGCGCTGCAGCCCCCCTGCACCGTGTTTTCGGTAGAATTCCCCCGTCAGCCCCCGTCATCTGGCCCCCGCCCCGTCCCCGCCCCCACCCTCCATCCCTCATCCGCCCACCGTGGACGGGTCCTTCGAGTTGATCTCCTCTATGAGGGCCAGGCACTTGGACAGCTTCTCGCGGTCGCCCGGGGGCGGCCGCTGGCAGGGCGGTGGCGGGTGGGGGTGCGGGGCAGCGGGCACGAGGATGGGGGAGAGGGTCCGCGTCAGTCAGATCCGCGTTCAAGCCTGCGCCCAACTCGGCTCCCCCAGCCTCCCTGGCGCCCTCCCTTGCCCCCGGACGTCCCTGACCTTCCCTGGTGCCCTCCCCCCCTTGTTGCTCCCGGTCCCGAATGTGCCAGGTGATCTTTCCTCCGTCCCGTCTTCACCGCTTGACCGCAGACCGGATCGTCCCTCCCTCCCTCCCGCACCCTGATTCCCCTCCCGTGCTACACCCAGAGGTCCGCCACCCGCCGCAGTCCTGCGACACGGCCCCGGGCCCAGGTCCAGGGGGCTTGATCTAGGGCTTCCCCCCTGAACCCCTCCCTCCTGCGGGAGAGCCCTGACAGGTGCCGGGCCCCTGGGGCAGCGGCTCCGAAACCCCCACTTCCGGGCTGCAAAGTCCGCTGCGCCCTGAGGGGATTGCTGTGGGGTGCCTCACCGTGGCCAGCATCTTGTCCACCAGTACCGCTATTTCGGGCGTGTCTAGGGTGGCGCGGCAGGGCGCCAGACGGTGGAGGTGCCGCAGGGGCGCCCCCGGCATGTGGCAGCGGCTGCCGAGCAGTCCGGCCGGAGAGGCACACGCTGAGGGGGCCCGTCTATTCGGTGCGGCCTCCTGGCCGGCGGCGGCCGCCATCTGGCGGCAGGGAGGAGCAGGGAGGGGCAAGACCGCCAGCGGGAGCATGAATGGGAGCATGAATGGGAGCATGAATGGGAGCATGAATGGGAGCATGGATGGGAGCATGGTGGGAGCATGGTGAGCGCATGGGGGAGGAACCAGTCGGGGGAAGAGAAGACGGGGGAGGACATGGTCGACTGCAAGTACGTGAGACAGCGGGGGAAGTGAGACCTGGTAAGACCTCCCTGGACAAGTGAGGAGCAGAGCAAAATGTGCTAGAAATTGCTTGCGTGGGTGTTACAGCCCAAGCTCAATACAGAGTGCCTATGTCGGAGAGTGCAGCAGTCGGTGACGCGGATGGCGTCCCCGGTGTCCCAGGATCGCCATCCGCGTCACCGACCGCTGCACCCCCCGGTGGCCCCGGGTGCCCCTTTCCAAACACTCACTCGGCAATGCGCGCGGCATGTCCGCGATGACAGTCCCGTATTGCCCCTGCAGTTTCGAATGAGAGGGGGCAACTCAACCTTCGTAAAGCCAGCCGGTGGTGAAGCGCCGCTCACCGGCGGGCACCCAACCCATCATGGGCAACCTGCCCGATGGCGTTTCAAAGATTCGCAAACGCTTGATCACAGATCGTTCACGTAAACCATCAATATAGTATCTGACTAATGCGGTATGGAAATCTGACTTCTGGAGACGTGCAAGTCTCGCGCCCTGCCGAAACACTCACCCTGCAGTGACGCCAGGTGCTAGCTGTCGGCGTGTGCTGTGAAACACATCTCCAGCAAGGATCATTTTGTATGTCACGAGGTGACCTTTGGCCAATAATGGCGAAAAGGGTTTGATGGTGATCTCACCCAAGTGCCCAGGAAACAAAACAGATTATGGTTCACAGCTTCTCTACTTCTTAATAGTCTATCCAGGAAACTCTATGCGGTCAACCCTAAACAAGCGACTTTCTGCTTTGTACGGCGTGATATCTTGAACCCGTGCCCACGGTTATTGCCAACGTCCACACGTCATCGATGATGATTGGTACATAGATTGCTGATCAAATTGAATGAGTTAAGCAAAATGCTATCAGGGACTTCTCGAGGTATCGGGAACAAAGGTTACATGACGCGGGCCTGCGCGCATCATAAAGCCCCATACAGGCTTGGTATGCATTGTCTTCAAGCATCGATCGAGGCCCTGAATGGCGCAAGCCAGAGATGTGCTGATCGAAGAAACCGACTCGCTCGTTACGTGCTTGTGTGTACAGACGAAAGTACGACAGGACCTCGACATGGTCAGGCACCCGAGCGATGCAACAGACAATCTAACCTTTTAAATTACGCAGCGCTCGCAGATTGTCCGGGTTCTGCACAAACGGAGCGTTGTTAGGATACTTAAAGCACACCCGCAACTATCTAGGGTTTGCCCAGATCTTCCGCAACCCCGCAGGTCCATCCGTTCGGGCAGGGCGCACTTCAGTGTGTTGTACCGCCGTACTCGCAATGTGCCCCCCACTCCTCAGCGGGCACCACCGATTTACCACCTCGCCATCCAGCGCTTAGTTCGGATGCATGCTGTACGAAACGGCCATTGAATCGGTGCTTTTCGCGCACACATGGTCCTCATCGTTCAGATATTGTAACTCAACACCTCACCTCGGCCCTCATTCAAACGCAACTGCAACGACGAGCTCCCCTGTGCCGTACATTTGCCTGTTGCCGTACTATTGCGGAACAGTTTGCGTCTATAACAATCCTAACCCCCATTGCGCACTCGTGGACAGTCGGGACCCAGCCTGTGAGCGGCGGTAGTGCGCACAGGCACCGCAGGATGACTGCAGCCCGAGTGGAAGCCACGGCGCCAGCCGCCAACGTCCATCCCCCAAGCCCCATCCTAGTCCATCCGGCTCAACCCAACTCCGCGGCATTGGGGGCCCTGCCCAACATGCCCTTCTGCCGACAGAAGCAACCTGGGGCCACGTTGCTCGTTTCCTCGGCATCATTCCCTGACGGTTCCACCAGTACCCTGGCAACGGCAGCACTCGCTCGCGCAGGGTCCCCGGCCCCCTGGAGCGCACCCCGACCTCTTGACCTCCGCGCCACATACAGCCCCGGTGTGGACGGGCTTCCCCGGACCAACCCACCCCCCAGCCGCAAGTAGCCATTTCTTCCCGATCCTCGTTCGTTTCAATGGAGGCGACCGACCTAGCTTGTGCACCTCTCAGGTCAGGAAGGATGCGGCCACCCCAGCCTGTCTGTGTATTGTGTTCCATCTTCACGTCCACCCCCGACGCGATGTCGCCGTCTCCTCCTCCCCACCCCAACCGCAGGAAACGTCCCACCCGCCGCGCGCTGCACAGCATCCACTGCCGCCGCTGCTGTTCCCATTGCTGCTGCTGCTGCCGCTGCTGCTGCGCTTGCTGACAACCTCACCCGTCCCTCCCTCGCTAGTTTGCGCCCTCGGCCGCTTTCCGTGCAGCCGCTGCCCCGCGCATGGCCGCCAGCTGGGCCAAGGACATCTTCGCTCCCCCTCCACCTCCCACACCACCGCCCCGCGCACCCCCTGCCGCACCACCACCACTACCCCCTGCTGCCTGTGCTGCTCCGGCCTTCACCTCCGCGCCACCGGCTGGTCTCGGAGCCTGCGGCGCCGGCGCTTCCTTCTGTCCGTGCGGCTGCGCGTTTTGTTGGTTGGTGGTTGGCGGTTGCTGTATCGGGGCGACCTGGCGATTACTCAAGTCAACCGGCACGGGGGTGACACGTTTGGGTTTTGACGGCTGGGCTGCGGACTGGTGCTGCTGGTGCTGCTGGTGGTGCTGCCCTGCGGCCCCTGGGAGCCCTCCGCTGGCTGTTGCTGGCGCGGCCGCACCAGCACCAACGCCGGCGGCCCCGCCTTCGTTTCGTCGCTCGGGTGGCCCCTGCTGTGGACCCGACTGCCCGTCCCTCAGAGGGGCGCTGCTGGGCGGGGTGCCGAAGACCAGGACCTGGGGGCCGGGGACCCGGTGTGGATGCATCAGCGGGGTGAGGGGGTGAGCGGGTGCGACAGTTCGAGGGATGACGTTTGGCGTGGACCGGGCGGTGAGACGGTGAGGGGGACGGAGGTGAGTACGGTTAGCAGGGAGGCACTGTGCACGTAGGCAGGCAGCGCGCTGAGGGTCGCGGACAGGTCTGTGAGGACCTCATATACCATATCTCCCTCGTTCGTTTATGCAGTATATGCTGAGGAAGCTTCGGCTGTCGCCGTGGCTGTAACCGATGACCCGCGGGGTCCGGTGTAACATCCTTAGTAATAATATCCCCCCGCCCTCTCGACGTCGGGCTGCTGTATCCTTGTTGCACCCTAAGAGCGGGTCAGGTCCGGTCAATTGGGAACACACCGTTGGTAGGGGAGCAGTGCGAGACACACACACACACACGTACACACCTGCGGCGTCGGCATCTTGACACCCGACCCCGGCGCCTCCCCTCCAGGAACCAACACGCCGCCACCTGCCCCGCCGGACAGCGGCGTGCGAGACGGCGCCGCCGCCCCCGCCGCCGCCGCTCCCGCCGCGGCCGCCGCCGACTGAAGCGGCGACAGACCCTCCGCTGCCGGCAAAGGTGACGGCGCGGCCTTCCCCGCTGCAGCTCCCGCGGGGGCGGCGGCAGCAGTGCCCGCAGAGGGCCCATCGACACGGGTAGGCACGATCCGACGGCGGCCAGGTGAGGACTGAGGCGCCGCTGGCGCCGCCGCAGGTGCTGCACCGCCTCCACAAACGCGGCCAGGGCCAGGACCCGCACCACCACCACCAGCAGCCGCAGCAGCAGCCGCAGAGGGACCCGCCGAGCTCAGCGCTGTGGCCGACAGGGGGATTGGCTGAATGCGTTTGGGCTTGGGTCGCCCCGCCGCAGCGCCACCGCCGCCGCCTCCTCCGGCCCCCGACGGCTCCGCCTCCGCGGGGCGCTTGGCGCCCGAGACGACGACGCCCTCGGCGCGCGTCGTCAACGCCGCATCGCCTCCCGCCATCAGCACCGGGACGGGTTGGATCCGCCGACCGGGTGGCAGCGGGCCACCGGCAGCTGCGCCGCTGGCTGCGGATGCCCCAGCAGCCGCCGCGGCTGCGGCCGGCGCGGCCGCCGAGAGTTGCTCCTCCAACCCCTCCCCGGGGCCCGCGGCGGCCGGGTTCGTGGCCGCTGCCGCGGCGGCTGCGGCCGCGGCTGCAGCGGCTGCAGCAGCGGCGACGGACTTGGCGGCCGCGGCGGCGGCGGCGGCCGCGGCGGTGCGCTCCTGGTGCCTCCTGGCGGCGGCCCGGGAGACGGCGGCAGCTACCCCGGCGGGGAGGTCCTCCAGGGGCACCGGCTCCCCCAGCTCCCCGTCCGAGAAGGAACACACGGTGCAGTACCCGTCTCTGCGGGGAGTTCGACACACACACACACACACACACATACACACATACACACCAAGGGCGGGCGGGTTGCAATTCTATACACACTAAGGTTATTTGGTACGTAGTATGTCAGTCCGTGGGCTGGGTTGGGCGGGTTCTTTTTCTTAACACATACCAACAGTTCAGGTCGGTTCGGATGGGGTAAATTTAAACGCACCAACGGTCCTCATTTACACATCCCTGGTAAGTATCATGGGCCCGGGGTCTTGAGCGAGTTTCTCGCTACATGCACCAACCGCCAGGCAGCGAACCGGACCTCATCCATCCACATCCCACACCGCGACCCCAGTCCAGTCCAGCCCACCCACACCGCCACCCATCCACCCACCTGGACGCCACGACAAGGAAGCGGCCGTCATCCGACCAGGCCAGGTCCGTCACCGCCGCGAAGTGGATACCGCCCATCACCGCCAGCGGCTCGAGCGCCTGTGGGGGAGCCGCGTTGGCGGGTACAGTGAGAGCAAGAAGCCCAGCGTGATGGGGGTTTTGGAGTGATAGGGGCTCTAGGGATTGAGGGGGACGGGGAGGGCCCACGACGGGGAGGGCTTCGGGCCCAGCCCCTGCGAGAGCGGTGTGCTGGCCCGAGGGTATGCCATTGATGTGAGGTGCCTCAGGAGGTCGGTGGTTGGGGTGTGTGTGCTTCCGGGACGGTACGAGAGGGTAAGGTCCTATTTTGGTTCGCTGCGCTGTTGTTTTTTGTCTCGAAGGACAAGAGCGGCATCGCTGCAGCAGGATATGCTCCCGGACTCCTCCCCGAAGACGTACGTACCTGCATGTCGTACAGGATGACGCTGTCGACGGACGCCACGGCCATGATGATTCTGTACGGCAGCCGCGACGCGACGACCCCCGCGGCGTTGGCCAGGGGCCCGGACTGCGGCTGCTGCTGCGGAGCTCGGAAGAGGCGCGGGCAGAACCTCACCACCAGCGCGCCCTTGCTGAGACAGGGCAGGCTGAGGGCGGGTCCGGACCTGTGTGTGTTGGAGGGGTGGAGGGGTGGAGGGGTGGAGGGGGGGTAGGAAATAGGTAGACATATTCAAACTGCGGGGTTGGAAGGCGGTGATCGGAAATTCGGAAGGCGTAGGTGGGCTTCCCGCGGGAAAGGGAGAGGGTCGCATGCTGCCGCAGCAAGCCCAAGCATTCCCCTCCACTTAATACTGTCAACCCCCTCAGCCACGCTGACACACACACACACAGTCTCCCAGATAGCCCATCTGACAACCCTCAGGAACGCCTAGCAGCGGTACACCTTAACCGGCATCCCGGACCTGGCCCGAGGGTCCGGGCCCCCGAACGCAACGCGGTCCCCACACACGCAGCCCCCGTACACAGCCCCCCCTACAGCCCCCTCTCCGCCGCTCCACGGTGGCGCACCAGTCGCCCCTCGAAAAGATGTGTGTGGTGCTCGTGACGGGTGCCGTACCGGCGCTCCTGCAGTTCAGTCGAACCAGACAACGGCGGCCGCGTGTAGTTAGCTAGCAGTGCCGAGGTCAGCGAGGAGGGCTCGGCTGTCACCGATCACGCGCTGGAGGGTCCGCTGTCGCAGGGTCGGTCCACCAGTGGTAGTAGGACTACGGAGTGCGGTCCGGACAGACCCCGGCCCACGTTGGCCCTACCCTAGGGGTAGGTTGTGGGAGAAAATTGAAGAAAGACAGAAACCAGAAACGACCCCGGGCACACGCAGAAATACTCAGAATACTGGGGGGGGGAGAATGCACCCAGCTGAAGACCCCCTGACAGACCTGACACCGCTTCTGTCCTCTTTTGAGCCCCGGAGCCCCCCCTCCCCACCTGAACACGCCCGCCGGGGCCGCCAAGAAGGCCCCGTCCGGCGACCAGGCCAGGCGCCGAAAGAAGGTGGGCAGCGAGTCGTCGCAGAAGAGCGGCTGCTTGGTGGGGCCGCCACCACCACCACCACCTGCTGGCAGGCGAAGCGGGGCAGCGCCAAGGCCTGCTTGAGCCACCCTTCCCCTCCGTGAACATGCTCGACATGGAACGTGGCAGCTGTTGAGATGCGCTGGCTCGCGCGAGCACCCTCGAATCGCCGCTGGGGTGAGGCGGGGCAGCGCCACGGCTGTTGAGATACTCCAGCTCAAGCAACCCCCGGGAGCTCGTTCCAACACCCCCCGGGAGAGCTCGTTCCAGGAACATCCCAACGTGAATCCCGGATCGCCGCACGTCGTCGCCGCAGGTGCCCCTAGCGGAACGAATTCATACCGGATCTTCTTCTTTCGCAATCCTGACAGCAATGTCAAGTTTTTCACAGCATTACAGGCATCCGCTCGACCACCAGTGTTCTTTCCGAGCTCTCATACCCACACCCTCCAGGGGAATCACCCGCGTACTGGCCCGCGGGTTTGCGTCCGACCCACCTGCGGTCGGAGCCGCCGGGGCCTCCCCGGGGAGGGCTCCCCCGGCCCCCGCCGCCGCCGCCGCCGCCGCCGCCGCCGCAGACTGAGATGGCTGCTGCTGCTGTGGCTGTCCCCCGGGTTGCAGCGGGCACTTTGCCAGTGTGGCTGCCGCGTACAGACCGTCCTTGGCCAGGGATGCCGAGGTGACGCCGGCGGCTGCTGCTGCTGCCGCGGTCCGCTTGGCACCTGCATGGGTCGTGGAGGGCGGAAGTGGGAGGGGAGCGTGGCTGGCAGGGCTTGGCCAGGACAAAGTGATGATACCCCGTCGCATCATCATCCAGACCCCCGGCAGGGCCTGTTGGCCCCGGCTTAGTAGTACTCAAAACACGTCAATGTGCCCGTTACAGTACGACATGCCGTACAGGTGCAGTCATGCACGGCCAGGGTCGGGGCCCCTAATCATCATCATCATCATCATCATCATCATCATCATCATCATCATCATCATCATCATCATCATCATCATCATCATCATCATCATCATCATCATCATCATCATCATCATCATCATCATCATCATCATCATCATCATCATCATCATCATCATCATCATCATCATCATCATCATCATCATCATCATCATCATCATCATCATCATCATCATCATCATCATCATCATCATCATCATCATCATCATCATCATCATCATCATCATCATCATCATCATCATCATCATCATCATCATCAATTCATCATCATCGGGTCTCAAGCGCGCTCTCCCACCTGCCTCCAGCAGCGCCGCGTGAGGCGGCTTCACCGCGTACACCCGCGCCGTCCGGTCCGCCGACTGGGAGGCGATGTAGCGGCCCAGGGGGTCCCAGGCCACTCCCTGGACGTAGTGCCCGTGGTCTTGGAGCCATTTCTGAGGGGGACCGGACAGCCGGACCGGCGGCAGGAGACAACGGACCGGCGGCAGGAGACAAGGGACAGGGGCACGGCAACAAGACATATGATCGCAAGGGTTGACTGGCGGGGATCCCCCCGGGGGAACAGGTACCTTGCCGTTGCCGTGCTGTGGGAACCCGTCTTGCGGCGTCATCGATGGCCCGCGGCTCACCGATGACCCGCGGGGTCCGCTGTAACATCCTGAATAATACTAGGTGCAGACCCGCCCTAGGCCCCTGCTGCCCCAAGCAACCGCAGGACCATCCGCCCGACCCAAACGAAACGCTAGTGGAAGGCCGCGGTGAGGCCGGGTCAGCCAGAGCTCAATCACTGAGATCCGCATGCCCCCTGCTGTCTGTTCCTTGTTCCGATGGCCCCAAAAGAGACCCACCAGCGACTTGCGGCCCTCCACGTCCCACAGGATGCAGTTGTTCTCGATGCCGCCGCTGAGCAGCGCGCTGCCGTCCGGGGCCCAGGCCAGGTCCAGGACGTCGTCGCAGTGACCCCGCAGGAGGCCCACCTGGCGCCAGAGGCCGCTGGCGGCAGCCGAGGCCGCCCCGCCGAAGGCGTCGCCGCCGGCTACCGCAACAAAAGAGATGGAGGACGGAGACGTGTGCAAGGCGGGTGCGGATGTGAGTGGGGGGCGTCGAGCGGCTGAGTGTGAGGGTATAAGGAGTGCGGAGGGAGTGTGGGCGAAAGTGAAGGGCCAGCAGCTGAGATGCGCTACAGCCAATGGGGAGGGCAACGAGGGGCAGACTGGCGACTCGCCGGGCAGTCGCCGGTGGGGGCACACTTTATCCACATCAGAGACACATCACGACATCAGCGCAACCTGAAGAAACGTCCCAAGGATGACGGTGTCGTGGATTGGTACTGGTACTGGTGGATGCAAGCCCCACCTTACCCTCGCATCCCAAGGATCACGTTATCGCGGATTGGTACTGGATGCAAGCCCCACCTTACCCTCGCCGTCGGGGTGTCCGCGCTGCTGCTGCTGCTGCGGCTGCTGCTGTGACGAGTGTTGTTGGGGCTGTGGGGCGCCCGAAGCGAACGCCGCGAAGCGCCACAGCAGCACCTCCCCCTTGTCACCGGCGCTCGCCAGCATGTCTCCTGCGTAGGTAGCGTGGACACGCCGGAGTGACAGACAGGTCGCGGCGGGCGTGGGGATCTGAAGGAGCGCGCAAAGCGTTTTTTTGCAGGTCGGCATGTCTGGACGCTCTTCTGCTATCATGCTCGGTCCGAGGCAGTGAATAAGAGCTTACCCCGAACGTACAGCTCACCCATTGTGAGCGGGCTCACCTGAAGGCGAAAATCGGACGCAATTCACTGACTTGCTGTTGACAGGGTAGCTGCTCAAGAAGCGAACGCCGGGGCTGCCGTCATCCTCGGTCACCACTTCCCAGTGCTGCAAACAAACAGCATAACAGCAGGTTTTGCGAATGGTACAGAACAAACCCGGCTCGCTTCTAAGTACTGATCAGGTTAGGTTAACATCTATGGTCGTGTGCATCGGGAAAGTCAGGCAAGGAGACGACGCGAGGCCGCACCTTGACTTCGCCATCCTGCCCGCCCGAGACAAGCATATGGCTGTTTGGCTGGAAATCTACGCTGAGAACAGGCTCTTTCCCATGCCAAACGATTTGAAGCGTCTTCAGCTGCATGGCGCTGCGTTCGGAGTGACGTTGGGCTTCCCGGCTGTCGCGGACCAAGTTTTAAGAGCGGGATGCCTCGGCCACGAATTTTGACGATGCTTATGTTTATAGTTAAAATGTATACGAGACGCAGCAATAACTGGCAAGATGCTTGCCCCAAAGTTGAGAACAGGTGATTTGGCAAGGTGCCAAGGACACTCAGCGAATAAGCAGCGATATTTTTACTAAGCGTCACAGTATCATGTATGAATGACTCAGGATTGAGAAGGTAGTGCGGCGAGGTTACGACGGTCTTCGCGCCATTTCATGTACGGTACTAAACGTCCGCCTGTAACCGTCGGCAACCGCCAACCGGCCCAGCACACCAGCAGCGTTACATAGTATCAAAAGTGACGTCAAATGTGATAATTTGATCGAATGAAGCAACTGGTATGCCAATTACGCAAGCGGGACGTCCAGATGGATGACACGGCGTGAGATATTCCGGATATTCCGAGACCAGGAGAGGTCCCCACCTCAGGCCACCCCAACCAAACACCACCTTGACTGTGTTAAAGCGCCCGACGATTAGGCGATGGATATCCATGGCCGACTTGGGGCCTCCTGGCATCGTGCCGGGTGCTGAGGTAGGGAGCAACTTGATGCAACTGGGCGCAGACCCGAACAGGATGAGCTGTCACCGATGACCCGCGGGGTCCACTGCAACAGCATTGATTATAATCAAGAAGTTGGGACGGGGATCAGATGTAGGAATGCTTCCAGGAACTCCCAATCGTTACTGCACCAATATGGTTACTGCACCAATATGGTTGTCGCACCAACCCGCCTATTCGTGTTGCCTACTATGGCTGTGTCGCGGCTGGTGTCATGGCCGGTGTGTTCCTTGCCTGCCGTTTCCTCCCATGGGGACCAAAGGGCTCAGCTAAGCGGCCCTACGCAAGGCACGCAGATCCAACCATCCTTCGTTGGGGGTCCTTCAGGGCCCACCCCGTCCCTGAGCCCATCCCAGACGAGTCAGCCGTCGTCAAGACCGCCGACGTGCGTGTGTTTAGAATTGCAACCCGCCCGCCCGACGTGCGTGTTAAAATAAACCGAGAGACACGACTTGCGAGGACCCTAATTGCGCACGCGGACGAGTGAGGCCGTGGGCTGCGCCGACGTGCGTGTGTGTTGACCACCATCCCTCCATAACGGATGTGTGCATCTATGAGCGATGTTACAGGATAGTACGATTATACGAGTGATGGATGCATGCACGACCATACCTCACTCCTACACGGGGCTTGTGACCCGCGGGTCAGCTAACCGCTGTGCGCCCTTGCAGCAAGGTAGGGTAAACCCTAGAGAAAAGTCCACTCTCAGGGACTGCTTACAGTTCGCGCAGTCGGCTGTTTCCGCCATGCCCGGCACCTAGTCATCCATCGGCCAAACACCCGCATGACACGGTGACGTGCCTGCCTGCCGGCCTGGCTGCCTGCATTCCTGCTAGCAACAAGCCGTGACCCACGGTTCATAACACCACATGGGGCAAACCCGGGAGAGGTCTCGGCCGCTCCCCATCCGCGAGATCTGGGACTTGATACCGGCGCAGCAGCAACCACGCACAGCAGTAGCCGGGAATACGAGGCGCACCCGGCCGTTCCCGATGGATGACCCGCGGGCCCACAGTGACCCAAGATAATTCATGGCGGTAAGAGATGCAACAAACACAGCGGTGGAGAAGCCATCCACCACCCACGACAATGCCTCGCGGGTGGCGATGTGCGCCAGCCGTCGTCAGCAACGCACAACATCGCACATACACAAACGTGCAGCGAAACAGAGAGCAGTACGGTAAGAGGGAACCGCCCGAAACCCGCCGAAATCCACCAAGCGGTGACTTGCATGGATCTGAAACGACACCGCACACATACACACATGAATGAAACGCGGCCAGGACCACGCATGGGCCATGGGGCCGCTGGCCGACCACCGTCCGTAACTCGTACTGCCATGCACTCGGCTGCCCCACGTCGCGGCGAAGCCTATGAGGACACACATCACATCACAGCGCATCGCCATGCTGTCCTCAGCTTCGCAGACACACACACACACACACACACATACACACACACACACACACCGCCAAACACACCGACACATCTGCAGGCACAGCCCACCACCAGGACAAACAAACGAGTGCAAAAGCATCAGAGTGTTGCGCCCATGGATCACCGATGACACATGAATGCAGGGGAGCAGGAAAGCGGGCCGCTGCTCCACTGTGCCCCGAACTGCATTGGAACCCCCCCGTACCGACGCCAGCCCTTGTACGACCTAATTGTGACGAGGGGCAGGCAGGAAGGCAGGCAGGCGTATCCGCAGCAGCGGAGCACGCCCAGTGCTCCACGCAGCCGCTCAATCCATCCGGCGAGTGGGTGGCCAGGTCAGCCTGTGTGCCCCTGGGTGGCCCCTGCTCCCCTTCCTGAGGAGCCACAACACAGTGGCCAGCAGCAGCGCAGTGCGCTGCCGGACCGCCTCATCCGAGAGGTTGGGCGCCCGCGTGACAGCAGCCGCCTACAGATCTCGATCAGGTGGACCTCCCTCTCCTTCGTCCAGTCGCCCTCCCTGGACTGCTCGCACGCATCGCCGCGGCGTCGCACCTCCATCGAGCCGAGGGTGCTTCAACCGGACTTCGGGGGCTCCGGGGGTTCCACACCCACCAGGGATCCAGGGTGGGTGGGTGGGTGCAAGTCCGGTGCGCATCACCACCACCACCGAAAAATGCGAGACGCGGTTCCGCTCCTCAAGGCCCTTCCCCTTGGCCTTCCGCACACAGGCGACGGCCGAAGCAAGAGCCCCCAAGAGGGCCCGATACACGGCACAACTCGAGCTGTCTGAAAAACACATGCAGGCAGCAGGAGAAGGTGCCACAAGGCGCCTCTCCGCGCTCGGAAAGGGCGCAGCGCCAGGCCACCGCCGCAGTTGCAGCGGGAGCGGAACCCGCCGCAGTTGCAGCCGGAGCGGAACCCGCCGCAGTTGCAGCGGAAGCCGCAGCAAGCAGCGGACACAACCTCCTCCGACCCACGGGTCACGCGCCACCGCGCAGCCCTTCACAAACATGAAATGCCGACCACACACGCACACACCGGCACGTGGCGAACAGCGCTCTCGATCCGGGGGCCGCTCGAACCCGGCCGTCCAGCCGACAAACAAAACAAATGACATGAGCCTTATGTATGCCTCCCCCCTCCCCTCCAGACAGGCGGGGCAGCCAAAACAGCGAACCAGGACGGGGGCGCTGCGCCCGCGGTACATCGACGCCAAGCGGTCCGTGCACTGGAAAAGTGCCGCGTCAGTGCGAACTCGGCTCGATTCGGGGGGAAGACCGTGTGCTGCATTGCGCATACCTTGTCTGTCACCCACCTAGGAAACATATGGGCTCGGCTAGGAAAAGACCGTGTGCTGCACCCCATCCTGTCCCCCACCTCAGGCCCTAGACCCTACACCGACACCGCCAATCGGTCTTGCCTTACACACCTGTCAAAAATCTCTTTCGCTTGCTCATGTGAAACATGATATGAAGGCGCGAAAGGTAAAAATCTGGCGACCAAAGGAACGTACTGACCAAAGGAAAGTACTAAGGAAAACAAAACCGCCGCAGAGAAGCCAACCAGCCCTGGGCGCAAGCTCGAGACCAACGGGAGCCCGCCGCTTCGCCAAACCAGCCCCCCTTCTCAAGCTTTTGTCGGCTTGCCGACGCGCTCGCAGGGGTCCTTCCTGGAGCAGAATCACGACCGGGGCCGCCACTCCAGAAAACCTGCGCCGCCACCAATAAGTAGGACCCGACCCGACCCGACCCGACCCGAGATGGCACGACGGTATCGCACAACGCACACCCCGCGCGCATCGCACGTCGCCGCGCCTCAGCACCTGACAGGCTCCAAGGGGGGCACCGCGGCGGCGGCGATCGGACTGCCGGCCACAGCGGATCCTGCCGCCAGCACCGCGACAGCCGCGGCCGGCGCCTCCCGCCCCGACCCTGCCGGCTCAGCCTTGGACGCCTCGGCCGCCGCGCAGCACGTCAGACGCAGCCCCGACTCGATGTCGAAATCCCAATCCTCCGAGGCCGCCATCTTGCCGCCGCCGCCTTCCTCACCAGTACCCGCCGGGCCGGAGGTCCGCGCGACTATGTTGATCACGCCTCCAACGCCGGCGCCAACGCCCGCACCGCCGCCGCTGCTGCTGCTGCCCCCGCCGCAGCTCTCCGCACGCCTGCTGCTGCTGTTCGCGTTGATGCGATCCGCATCCCCATTCTTCGCAGCGCCCGTCCCATCATCTGTCTCTTCCCTAGCGCTTGTCGACTTGATCCTGACGCCCTCTTGCTCCTCATCGCGGGCGGCCCCACCAGCCGCCCCCAAACCAGCGCCCGCACCACCGCCCGAGCCACCGCCACCGCCACCGCCAGCCGCCGCCGCCGTGCAGTCGCGCGAGGGCATCGGCAGCTGGACGCGGACTGCGCGATGGAGTCCGGCGGCGTCCTGCGCCCTCCTGCGGGTCGGGGTTGCGGGCCCTAGGGTAAGACGTACCGGTCCAGATCCGGAGCCGCGGCCCAGCGGCGTGGGGTCCGCGACAGAGAGCGAACAAAATGAATGAACGAATGAACGAACAGGCGAACGGAAGGAAAAAGGTGGCAAGGAAGGTGAAAGGCACGGCGACGGCGGAGCAAATCAAGCGAGAGGGAGCGACAGGGCGGAAGAGGAGGAGCAGCAGTCGTGGCGTGCGAGGGAAGGGCTGTGGCTTGCGAAATGACTGAGGGGGGAGGTAGGTTCCGGCGCGCTGCTGTGATGCCGTCCTTCGGACTGTCCGTGGCCCGGGCGCGGCCTGCAACCTCGTAGGGGAGGAGGAGGAGGAGGAGCCCGGCGGGCCGCGACTGCAATGTACTGCACTGTACTGCAGTGTACTGCACTGTACTGGTCGTGAATTGGAGCGAGCGTGGGATGGTGAACGGGTCCGATAATGGTCCATCGGGGCCGCACCAGAGACCAGACAGACAGCATCACACCGGACAACATCATCACGTGGGCGCAACGAGACCCTCTCGCGGTCCGCGGCGTCGTCCCCTGCTGTGCCCCTCCCTTTTGACCCCGTGCCCGACACGACCACAGCGATGTCTTGCCTATGGCAAGTACATCACAGATTTGGTATGTGTACGGGCCTGGGCGGTTCTGGGTGGGTTCTCCGTGCCTGCACACGGTGCACACAGGTTGACCTGCCATGGCGCGAGAACCCAACGCGGCCACGAGCCCGTTCGTGCCCGGTCTCACTGCCATCACGCCTTCCGACCCGAGGGTCGGGTTCCCTGCTCGCGCCACGCCCGCTCACCGGTACTCCGCCAGCCGCTCCGCAAACCTGGCCCGGCCCCAGCCCGTCCACGAGTCCAGGTCGCGCCCCGCCGCCTCCCACTCCCACAGCTGCAGCAGGAACCCTGGACGAGCCGGGGGAAGGGAGGGGCAGACCACGTGGGGTTTCAATATGTCGGGAAACGAATCCGTGGAAGCGGAACAGCCGCAAGGACTATCACTGACCTGTGGGTCGCTGGGCCCACTCCAGGATTGGAAGGGACAGCTGTCAAGAGGAGGACCCGAATGCAGTCGTTTGCGGGAATTTGATGGAGGGGGCAAATGTCAAATCCCCAGTCATCGAGGAGGCGGTGGCCTTGGCGGACACCGCGGTGCAGACTCACGCTGCCAAGAGCTACGAGGACGCCCTCTATCGAGCGCCTCAAGAAGGCGCACAGTGAAGACACACACACACACATTATGACGTTTTGCTTGCAGGTGCATTGTGGTGTGAGTCTGTGTCGCCATGGCAGCCGACCCGCACAACCTGGTAGTCTTCCGCGACGCAGCGACACCAACAGCGCGCCAAATCGACAGCGTTCTTCCGACACCGCAGGCTTTTTTTACTTAATATGGGTCGGGCATTGGGTATGTTATGTACGCATACGGGCAACTATTTGGGCGCTGCTCTGCCCCTTGCATATCACGCACGCCTGTTCTGCCTGCCGAAGAACACACAAGCATAACCCTCCCCTGCCGGGCGACGGCGACGCAGGCCGTGTTTTCCGTACACGCTCGCTCGCACGCACGTACCTAAGTTGGGGTAGATGCAGGGCCGCGCGGCCTTGACCTGCTTGAAGGCCTCCACGTACGGCAGCTGCTCGTCGTACATCAAGTACGCCACCACCGTGCTGGCGGAGCGCGAGATCCCCGCCATGCAGTGTACGAGCACCACACCCGACGGCGGCTCGGCCGTCGAGCTGCTGTCGCCGCCAACGCCAGCGCCGTCCTCGGCGCCTGAGGTGCCGTACGTTGGTCCGTACATGTTCCCCGGGGAAGTGTCGGCGGCGAACGAGGAGAGCCGCATACCGTGCGCGTGCGGCACGTGTAGTGTGCGCATACACGCACATGCGACAGACGCGTACCCGTGATCGTGCGTGGGGTGCACATGGGATGCATCCTTGCATGGGAAGGGTGTAGGGCAGTGCCATGGCAGTTTGGGAGCGAAATGGGCGGCGGACTGGCCCGGTTCAAAGCGGTAAATGGACCAGACCATAGGTAATGACGCATCGCATTCTGGTGATCCAGGGTCCTCCTCATCCACAGATCGGTGGGAGGGGCGTGATCAGATGGCGGAGGGGTAAGCTGCCTCCTGGCGCACCGTTGCCGCGGTGACGGGCGTCGTTGATAAAGTTGAAGCACCGCTTAAGGTGGCGGATGATGTCCTCCTGCTCGAGGTCGTCTATTGCGATGCGGAGGTACTGAAAGCGGTCCGGGAAGCTGGGGCGCAACTCGCTCCCGACCTGTCCCGGGAGACAGGAGATGTGGCGGGAGGGGTGAGCAAAGTGGTGCGTTTCATCCCAACAAAAGTAGATATCGTGAACTCATAATGAGACGAACACGAACCTGCAAGATGTGCGTTACGCCTTGCTGTCGCAACAGAGCGTAGTCGTGCTCATGCTGCGCTGCGCCGAGGAGGAGGTAAGGCCGCACAGTGGCCATCTTGGTATCAAAGGTGAACATTGTCGAGACAAATGATTATGGCTGCCGCCAAAGCTTCCCCAAGAGGCGAGGCGTTGTAGCTCAGCCTTGCTTACACGCAACGGGTGCGAGGAATCCCGGCACTGTGATATAAGGTGATGATACTGCAATCGACACCTCAGAAGCTGTAGCAATGGCCCGGCAGTTTCCTAACATCGACGGTCAGTTCATGTCAATATTTTATAGCTCCGTGGTAGCTTTCCCGCAGCTGGTGTGTGCCTTCATATGCGAGCAACAAGGCTCGTTATGTAAAGGAAACTTTCGTTGCATGAAGAGTTGCAGACGTGTCTCGGCGCTACGGGAAATCGCGGTACGATGCTGTACAGCCAGCGAGGCACTCGCGAACAGCTTACGAGGTCCATTGAAAATTAGGCGAGGATGCGTTGCTGTCCCATGGACCTTACAGTTACACAGCATATCCATGTCCGCGACGCCGGGAGACGCGCAGGATCCACGAGCCCGTCAGCTGTCACGGTAAGGGCCATTAAAATCATATAATCAAATAATTTCCCATTATCAAGAAAGTTCATTACATGGTCAATAAGTAAAGGAACGTTCGGCAGGGTTTGGCGGTGTTACGTAAGGAAACTGCTCGCAATCGCGATGCGTGCACAGATGGGCACAGATGCACGCGCAGACACGCGCCTTCTCCGCATTGGACCATCTGGTCGGACAAAGCATTGTCACCGCAAACCAAGTGGCAGAAGTTTGTAGAACACATCACCCTTAGGAAGCGATCGTTACAAGGGGGACCAGCAATTAAGCTGCTCGCCCGCCGTACAGGCGCAGACGGACTGTTCATCCTACCCCAGGGGCATGCCGTGCACTAAGCAGGGAGCCATGCCAATGAAAAAGCAGCCAAGAACCACCAGCGCCCAACCTTCATATCCGACAGATACGTATTGAAAAGAAGCCAAGGACCACGCACCAGTGCCCACCCTTAGAAGATGAATGACGCGTCATGATATCAACCTTTCCACCCTGGAGTACGGTATGTTGCGGTCGTTCTAATGAATGTTGCATAACGAGCACGCAACGGACCCCCCCGACCCTCTCTGCCAGGCACCCGACCCCCGCGACCAGGCACCCGACCCCCGCGGTCCTCTCTGCCAGGCAGGTTCGAAGTCTTTGCCTATCGTACTGTCGCCAGAAGTATTTCCCGTGACCCAAGTCCAGAAAGACGCACAATCCCCTTCTGCAAACATCATTGGGCCGGGGGGTCATTGCTCAGTCGGTGATGACAGGGCGACCGGTGATTAAGGGGTGTTTCGTCAACGATGCTTGAACCATCAATGCGGATGTATCAACTTGATCACATTTACGTCTTAATTGAGGGAGCTATCCATCGTTGTTGACAGGTCAAGAAGCGACCAAGGTACGGTAACGGAAAACGGTCTGGATTAGCGCAAGCCGCAAGTGTCTCCTGCAAAGCATGCCCCCGGACATATCAAGTGAACTTGATGCGATTTTATGCCGACCGCGAAGCTTTACACCGACCGGCCAAGTACCAAGGCTTGTATTACTTCGCGTGCATCAATACCAGGCTAGGTTTACATGTGGAATATAAACATGGTCAAACTAAGTTCAACATGAATGTTATAAAATTGCATCGCGCTGCGCATTCAATTGCGGCACCCGCAAACTTGGTGGACCAATCGGCGATTGGCAGTTGTCGCATGCGGACCGGACGCATTCCATTGGCGTCATTTCAAGGTATGAATTTATATGACACGATGTGCTGGGCGAATGCTCTTTCCACTCGCGTACCGTTTGTGTGGTTGCCAAGGGAACGCCGGAACCTGCGGCTCCACACGCCGGCGGGGACACCAATATCACGCGTGATACTGATACTAACGGCCCACTTACAAGTCCCCTTGGGTTTGCTTGCGATGGGGTCCAGGCAGTTGCAGCCGTTGCAGCGGAGAAGGGATCGTCGGTGCTGGCCGGGGTCGGGGTCAGGTGCAACAGCTTTCGGAGCGCCGTCCCTGGGGAATAGTTGCCTACGGACATACCCTGCCTGATAAGACTGTTTACACGCCCCGCATTTAGTACCCGTTTACAATCAAATTCTGCACTGCATGGGCCCTCCCTTGCCTGCCGTACTGCACCCGCCGTATCCCCCTGTCGTGTCGTCCCTGGCGTCCGTCGCTGTCGTACGGAGTTTGCAGTCGCCCGGCGGCCCTGGTTGCCAGACACCTCGACCTGTACAGCAGCCGTACATGCAGTACACTCGGCGAACGGGGCTGCGGCAGCAGCGGTAACGGCACCGGCGGGCCCGGTGGTGTCGGCGGGGCCCTTCTCGTCACCGCCACCGACCGCGTCACCGTCGGGACGAGGTGGCTGGCGGGGCGTCGGCACGGCGGCCGCGCCGCCGGCGGCGACCACTGACCGAGTGGCGGCGCCGCCGGCGGCGTCCACGCTGCCGTCGCCGGCTCCCCCTGGAGTCTTCGTGGCCTACTACGCGGATCACTGGCGGGTGCGTGGCTTGCAGCCGTGTGTGCAGGGGTGTGGGGTGTGTGTGTGTGTGTTGTAACGGCTACCCAGTCGCCCCAACGGGACAAGACGCTCATGAGGTCTCCAGGGGTGGCACCATAGGGCATCCCGCGGGGCATGCGAGGCAGGGGCGCAGCTGCGCCCCTCAAGGACTATGCCCCTGTAGACTTTTCCCCTGTGCAGGAGATAAGCGAAACCGAATGAATCCACACGCAGTTTGGGGGGTGGTTGATGGGCGGGGACTGCGCTCCGGAGCTGTGTGCGGGTTGGTGTGGTCTGGCGCCGGAGCGCGGGGCTGACTCTGCGCGGGGGGGTTGGAGCTGGTGGGGTTGTCGGGCCGAGCCTGTGTCCCGTGTCCGCTGCCATCGGCGCCGCCATGTCCCCCAATCCCCATATCCCCTGCCCTCCTTCGGACCGCAAAACCCTGCCTGTCCCTTCCGCGCCCCGCACCGACCCACACCGACCTGCCATGCCCCACCACCACATCAGCCACCACCACCGCCACCACCACCGCCACCACCACCGCCACCACCACCGCCACCACCACAGCCACCACCACCACCACCACCGCCCGCAGGTGCCGCTGCCGCCCGGCCACCGTTTCCCGATGGAGAAGTACGCAGCGACCCATGGGGCGCTCGAAGCCGACCCCTCCCTGGAGGGCCTCCTGCAGCTGCGGCCCGGGCCCCAGGTGGCGTGGGAGGACGTGACGCTGGTGCACGACCCGGGCTACGTTGAGAGGTTCAGGTGGGTATACGGTAGAAGAAAGCTGCGCCAGGTTCAGGTGGGGTGTCTGAAAGAAAACTGAGCCGCGAGAAGGGAAGTCTAGCGTGACAGTCGTGTGAGGGTGTGTAGGGATGGGGAGGTTATTGCTTGGCGGCCTCGTGGATGACACTACCACGTGGAATTGGAATGAATGACATACACACGGGGAATGAAGGCGACGGAGAGTCACGTGGGCGGGTTGCGGCTCCAGGGGGGAGGGCGGGCGGGCGGGCGGGTCATGGCATCCTGGAGGGCTGGGGCGTGCGGCTCGAGTGTCTGTCCGGCGGTGCACCCGGACCCGCCGCCCCCTGCCTCCCTTGTGTCTCCCTCCCTCCCTCCCTCCCTCCCTCCCTCCCTCCCTCCCTCCCTCCCTCCCTCCCTCCCTCCCTCCCTCCCTCCCTCCCTCCCTCCCTCCCTCCCTTCCTCCCTCACTCCCTGCCTCTGTCCCTTCCTCCCTCCCTCCCTTCCTCCCTCACTCCCTGCCCCTGTCCCTCCCTCTCCTTCTTGGCACCACACCGCCAGCCATCCCCCCAGCGGCCGGACTGGCGCACCCCACCGTATCGCCGCCTCCGCCCGGACAACCCCCCGCCCGGACGCCATACCCGAACCCCAATCTACACCTCGGATCGACCCGCCCCGCCCCGCCCCGCCGCCGACCCGACCCCGCCCCGCCAGGTCGGATCAGATGACGGAGCCCGAGATGCGCAACGTGGGCTTCCCCTGGAGCGAACAGCTGGTGGGAAACATCCGGGGGGTTGGGGGGGAGGGAAAGGGTTTTGCGGTTTGACACGGGGCGGGGGCGGCCTCCTCGAAGCAGATGGCACCAGGGAGGGGCCTCGCCGTCGCGGCCGCTGCGGCCCCCCCGGGGGCAGGGCAGGGCAGGGCAGGGCGGGGTGCGCCCTTCGCTGCCCACACACACTGTCGCATCGTCAACTGCGATTCCCCGATCGCCGTCCGGACACCGCCGAACCGACAGGTGGGCCGCACGTTCTCATCCTGCGGGGGGACCGTGGCGGCAATGCACGTGGTGATGCAGCAGGTGCGGGTCCAGGGAGGGAGGGAGGGGAGGGGAGGGGAATATAGTAAATTGGTAGATGTATTTATATTGCGGAGGCGAGGGGAGGGGAGGGGGCTCTTTTCGATTTCGCAGCCTGTATTGACATGAGGGGGGGAGGGGACCTGGGTCGGGTGTCACAAATAATCCGCCGGGTGGGGGGAAAGTGGGATCCGGGTCCACCACCGGGTGACAGGGAGCTGAGCCGCGTTTGAGAGGGGCGGCCGGGACTCTTCGAGGCTTGAATGTTTCCTTGTTACCGTACGTCTGTCCGCATTGCCGTACATTGCTTGCCGCGCAGGGGGAAGGTATCGCGGGCAACATCGCGGGCGGCACTCACCACGCCTTCCGCGACAGGTTGGGCAGCCGGGGGGCGGAGGGTATCGGAGGGGCGCCGCAACGGCATCTGGTGGGGCGATGCCGCATCATGCCCCCCCCCTAGAGAGCTGCCCTCCCAACTCACTTCCCTTCCCCTTTCGTTCGAAGTAACGTCATTCACCCGGCCTTCCCCTTCCCACGAATCCGCCGTACAGGGGTGAAGGCTTCTGTGTGTTCAACGACATCGCGGTGGCCTCCTGTGCGGCCATGAGGGATTACGGGTGGGTTGGCGGTTGGGTAGGCGGTTGGGTATCCAGTTAGTTTACGGTACCCAGGTACCCATGGGTCGGTGGGTACCCAGGTACCCATGGGTCGGTGGGTACCTGCCGTGCCAACGGTTTTCCCACCCACAACCCACATCCCCATGGGACGCACGAAGCCATTTTGCCGTACACAGCTTCGGCACACACACACAGCCCTCTTCGGCCCGCGTTGCCGTACAGGTTGGACTCGATCCTCGTCGTGGACCTGGACGTGCACCAGGGCAACGGCACCGCCGACATATTCCAGAACGACCCGCGGGTCACCACCTTCGACATGTTCGGTGAGCGACCCGTCGGACCCCCCCCTCCACGCCTCCCTGCGCATGAGCACCCTAGGATATCCGGCCGACCCAAACCAGTCCCAAGGTACTCACACGGCGACCTGCAATACAACTACCGAAAAGGCGGCGTGTGTTCAATGAGAAACCCGCCCAGAATCGCCCAGGCCCATATATTTTTCCAAAACCTGCGACATGGCGGCGTGTGTTTAGAGAGGAGACCCGCGGCGTGTGTATTTTCAGCGAGAAGCCCGCCCGGACCCCCCCGCCCCCGGTGTGTGTATCGTCCGGTTGCATGGGCCTCTCAGTCGTGACCCACCGCCACGCGTCCATGCTGGGGGTCCGGCCGCCCCTCCCCAACGGCACGTGTACGGCACGTGTACGGCACCCCCTGTAGGTGACAAGAACTACCCCTGGAAGACGCGGCGGAAAAACACGTACGACATCGCCCTACCGGACGAGACGGGCGACGAGGAGTACCTGGCCCTGCTGCGGGTGCGCGCGCTGGGGGAGGCTGCCACGACGCGGGGATGGGTGTGGGGCGCCACACGCCAGCCCCGGCTCCTCGTGCCCCGTGTCCTTCCTGTATCCCCTCTCCCCCAATCCGTTCGCACCCCCTTTGGATCCCGATGTTTACCAGCTCGCCGCACCCACCCCTGTCCTGTTTGCACTCATCATTCCCCCGTGGCCCCTCCTTTCTGCCCCTCGCGGTGCTGCTCATCAGTCGTGGCTCCCTCAGCTGATGAAGGACCACCGGCCGCAGCTCATCATGTTCCAGGCGGGGGTGGACGCGCTCAAAGGGGACAGGTGGGGCCGTTGGGGGCGGGCGGGATATAGGAAAGAGGTACCGTAGACATACCCAAAATGTTGGGGGGCCCGACGGGGAGGGCTTCGCGGCTCCGGGGCCGCCCAACGGCCCCGGTGCGGTGTTCGTCTCGTGTATTGTGCCCCGGTGTACGTTGTGTCGCACGTCAAGCAGAATCTGACCCCGCGAGCCGTGCCCTAGGGTCAGTCCCGCGTCCCGCGCTCGCTCCGCAGCCACCTCACGCCTCGCCGCCATGCGACCCCGTGACTGACTGACGGACTGACGGACGGACCCCGACCCATCCGACGCCCCGATCTGGTCCTCCCGACCGCCCATTGATGCGCCCTCCCCTCCTGCTCCTCCCGACCGCACCTTCGCCTCCCTCTCCACAGCTTCGGGCGGCTGGGCATGAGCC
The DNA here is from genome assembly GCA_003117195.1 of Eudorina sp. 2006-703-Eu-15. Lineage (NCBI taxonomy): Eukaryota > Viridiplantae > Chlorophyta > Chlorophyceae > Chlamydomonadales > Volvocaceae > Eudorina > Eudorina sp. 2006-703-Eu-15. Next base: position 213,180 of record BDSI01000086.1, read on the forward strand.
GCTCGGGGCTGGTCGCCAGGAACAACCTGGTGTACGGCACTGCGCTGGAGGCGGGCGTGCCGTTGGTGGGTGGCCGCACCGTTCGTGGGCGGGGAGAGTGGGGCTGCGAGCCCGCGACGCTGTGCGCGCAGTGGCAGCGCAGTGCGCTACCCGCCTCCGAATCCGCGCGTTGCCGTGCCTGTAGGGGTCTTTTAGGGTATTGTTTGGGGGATGAGGTCCTAGGCTGGATGAGGTCCCAGGCGGGCGAAAGGCGAATTCCAGGACGGCCTTGCGCGCCCAACGCCCCCTGCACCTCCCGGCACACGGATGACACACACACACACACGAGGTGTCTGGTAAGTGTATCCGCACCTGGGCTGGGTCGGTCGGGTTCTTTTCCTAACTAACACACACGCACGCATTTCCGGAGGACCTGCGGCAACGCGCCAGTGCGAGAGAGGATTAGGCTGTAGCAGGTGCTCCTCCTCGCTGCCGCTACTGCTGCCGCTCCAGGGTGCGATACTGTTGAGTGCCATCCATGATGCTCCGTCCCTCAGCATTCGCGTGTCCCTTCCCCACCCCCCTTTGCCTCCCCGCCAGGTGATCAGCATGGGCGGTGGCTACACCCGGCCCATGGACGCCTCCGTCAGCTGCCACACCGACGTCTACCGAACCGCCGCGTACCGCCTGTCCGCCTGGGTCCGAGCAGCGGGGCAGCAGCAGCAGCAGCAGCAGCAGCAGCAGTAGGCGCAGCACCCGGCGCAATAGCAGCAGCCACAGGAGCAGTAGGCGCATTAGCGGGCGCAGAGGCAGCAGCCGCAGCGGAAGCAGTACCAGCAGCAGCCACAGCCGACGGGTCTGGTCAGCGGGACGGCAGCCGCAGCCGGCGCAGTAATAGCGCCGCAGCGGACGCAATCGCTGCAGCCGCAGCCGCAGCAAGCTCGGCGGGGGCTGCGACCCAGGGACAGTGCGGTGGCAGTGTGCCCGGGGCTGCTACCGACGCCACCTGGTGCCATCGGTGCGCATCGCCCGTTGCCGTCAGACGGCGGATTAAGGGCAGGCCCAGCAGGAGTAGCAACGGCCGCAGCAGCCACGCACAAGACGCGGCCTGGCTGGCCAGGGGGTTCACCGTATCCCCGAGGGGATGAGACGGCGGCGCCGCAGGCCGCAGGCCGCAGTGGCTGGGCCCTCCCCTGGTGTTCATAGAGAACTGAGCCGCGGGGGCCCCTATGGGTGCGCGCGGCCGAACATGAGGCCGTGGCCTAGGCACTGACGCACCCGGAGTTTTGGATGCAGCGGTGGTGAACGAAACTCTGAGACGAACGACATTCGTACATCGACCGATAGTCTCCCATGTCGGATTGTTTTCCTTCATTACTGACATTCCGTGACCCTTCGCGGGTCTGGGTGTCCGATAGACCCCCTGGGGGGTAACCGGGGGGATGCTTGTGGGACTCATGCCGCAGGGGGTGTGCGGGCCGGCCTGGCGAGCTCTGGAGGGACGGAAGGCGGCTGCGAGCTCAAAGAGACAGAGTGGCGGGCAGGGAAGTGGCGGGCAGGGGAGAGGAGGGCAGGGGCGAGGAGGACAGGGGAGAGGAGAGCAGGGGAGTGGAGGGCAGACGGAGGGGACAAGAGTCGCGAGGCGCGGCGCGATGCGAGGAGAGGAGACGAGCGGAGGAGAGGGGCGGAAACTGAGTCAGCGTGTCAGAGCCCTGTGGCTACGAGTCAGTGTGAGTGAGTGAGTGTGTGAGTGAGTGTGTGAGTGAGTGTGTATCGTTACATATCTGACCGGCTCGACGAGTGTGTGAGTGAGTGTGTGCGGGGCCGCGAACGCGCGAGACAGCTGCAGCCTGCTGGACGACAGGACCAGCCGGACCAGCCTCGCTGCCTCCTGCTTTTGCTCCTGCCGCCAGAGGCGCGCGTTGTTATCTGGAGTCCCATGCGGGCACCCGGCTCCCCCTCCAACGGAAGCTAGGACTTGTCCGTGCACGACCCGCTTTGTGATACCGCCCATCCCCGCGGGGCGTGAACCTTTTGGTGGTACCGCCCATCCAAGCGTTGTGTGAACCAAGGCAGCCACCGCACGACCGCAGCCTCGTGATTGGACCCGTGTGAGAACCGAAGCAGCCGGAGTGTCCCTCCCTGGGTGACCACGGAACATCCCGAGTGTCCCTCCCCGGGTGACCACGGAACATCCGGAGTGTCCCTCCCCGGGTGACCACGGAACATCCCGAGTGTCCCTCCCCGGGTGACCACGGAACATCCGGAGTGTCCCTCCCCGGGTGACCACGGAACATCCGGAGTGTCCCTCCCCGGGTGACCACGGAACATCCGGAGTGTCCCTCCCCGGGTGTCCCTCCCCGGGTGACCACGGAACATCCGGAGTGTCCCTCCCCGGGTGACCACGGAACATCCGGAGTGTCCCTCCCCGGGTGACCACGGAACATCCGGAGTGTCCCTCCCCGGGTGACCACGGAACATCCGAGTGTCCCTCCCGGGTGACCACGGAACATCCGGAGTGTCCCTCCCCGGGTGACCACGGAACATCCGGAGTGTCCCTCCCCGGGTGACCACGGAACATCCGGAGTGTCCCTCCCCGGGTGACCACGGAACATCCGGAGTGTCCCTCCCCGGGTGTCCCTCCCCGGGTGACCACGGAACATCCGAGTGTCCCTCCCCGGGTGACCACGGAACATCCGGAGTGTCCCTCCCCGGGTGTCCCTCCCCGGGTGACCACGGAACATCCGGAGTGTCCCTCCCCGGGTGACCACGGAACATCCGGAGTGTCCCTCCCCGGGTGACCACGGAACATCCGGAGTGTCCCTCCCGGGTGTCCCTCCCCGGGTGACCACGGAACATCCGGAGTGTCCCTCCCCGGGTGACCACGGAACATCCCGAGTGTCCCTCCCCGGGTGACCACGGAACATCCGGAGTGTCCCTCCCCGGGTGACCACGGAACATCCGAGTGTCCCTCCCCGGGTGACCACGGAACATCCGGAGTGTCCCTCCCCGGGTGTCCCTCCCCGGGTGACCACGGAACATCCGGAGTGTCCCTCCCCGGGTGACCACGGAACATCCGGAGTGTCCCTCCCCGGGTGACCACGGAACATCCGGAGTGTCCCTCCCTGGGTGACCACGGAACATCCGCCGCCCGCAGATACACAGCAGGCTGCACAGCCCCCCGGACGACCCCATCACCCCAAGTAAAGCACGCAACACAGCGTATGCTGGGTGCGGCTGGGTGCCTTAGGGTCAGTCCCTGGGTTCCTGTGTCTTCTCCGCGCGCTGCAATTCTGTGCCAGTTGAACGCGCCGGTTATGCGTCGCGTATTCAGGTATGCCGTACTAGTGGTTGGTTCGTTGGTGGCACGAGGATGGCTGGTGTGCGGCGCGGCTTCAAGCAGGGTTTGGAGAAGTGGTGAGGGGGCGGTGGGGGGTAACCCCAGTTAACCATGGTTAGCTGTGCACCACGCATCGCCCCTGCCCCGGCTTGTTAGGTACCAGTTGCTGTTCCACAGTCAAGGCCACAAGCTTGCAACCCCGACGCGGCAACTGTAGCGACCAAGACGAAACGACATCTCCCACGTGTTGCATGTGTATTGGGCACGTATTGCACACGTTGCCAGGCAGAACCCGCTGGCTTAACCCGTGCAAATTCAGCTATCCCGCAATCGTTATACCTGTCGGTCCTTCCTGTTACGCCCGCGATGCCTTTCTGGGACGCCCATAAAAATGGTAGCTGCAACACCTCCGGAACAAATATGACTTCTTTGAAATAAGATTACTTCCATGATTCACCTGAACTGGTGAAATGCATTAAGTGTTCACTGTCATGTGTGGGGAACCTTGAACCACAAGAAGCCTTAAGCAAGCTTTAACTCATGGGACTGGCAAACGCAACAATTATACACAACCATTCTGATGCGCAGTGTTTTCTTGAGAGTCGCCGCCAATTGAGACGTACGGCACCGTCGGCGCAAAGACACCGTAAAGCCTGTTGCTTCGCTTTGCGTGTCCCTCTCGCTGCGCCTTGTGCCCATCCCGTCCTTACCTTTACTGGTGCGTTGTTTACTGAATGAAAGATTTGAGCAATAGAGCCTTCTTCTCACACTCAACTCGCGTAAACGCAGGTCAGGCAGCCGTAATCGTTAAAGATGGGCCACAACGACGTCTGGAACAGCCACCCGAAGAACTACGGCCAGGGCTCGCGCCAGTGGTGAGCTCAGCCAAATCGCTGCGCCGGCGCGTTCATCTCGTTATGGGACCTTGGATTTTCAGGAAACCGCAGCGATTGTTTAATATTTAACTTTTTACCAATCCTCTTGCAGCCGTGTTTGCGGGAACAACCACGCCCTCATCCGCAAGTATGGCCTGAACGTCTGCCGTCAGTGCTTCCGCGAGAAGGCCGCTGACATTGGCTTCGTCAAGGTAAGAGCTGAATGACTCTGTAAGATTTGCGTGGTATCGATTGCGATGCCGCGCTCCTGGGTTTTGCCACCCGGCTCCTTGCCAGCCCCCCGGCCGCTCGCGGTGATCCCCGGTTGACCTTTTTCCCCCGCCCTTGCAGTACAAGTAAAAGCATAACTGGGCCACACGGATGTCGCTCGGACTGCTGCTTGTAAGGTGCTGAGGCGTACTGCAAAGCCGATTCGACCCGACCCCTTGTCTCGCTCAGCCCAGCATGCCATCGTAAATCGCACGCGTTGGGAGCAGCAGGGCAGCTTCATTTGTTACTGCAGATAATGCTTGGTAACTGTGCAACCAGCAGCTGGAAGTTCAGAAGCCGGGCCCTGCCGGGCGCACACCGTAGCCAAGGTTATGCAGCCGAGGTTTAGCGAACTCTGCGGTTACGATCTGGGTCACCGCGGCAATGCAAAATATAAACGTATGCAGCGCTGGCCGGGTTCGCATCTATGGCGTCTTTTGTACAGTCGTCGTTGGACCTCATGACATCAGCAACTTGGACCTCATGGCATCAGCAACAAGCAGCAGCAAGGGGCGTCAGGACGGCAGCTTGTGAAACGCAGGGATTACATCGACTCTGGCAGCGAAAGGGTTATGGACGGCCATATGTAGCTAGGGGGGCCCTGTGCGAATGGATTGGGTGGGGCAGAGCCGCGGGATGCCAACACGACGGGCCTCCAGTATGTCACGTCCATAGCAGTTTGCGGCGGGATTGGGTTGCTAGGAAAGAATTGTTGCAATCAAGGCTGCGGACGCGATCAGCAGCAGATGCCAGCGCATGAATCTCAGTCGAACATTGCCCACCCAACAATTGGGTCGCGCTGTGTGTCAGAGCGCCGGATAACCAACCCGAAGTGACTCGGACGAAGTGCGCGCGATGACGTGTTCGCAGGAATCAACTTAGGAAAACAACGGTAAAACAACGCCATGCGCAGCGCCAGGTATGCACGGTGCCACAACGACGACTCGGCAATAACATAATACATATGGTATACGATGTCTTCTGTGTTCTGCTCTCACGCTCTCGACACTCGAGCCATCCAGCGCAAGCCAGGCGCCCCGTACACGTTCTTGTCGTACAGTCACGCAGGCTCGGTCGTATGTCCCTCCGCATTCCAACCTCGCTGCATGGCGTATCCCGACCGCGCGCGTCGACTGGCCCCCGTCTCTGGGCAAACAGTGGTACAACGAGAGCGCTGCACCGTCCAACACATCCACGGACGCCCTCACCTGGCACCCCCCCCCCTCCCCATGCGCTAACCCCCCGCACCTCGCATCTTCGATACCTAGCCAAGCCCAGCCTGGAGTCCCGAGGTCGCCACCAGCCCCACCAACCCAGGACAGCAGCCCTCCTCCCTTCCACCGCTGTGAGTGTCGGACGTACGGCACCCAGCCGCAGCAGGTACCCCACCGCCAACGCACCGCTGCACATCCCGCCGCAGCGCACCCTGGCTGGGAAGAGTGGGAACCGCTATGACTGCCTGGCATCCCATCCAGTCCTGAACCCGAGCCCGACATTTGAATCCCGCAGATGCCGTCGCCGCCGCCGCTGTCGGTTGGTCGGTACTGACGTAGTCCTGCCGTGGCTGCCGCTGCTGATGCCGTGTGGCCCTCTACCCGGCAAATCCTTGTCCCCTACCCCGGTGGCCATGGGTCAGGCGCGCCGATATTGAGACTTTGATAGGAATTGCGGCTGGTACTGGTGCCAGGAGCTGGTGCTGCTCCAGGCGAGTCCTACCCCGTCTTCCGGCCGCCGCCTCCGCCCTCCGCGCTCGGGGCCAGCTGGTGTCGCACCACCTGGTTCCGCATCCGCGCGACCAGCTCCGGCAGCTGTCCCGCCCCGGAGTCGTCGCCGCCGCCCTCGTCCGCCGCCGCCGCGACGCCCTCGCCCTTGCCGCCGCCGCGCCCCCGTCCTGTCTGCGCCGTCTGCGGCGGCGCCTGTCTGTGTTTCTGTTTCTCTTCCTGTTTCTGTTCCTGTTGCTTCTGCTGCTCCTGCTGCTTGTGCGGGTGCCCCGAATGAAAGAGGCGCTCCAGGCGCAGCGCGCTCTCATCGGACAGCGGGGTCTGCCACCTGGTGGGAGGGGAGGGGAGGGGAGGGGCGTGGGACTTTGGTACACATATTCTTAGGGGAGAGGACGGGTGGGCAGGCGGGTGCGGGAGTGGTGGATGTGGAGTGCTGTAGGCGGGGACGGAGGGGGTTGGCTTTGCGTCGTGTGTCCGAAAATGCGTGATGGAAGGCGCTGTTGAAAGGGTACGTGGGGCAGACAGGTGGAGGAGGTTTGACCCATGCGGAGCCAGCAGATGTAAAGAGGGGCAGTATTGGGGCCCAGGGGCGGCGGTGGGTACCTTCCTGGTTCTCGCGGACAGAGAAGGAAGGACAACGTTGTCTGGAGGCGGGTGGTGCACCCACATCTGGGACGCCCTGACGATCGAGCCCCCCGGGACCGAAACCATCCGTCCACATTTCTGAACGTGTGAATCGCCGTGCACCGCCTTAATGCGATACAAGGGCGCGCGCGCGCGTGGGGAAAGCGCAGGGGCCCCCAAGGGGCATCTCTTTCAGCGTACGGCATGGAGAAAGTCGGACCACCCACAAACACACAGCGGCGCTAATGCTAACGCGGATGTCGTCAGCCCACGTGCCTGGACAGCCGTGCCGTACCTGTCCAAGGGCCGTACAACGTCGTCGAGCGCTTTGCTGCAGTGGAACAGCGGCAGCGGCGCCGCCAGAGCTCCAGGGGCGGGGCTTGGGTTCGAGTTTGTCCCTGCCCCGTTGCTACTGCCGCGGTTGCTGTCGGCGTTGTGGTCGTCAGACGCCCTTCGGCGGGGCAGAGGCAACAACCTCCCCAAGCCGCCCAAGATACCGCCGCCGCCCCCACGCGCCTGCTCGGCCGCGAGCCGCCGCCGACGCTGCTCCTCCTCCTCGCGGTCATACCGTTCAAACGCGGAGCGCAACGTACGGCAACCCTGCACATGATGTACGGCACGGAAGTTGACGACGGCGGCAGCGCTTGGCCATGTGTGGCAGGCCCGGGCCCGAGATACGTCGCGAGGCGCGTCCGTGGCGTTTCATTTTCTGAATGCCGTTGGGCATGCTCGCGCGAGTATTGAACCACAACGCATGCGGACCAGACAACAGCCTCGGACCTCTCTGTTTACCCCCCAACCGGGTTTATTAATTTTTTCAATTTAACCCCCCAACCGTGGAGGATGCATCTCGAACCCGGGACTCTACCCAGCTACCCAGCGACCGGCCCGAATCCCCCACCTGCAAAGCCTGGTAGTGCGAAACCATCTTGTAGGCCGTGAAGTACAGCGTCACGTTGGGAAAGGGAGTGATCTGCACGGCAACGGGCGCCCGGGTATCAAGGCACGGGATACCGTATCAGTGATTCCACAGCGAGGGGGAGCCAGCAGTGGACAGAGGCGCAGTCCGGACTCAGCCCCCATGGCGCCTCCCTTTTAGGACAACACCTGCAAGACTGACCCTCGCGTTAATATAGTGTTCGTTCGTTCATTCACTCATAGTGCGTTGTCTACAAGCAAGCAAGCAAGCAAGCACGGAAGCAAGCCAACAAGCAAGCCAACAAGGAAGCAAGCAAACAAGGGAGCAAAATATCAAAGGAACGGATCAGTGGCGGTGCGAGGTGGAACACACACACACACACACACACACACACACACACACACACACACACACACACACACACACACACACACACACACGTACAGACCCACCACGAGCGGCAGCTGCGGCAGCGTCGCCAGCGCCCAGCCCAGCTGCCGATCGAATCCGTCGGTCAGGTGGCCGGTGGGCCGAGCGGGTGGATGCGCGAGTCGCCCAGGACAGCGGCAGCGGCACGGGGGCGAAGGCAAAGCCAGGTCGAGGCAGGCCACGCGGGGCCGTGCGACGCAGCAGGAAGGGCCACGGGGGGACATCAAGGCACTGGTCCGTGAAGAATCCTCACACACTTAGGGAGGTGGGAGGAGCAGCCAAGCGGCCGCAGCTCTTTGGGAACCTCCGGCCCGTCTCCACACGCCTGTGCCCCCACGCCTGTGCCGAGTATTTGTCGCCGGGCTGGCTGCTGCTGCGGGTATGCGTCTCTCGCCCATCCCCAACCCCGGCCCCGACCTCTTTTGAGTGGATGACCTCCCGGGGCTTGCTCCAGGGGAGGCGACCTCGCCGTGGCGGTCATGCCAATGCCACCAGACATTGCAGCTGCGGCTGCAGTTGAGGACGCCATCGCCCTTGCCCTTCCCGTGCAGTGCAGTACTGCAATGGACCGCGCCGTACTGCCTACGAGGGAGTACTGCCTACGAGGATGGAGTCGGCCGCCCGATTGGGCCAGAGTGCTACCCCTCAACCCACTCGGGACCCGACCCTGAACTCACGATGCGTCGGCTGTGGAAGTGCTCCTGCGTCAGCGCCAACCGTCGGAGCCGCCGCCGTACCAACCGCTCCTTGAAGGCGCACTGCGCGGAGCATACCATAGGACACATGTTAGTCTGGCACCGCACCGCACGGCGCAGCACACAGCACGGCGCAGCACACAGCACGGCGGAGGATGGCGCCGTCCGGAATGGGGGCGATTCCACAAGCAATCAAGCAAAGCAAGCAGCGCAAAGAAAGCAAGCCAAAGAAAACAAACAGCTCGGCTGGACAGATACGGTAGTCCAGCGCCTGGGCCACTGGGAACGCTAACTAGTGCAGCCAGCAGGCCCACCGAGTCAGCAGCGCAGTCCGTCAACCTATTCGTTCCCCCGTGCGCCCTGCGCCCCGCGGTGTCCCGTGGCATAGGAGGAATGAGCCGTGAGACTGGAAGCTTACGGTGAGCATGCCTTGCGGATTGTGGCAGGCAGCGGGGGCCCTAAGCGAGAACACTGGTAGGTGGTAGCGGGGTGTGCTCGTGGGCAGGCAGAGGAGTGCGTGACATGCAAGGCGCATAGCTAAGCCAGGGAAATGCCCGTATGCCACACGGGAAATGCCCCTGCCCAGAGGTATGTGTGCATGGGTTGCGGCCCGGGATACCGGTGCGGTCCGGGGTACCGGTGCGGATACCGGAATAAGTAGCATGGGGGCCACAGGCTGTCACAGTGCTCTGACGCGTAGCAACTTGTGCCCTCCTCCCATCAACACACCCAAGCCGTCCCAACAGCCCACTCCTAGAGTCGTCACCCTTCGGCTCGGCGCCGCCGATGACACGCATTTGCCGTACTGATGTACGAGCCGCCCTACCGGATGGATAATTTCGAGGGAGTCCGACTGCCGCGGCAGCGACTTGAGGAACGTCTCCCTTGGGTCCTCTTTCGACAAAACCCATTGCGCCAGCCTGCCGTGGAGGCGCCCACGGAGTTGGCGGCAACGTGGTCAGGACAAGAGGCACGCAATTGGTCATTGCTTCATTCATTTATTCACATGCACGGGATCTCAAAAAGTCAAGGGATGCGTTTGCCACGCCCCCAGGTTGCCCCCTGTCACAATCATGAAGGGGTCAAAGCGTCGTCTGGACGCATCCGGGCCCCAGCAGACAAGCTCACCTGTACAATCGATTTTTGAACGTTCCCTCCTCGGCCGCTTGCATGGACTTCCATTGCTTCGCCACACTGGCGTTTACCTGCGCTTTGGCGCGACGATTCAACTCCGTATTTACCGCGCACGATGATAACGAGCCCGATAAGAGGCATCAGTGTCGTGTTACCTTGAAGTTAAGGTCTTTTCCGAAAAGCAGGGCTTTCTCCTGTATGGAGGCGCCGTGCGTCCAGTGAACCGGGCGCTCGGCAGCTTCAGCTGCCGTCGTTTCAGTCCAAACATGGTACAGCCAATGCTTTTGGTACACCGGAACGATCAAGATTTTTGTTCTCATGGTCCGAACCACTAGTAGGCCAGAACTCAACGTTCGCTTACATTCCCATGCACGTTGCACGAACAAAATGTCAAGAAACTCGCGTAGTTGTCCAGGTTGATGGAACAGAATCGAAGCCTTCGGAACAACCGAACGGCATCAAGTATGGAATCTTGGGGTCCCCTAAAGTTCACAAGATCAGGCTGACTTGTATATTGTCGACGGTAAGCGTCACAATTGACGCGTTTCGATGGAGTCACCGCAGTGCGTCCGTTTGCTCGTCGTACGAACCTCGAGACGACCAACGAACACCGTCACACTCTTTTGGCATCCTGATAAATTGTTTCCTACATTTACCAATTTTAGGTGAAACATTTTTAACCTTTCACTACCCACAGATTCTCATTAACCTCCTATTCTTTTCTTGTGCACCTTACGGGAGCTAAATGGCTCCGTCTTCCTCAAGCAAGCGCCAAAACGTGGCGTCGCACGAGACGTCACCCGTCATAAAGCTGCAAAAATCCAGTAATAACAACGCTGTGCAGTATCGGTCAGGGATTGGTGCAAAGACGCTATTCAGCCAGCTCCAAAATCTGCCGTTTCGGTTTCATTGGTGGGTGCGCGCAGCGGAGGAGCGCTTTCTCAAACAGGCCACGCAACGCGTTTTTGACAGCGCAAGGCGCGCGTGTCTACCGCACGTAGCGGCGTGGGGGCCCTTGCGCGAATCCTCCGGGATGTGTTTATCTGCCTGGTGTTTTTCCTACCGTTTAAATGTATATTAGAATGTCTCAACCAATGGCTTCCTTGTCTGACAGGGTCTGTCTGACAGGGTCTGACTGATACTATCCCTTACTGTCTGCCATCCTGCTTCGCCTTGTCTATGCATGCCCTCGAAGCCTTGTGGGCGGACCCCTCCTGAATACTCAAGAAACGGTCATTATCTTCGTCGTCTTCGCCGGGGCGTTGGCACTGGCGGCCGCGGGGGCGTACAAGCAAGTGAGCAAGCTGGTGGGTGTGCTGTTCGCGTAGACAGTCAAACCTGCGACCCGCGAGGCCTCCGGTGATTTCCATCGATTGAGGCAAGAGCAGCCCAAGTGGATTTGAAAATTCGCATCCGCGCTTCCTTACACACACACACATTCACTTTCACAAACGACTGCCCAGGCATCCGGCGTTTCAGCCGCGTGTGGGGCTGTGGGCGGTGTCGTGGCCTCTGTGTCCTCGCATGATCGGGTGTCGGTGTAGCGCTGTATCATGTTGTTGTAGCTCGGTGTGTTGATGCCGTGTACCTTGGTTTGTTGGTTTCTCTCGTGTATTCGGTAGTCTTGCGTCAACGAAAACCGCAGCCCAACACGCGCAAGCAGCAGCAGAGCGATGGACGTGGCCCGGAGTGCTTCAGCAGGTCGCCACCAATCGCACTTTTGATTTTTTTGGGGTGGGGCGGGGCGGGCCGGATATGAAGACACCCAGATGCATGCCGGCATGACCGCATCTTGAAGCGACATCAAGACAAGCAAAGGCGCAACGCATGCTGCGTGGCTCGTCGTGGCTCAGCCGGTTAGTTGGTTGACGTCTGGCCTAGTCGCAACCCCAAGAGGGACTGTTCCTAGCGGACGTCGCTTGTTTTAAGATGCATCGTCTGAGTTTGCGGCGACGTCGGTCAGGAGGGCCACGGGCGAAGATGCCGCCCATCCCGTGAGGTGGATGGAGGGCGGCTGCCCGGTCTGAACACCAGACGGGGCTGGGCAGCTGCGCAGCCGCTTACGCCGCGGCTCAGTTGCCCACGAGAACGTCGACACCCCTCCCCGTCTCCTATCGTTTACGGATGCACAAACGGATGCACGGATTTGTATCTTGCAGATTTACGCGCGGGTGCCTGTCTCGGGCAAGCAACGTCGCATTGGCTAGAGGGGCTTTTGCAGCCCAGTGATCTGAGGCCGTACTAGGGCGGGTGCACGGGACGGACCCATGGGCCACTAGCGTACATTGGATGAGATCTGGTTACATGTTATTCGCACGGGTTTTGTTTGGTCGGTTGGTTCGAATTAAATCGTTGGAGTTTCGCTTTTGAGCATCACCAAAACGCTAGCGCCTCAGTCGCCGTACTTGGCGCCACACGCCATGTGTTTAGACGGAAGATCCTAAGCCCCAACCGGAGGCCTCCGGAGGCGCTTCCTTGTTGTGTATTAATGTGTTTTTAGGGGGGAAGCCCGCCCTTGTTTGTTTGCAAGTACCGTCGGAGGAGGTGCGGGTATGGCACGATCCCAAGTCGTTGGTTGAGGGGCAGCGACTAGGGTTTGACACCGTACTTCATCCGTCCCCCCGAGCATTCGGGGGCTGTAGTATCAGCCGGTGGACCTGGCCTCAGCGCGCCTGGTTCACTCATGAGAGTGGTGTGATTGTTTGTTCGCTATCGCTTCAGCTTCAGAAGCGCTTTCGCTTCAGAAGAATTTGAATTCCATACACGTTTGCACCCATGTGCGGTCCCGCGGTGCTCGCCAATTATTGGTTGCTTCTGTTGCTTGTGAGGCTTTATGCACGCCTTCCGTCTTCTCGGTGAACTGTGCGATGGGATCCGTTGTTACGTTCCCTCTAGGGGATCGTCCCGCGATCTGTGGTGTGGGTGTTTGTAGCAATGTCGCTTTTGCTTTTCGAGTGTCGCTTTGATGGACGTTGTGGTCACGTTTCCGTTGTGGATTTGCAACTCGTAGACCGCACATCAGCGCTGCAATGGCATCGGCTGCCCGTTTGGGCAGATCAATGCAAAGCGCGAAGAAGGAATACAATGCAGGCGTGGTGTTCTGCCTTCCTGTCTGTCCGTCTGGCAGAGCACATCCTCAGCCGGGTCCCGTGCATTGCGTGGATTTGTTTTCGTTCGGTGGTTTCGGAGTCCGCGTCTTGCAGAACCCGTGTTCGGGGTCGGAAGGAGGCGTGAAGAGGGGCGCAACAGTTGGGAGCGCGTGTACTCGTGTGCGCCACGGAGGAGGAGTGCGCCTAGCCTAGCCTAGACCTAGCCCCCAATGACCCCTCCGTGGAGCCCCTCACAGGAGCGTCCAATCACTTGTGAATCGGCATGACTGGACGGCGCAACTGACAGTCATTGATGATGCCTGTACGGGGCTGCATAATGTGATGTGTTGCTAATCGTGCGTCGGCGGGTCTGCGCCCTTGGCTGGTTCGGGTCGAGTACGGCGGCACTGAGCGATGGACATGCGTTGGCCCCCCGCGGCGGCGGCGGCGGCGGTGGACGCCTGAATGTGACTGGACCAAGTGTTCACACGCAGGTATTATTAAAACTGTTCATGCCCCCAAGGACGGCAGGCTGCCAGCTGGGCGGGCAGGTGGACGAAGTTGCGCAGCAAAACTAAAACTTACATTATAAGCTGCGCTCTATGATGAGGATACTGTTGATGTCTCAGTGCCAAGGTTCGGAGGAGCCCTGTGCTCTGGGTACGACCGCACGACAAAGCACAGCGAATGTTCAAATCAGGAAGTCAGCGGAGAAAATAACAACGTTTCGCAAAGTGATTTTGTGAAGCCAGCCTGATAGATCAGAATTGAGCTGTTGCACCCACGCGGGCTCGGTCACGACCTTCCAATTGGCGGCAAAGGATTACGCATGCCATTTGGTGATACATTCTGTTGTGCAATTTTCCTACTATACGTCGGTCGACGACAGTTTTAATACCTGCGTCTGAGCGCTTATTGACTTTGGTTTACTTGCGGCGTATAGCTCCGCGCCGTCGACTATAACTCTTAATCACCAAGGCTTATCTGTTCAGACTTTGATATGGCCAATACTAACAAGCGCGCTGCGACGAATAAGTCGCGGGTGAAGACCGCGCTGAACAGCGACCTGGCGGAGCCTGTGCAACCGCAGTCTTACAATTCAGCTCGCGCGCCTATGCAATCCGAACTTTCGAGGGCTTTGCTGTACCAGCTGCGCGTCAAAGTTCTTAATGTCTGGTGGTAAGTCGTCGTGAAGTGGCGCACCGTTAGAGGCTGACGGACATACAAAACGAGATATGCGATGATGTGGAGTAGGCTGATATGGGCTGCTCGTAATGCCCCCGCAATGGAGGTCGTACGTACATTCTGGCCGGCTCGGCTCTGAGCTTGCGTCCCCGCCCTCTTGTCGCGCAGTGCAATTGGAGGCCCCGTGTTTAACGTCTGGGAGGCGTCCGTGGTGACCTTCTTCCTACTTGTCGCCCTGTACCTTGGCGTGTTTGGAGCAGTGAAGCAGCTCACCAAGTTGGTCTCCCTCCTGCAGTCCTGAGACCGCCTGTGGGCGCAATATGCCGGGCCGTTGATCTATGCCTTAAAAGATCATAACATACATTGTATAACAGTGTGCTGACCCAGGTGCCTTTCTTCGGCATCACGGTCTAGCGGGGGTGAAAACATTGGTTTTGTAATGCGAGGGCATTGCCTCTCCTGTTTTGGGCATCGGTCATCTGCCAACGATCATTTCTGGGCGAGTCCGTGCGACAGGGCAAGTCCTCTACATCTTTTCGGCGTTCGGACACTTGTCCGTACGGCCGTCGCAACTACACGCCGTGGTGCGGCTATATCCGGAATCACGTTCCACCATTTTTGAACATCGCTCCTTTTGAATATTGCAGCTGGCATAAGCTTCTGGCGGGGTGAACTTTCGCGACACGCGGCGTACGGCAACCGCCCGGAACAGCGTCACAAACGTGGGTTTCATTACTACACGCACATATATGCATCACAGAATTGCAAGTTCGAGTCCCGTCTGGCGACTTCGACTTCTGGCCTGACATTGCCATGGAGATATCGGACGTGGGCCTGAATACGTTCCTTGACGTTGACGTCCTTCGGCATCTTTCGGTAACGGCGGAGGTTTGCTGCTTTTGGTGGTGGTGGCACCTAGATGGACGATCCATCAAACAATTTCATAGCGCTTATGGTATTGCCGGTTGCCGGGGCTGCGGGATCACGTCTGGGGGGCCCCGGGATCTGCCCAAAGCATGTTACAGCGGACCCCATCGAAGGGGCCATCGGTGGTGTCTGTCGGGGCAAAACCCCTGCGGCGCCTCGATGTGGCAGACCGGGCATTGTGGATTGTGTGAGGGGGATGGTTCGAAACCGTCGCGAGATCTGAGACAACATATTGTGTCTGCACCTGCGGCAATCGCGCTTGAGGATGGCCCGTCAAGACCTGGTATTTGGAGTATCTGCGGTGCTGCTGATGCTGCCGGAGGGGAGCGCGTTGCTCACAAGTCATATTTCGGTGTACGATGGCGATCCGGGCGTGCTTATATCTACATGTTTTATGTGACAAGGAGCACGCGCGATCCTGAATGAGGCGAGGGTGACGCGGCGCTGGGTTGTCCGTGCGGGGAGGTTCGTTTGAGGCGGACGATCCGCGCGGGACGGAGTGCACTGACGATCGAGCCGTACTTTGCAAATGTGTTCAAGAAAGAACTGAGAGAGCCGCGGGATCCGCATCTCTGTGTGTTAAGTAGCGAATCCAGACAAGCCCCGCCTGCGTGCCCCTTCGCATGCGCCATTCCTGGGTGCGTGCGATGTACGTGTGTCATAAATATATATGGTTCCGCCCATAGTGTGTGTGCTTTCTGGCGGCAAGTCCCGCCTCGTTCCCCCGTTACTGGCCGGGGCATGCGGGGGGTGCGGCAGCTATAGCTGAGGGAGGGCACTCCTTCCCCGCCAGCCTCCAAACCGGTGGCCCGCATGTACGACTGTGCAGGTTTGATATGATTTTGCCTGGTGTGGCACGCTTAGCACACAACCTCACGTTTTATTGCCGTCCTTGCGGGGATGCGTATACGGTGGCCGGGGGACTGGCCGTCAGCGGGTGTCGATCGTGCACCCACCCCCTTGTGTTGTGTCGGGGGACCCAAGTCAATTACTCGCGTGTGTTGTCGGCCCTGAGTGGGCGTCCCCTTGCAGCTGCCACGTACACCCCCATATGTACGACCCATATACGATGTGTAACCCCCATATAGTTGTGGTCACGACGCGGGTGAGCGTTGTGACGTATGTTTGCATACCATACCTGTGTTGGCTGCGTGTCTGAGAGGCGCATGGCGGCTTAGCGGATGCGCCCTAGGGCTTCATGGCGTCATGTCAGGCCCCCGCACACAGCGGCCGACTGCGCGGGGCGATGCGAAAGTTGGGCGCCCTGTGATGAATTAATATGTAACGCAACGTAGTGAAAGTAATGTTTCGAGCTCAACGATGCGTTGCACGGTGTGTCTTGTAAGTTGCGCGTGACGGGGGTCGATACGCCAGGTGGGGGCATGTTTGTACCGTCAGGGGTCTTGCATATCCGTGTGGTGGAGGTGGGGGGCGGGGCTGTTGCCATGGATCATAAGAACGAGCCGCGGGTAATCACGCGTCTTGCGCCGTGTCCGTCCATTGCCTCTGTAGTCACGAAGCGCCGCTGCTTACCTCCCTCGTGTGAGTCTCCGTGATCTCGTCAGTAGGCTGCTTGTCGGAGTGCGACATGGACAGTTAGCGCCCGACCTGGCGCATGACCCGCGCGTAGGACGCGCGACCGTTCCATTGCCTGTTATTTGCAATCCAAGGATAATGATTACACCGTTGCCATACCGTACATGAATATAACCGTAACCCATTTCGCTGGGCTCCGCAGTCCGAGGCTCTTTGCAGCATTGCCATCTCAACATCTCATTGACTCGTCCTCTTCTCCGCTTCCCCTCAGCTTCCCTACCCTAGTGGGCACAACACCGACACCAACGCCGGGCGGGTCTCTTCTCTGCACACCGACGTCGAAACAGACCGCCAGCCCACCGGCCAGCCGCACACATTCTTCTCCCGGCATGATGTGCCCCGCCCCCAAAAACACACCAAAATCGGGCACTCGTTTCCTTTCAGAAATCCACCTCACACCGGCGGGGACCGTCATCACCGTTCAAAATTGGTCGCCCGCCCACACACGTTGTTACCTCACTCCTCACGACCAAGCGTTGGGCTCGCCGCAGCGCACCGGTGCCGGTGCCGTGACGCGGAGGTCACACTCCCCTCCCCAATCCCCGGCTGCCAGGGCACTGGATCGACCCAGCCCCGGATCGCGACACTTACCACGGGTGTGCGCATCGTCCCACGGCTGTGCGCATCGTCCCACGCCACATCCCTCCTCAACCAACCCCGGACACTCGGCGGTCTGAACTAACCATGAAACGTGACCTTGGTAGCTTGCGACAAGTGCCACGCCCGGCTGGCCGCCCGGCTGAAAAAGCTCCCCGGGACCAGTTCCGAGATCCGCGACCCGGCCCGGCCGCGGGACAGGGCCGGCGACGCGATGCATGTGACGACTCCCCGCGGGATCCGGACCCCCGCAAGGCCAGCACTCCCTCCGCTGCAGGCGCTGCAGGCCGGGTGCACGCCTCAGGGTATGTGCCCCCGCCCGCTCCCCTCCATCCCCTGACAGATCGCCGCCAACCAATCGTGACCTAGCTTGACCACACAGTCCGTCACGAGGTGGACAGCGCCGCCGCATGGGACAGCCAGCCTCAGCACACTCGGGTGCCCTCAGCACACTCGGAAGCGGCGGACTGCGGTGGCACGTGGCAGCTCTCGCGCCGCCCGAGCCCCTCGCCTCCACCACCAACGGGGCCAAACACACACACGCCAACGCACGGTTGGGGGCCACTGGCAGCGGGTGCGAGCCCAGCCGGCCGCTCCACAGCCCCGGTATCCCCCTCGCCCGAGGTGCTGTGCGGCCCGTCGCGCGGCGAAACCTCTACTCCACCGCAGCAGCCAGGCAGGCAGTCAGGCAAGGAAGACCATCTCCGACGCGTGGGTCCCATGCCGTTCAGCTCACGTGATGCAGCGGCGCGCCTCTCTCAAGAGCGTGCAGCGCTGCTACTGACCACAGGCCTTGGTACGTGAGCGGTTTACCCCGGGGGCCCACCCAGGCACTGCCCATCGTCTCCCCTGATTTTGTAACAATCAAAATTCATCAAAATTATACATCACATCACGCCAAGCGCAGACAGCCGGCCGGCCGGCCGGCCCGTAGGCCAGCAGGCCGTAAGCCCCCAGAGAAAGCAGCTCGGTTGGCTGTGCTTACGCGAAGCCCTTGCCGCCCTTGCCACCTTTGGTCACCGGCTCCCCCAGCAGCTCCTCCTGGCTCAGCTCGTTGGTGCGCGGGGCCAGCTCGTCGCGGCGCTTGAGGATGTAGTCCTGCAGCTCGCGGAACCTGGGGCAGGGTGAAGACGGGTGGGGCGCGGGCGGGGCGGGTGAGGGCGGGGCAGGAGCGAGGAGCGTGGAAGGGAGGGGAGGGCATGGGGGGCGCTGGGGCGACATGGTGTGGCGCAGCGTCACATAAGGGAGGAGGGAACATTTTCACGTCTCAAGCGACCCGCCGCTCCCAACCCGCCGCTCCCAACCCGCCGCTCCCAACCCGCCGCCCCCAACCCAACCCGCCGCCCCCAACCCGCCGCCCCCAACCCGCCGCCCCCAACCCGCCGCCCCCAACCCGCCGCCCCCAACCCGCCGCCCCCAACCCGCCGCCCTCAACCCGCCGCCCCCAACCCGCCGTCCCCAACCCAACCCGCCGCCCCCAACCCAACCCGCCGCCCCCAACCCGTGGGACGACCCACCGGTCCAGGGCGCGCATCTCAATCTTGCTGCCGTCCTTGAGCACCACCACCATGTCCCCCCAGGCACCGACACCGCGGGGGATGCTCCTGTGGCGGGAGGACGAGCAGAGGAGCATGTGGTGTCAAACGTTCAGTGGGGAGTGGAGCTCTGACACATAAAGGAAGGGCACAGTGAAGGGCAGCTCGTTGAGTTGTGGGGGTCAGATGGGGCTTGCTGGGGTTGCGGGGTTGGATGGGGCTTGCGAGTTCATTCATAGGTGTGGGGGTTTGATGGGGCTTGCGAGTTCATCGTTAGGTGCGGGCGCGGGTGTGTCTGCGGGGTGGTGCGAGCATAGGAGTCCCCGCTGACCGCAAGCGGGGCTGATGGGGTGCGGGAGGCGTTGGATAGGCACCAGAGCGCGGCCGCTGCAGGCCATCGACCCGCCTCGGCACCAAGACGTGCAAGACGGGCCCCCCATCACCTCGAAATCACCAGCCGACGCCGCGCAAGGAGCCACCGGACCCCCCGGGCCCAGTCCATCGGAACATCCCCACCTGCCCCGCAGGCCGCAGCCCCTCCACATTCCCCGGGTGTCAGGATGTTCGCCCACCCATGCACACGCGCCACTCAACTCCACCGACAGGGGACTCTCCTTCATCCCTCTCAGGCCACACCCGCCTCCCTAATCTCTGGCGGAGCGCCTCCGCTGCTGTCCCCACCCCACTGATCGCATCCCGCCCCTGCTGCCCTTCCCTGTCCTCGCTCGCTGCCCGCCCTGCAGAACCCGCGCGGTTTGCCCTAACGAGGGCTGTCGCTCCTTCCGCCATCCGGGATTGGATGGTGGGCAGGTGGGCCCTATGCTGTCTGAATCTGTCCTAGGGCTGGTGGGCCCCATGCTGTGTCCCTCTGGGGGCCCGGCTCGGGGAGTCCTCCGGACGGGCTCATCGGTCCTCACGGGCCCTATGGCCCTTATCGGTGCTTCAGGCGGCGGCCAGAGGGGGTCTCGTCTCCTCTCCTTTCCTCTCCTTTCCTCTCCTCTCCTCTCCTTTCCTCTCCTCTCCTCTCCTTTCCTCTCCGGAGATCTAACAGGCGCTACCAGGATCCCTCGAAGGACGGCGTGAAGGCTGATCCGGCCCCGCCATGCGCGTTCCGATGCTGTGAGGTGTGGCGCTTTCTGTACTCCCGAAGCCAGTCCCCCCCCTCGCCCACCCTGGCGCCACCCCTCTGATTCCCTCGGCCCACACCCCGTCTGCCCTTTTCTCTCTTGACAAAGACAGCGAAACCGCGAAATCCGTCTCACCTACCCTCTCCACCCCCAGGCCCCCGCGCCGCACCTGACTTCCTTGACCTCCTGGTACGCGGCGTCCAGTTGCTCAGCTGCGGGAAGGCAGGGGGCGCAGCGTGACGTGGGAGCTTAGAACTGGGGTGTGGAGATTGGGGTGCGGGTGCGGCGTGCGAGTGTGGGGTGCAGGTCTTAAAATCGGGTGACAGATGCCGCAATCTTTGGAACCCACTGGTTTCCCCGCACACTCTCACATGGACCCCAAATAGCGCCCCGACAGCACATGCACATCCGCTTCCCCTAACCCGGGCCTTTTCTTTATGATTCTCAATGGCCCGGGCTTTGGTTCCGTTTCGATCACCAACCGCTCCTCCGCACTCACTCTTCCAGGGCGCGTTGGTGGACACGGAGATGCGCTTGTTGGTGAACCGGTAGTTGACGAAGAGGCCGCGGCCCAGTGCGGCGATGGTCAGCGGCAGCCAGAACAGCGTCGTACCCAGAGCCAGGTTAATGGCCAGGTCGCCGCGGTGAGGGGGGCCCTCGTAGTACAGCGTCTCGTCCGAAAAATCGTACACGACCTTCTCCTTCTCTGCGTACATCATACGGTACATGTGTGTGTGGCACGGAGCATGGGAGGTGAGTGGCTCGTTGACTGGATGGGGTTGCGCGGGAGGAGATCTCACTCTTCTTCGTCGGGGCCTCCTCTGCGGGCTTCGGTGGGGCTTTGGCGGACTGGCCGTATGGGGTCTCGCCCTTGGCCTGCTTCAGCTTCGCCAGACGCCGCTCCAGCTCCGCATCGTCTGCGTGTAGCATACAGGAGGCGCATGCGTTCGTTGCGGTGAAGTGCATGCGATGGCGATGGATCAGGAGAGAAGTTTGGACGGACATCCTACCGTCAGCAGGACCAGCCCGAACAACCACTGCGCGCCGGCCAAGCGATGGCGACTTCGCAGATCGAGTCGCAAGCTTGAACGCTTGTCTTTGCTGCGCAATGCTGCAGCTGCGGGTGCTCGTCCCCAGCATCGCGGTGCGCATTTCAGCGATATACTAGGTTATCAACGAGGGTGCGTAGCAGTGGTCGCGAACAATAATAAATCACAAGGACACTTGCACAGTTATGAATTTTCGTTTGCTGCCCTTGGTGTCTCCAGCCACACGATTTCTGTGTGCAGTACGGTACCCAATTCCAGTCGCTGACCGTGTGCAATCATCGAAGACATCAAAAGCCTAAAGTTCATTCCTCAGCATTCGTAACATTCAGATATTCTGTGCAAGCCGGACGTGTGCGCGAAGCACCAGCTGACTTTGGCGTTGTCACAAGTGTCACAATGTGGAGTCACATAATGCCAAAGACTTGAGACGTTTATTTTAGGTTGTGCTGTTGAAAATTACTGGGTTTTGCACTGAGATACTCTTGCCGACCCACGGGCGAGTCCAACCGCGCGTGTGAATGAACAGTGCTAAGTAAACCGGCGAATAGCAACACTGTAACCGTCACATGGCGGTGGACAAATCTTTTGATAAGCAAGGCGAAGCAAGGGGCAACACCTGGATGTGTCCGGGTGTGTGTTTGTCCAAGATGACCTAAGTGGGCGATCCCGTCGCGGAAATAGAACTTGAGCCCATGCCGAGAAAAGCAGGCCGTTCCCGTGGGCACATGTAAGGGGAAAACGCCGGACACCAGGACACGTTCCTGCCTAGTCGTACCGTGAGAGCCTTACACATTCTTCCTAAAAGCTATCTTAACTCTCATCACCCACCGGCCCCCTTTCGATAGCTTTCGGCTCCTGTGCAATATCACACGATGCCCTTCTTAGCTGTCGCTTGCCATCGCGACCCGTCAGGACAAGGCTCCGGCCACCGCGCAGGACGTAGGCCGTGCTCATGTGTTTCAATTTAAATCGGTACCAATGATGCTACCAGTTTCATGCATCCGTGCCGGCACATGCCGGCAAGTCGTTGTGTGCGCGGAACTTCTGGCTACAGTGCTTTCTGCGGGTGAATACGGAATATGAGTACCCCATGCAGTGTGATTTTTTCCATGCACATGTGATATTACTCTGGAACTATGTCAACCGGGACTACACATCGAGGTACGGACATTATAGTACGAGCTTCTGGAAGGAAGAACTTGGTCCTTTGCTCAGTTTCAGTGCAATTAGATTTTATATAGATGTCCGCTGCTAAGATATGAAGTAATACGGGCTGAATTTGCGCCCTTGGCTGTGTAACGTCCTCGTGCTGCTCGTCGGTCGTGCCGCTCAGGCTTCAAGGGCAATTACTAATCAAACGTGCTGGTTATTACTTCTCTGAATCTCAATTCCCTGTAGCGCCGTCCAGTTCACTTCCCACTTTTCGATTGTGTAAGGCTGAATGGCCAAGTGGGGTGAGGGAGACCCCAGGTGGCTTGTTGAACATCGAGATGATGGGAAAAATGTGAACGGGTAGGTGATCAGCCAGAGAACATTATCTGAGTCGAGCCTGGTCATGCGGACATTCACGCGAACGCCTGTGGCCCGTTTACTGGGTTGTAAATGCGACAGATGGCACTGGGAGGAAAAGGACCGAAAAGAATGGACGAAGACACGCCTGGCGGAGCTGTTCTCCGGGCTGGTGCTGTACGAGCGTGAGGACGCGCCCGAGGGCGAGCCCGTCGGGGTCAAAGTGGAGCGCCTGAAGGACATGACCGGCGATGTAGGTGCTCAGCAACACCAACAGTTCGCATTGCCGTTTCCATGGCCCTCGCGACCCATCATACCGTAGATGCCCCGGGTGCGGGATGACGCGGGTCGGCGCCTTCGGGGCGAGCGGCTACGCACCCACGCTTCCTCATTTGGCTTGCTGAGGTCTGAAAAAACCTCATCTAGCCATCAAATTGTCAACGGCAAAGCCACGAGTGCAACCCACCTCCGGGAGCCAGCGATGGCCCCGTTCCACGCCTCCCTGCCCCTCCATGTCATTGCACCCCTTGTTTGTTCTTTGCCGTTCTACATTGCTTCTTTCCCAAAAATCTAAAATACTCTCTATCCGCCTGGTTTGCTTGCTGTCTCGCAATTCTTCTCCCCCGGCCCGGGTACGACACCCACTGCTTTCTCGTACTTGTTTGTCCTTCGCTTTTCGATATCAGTTCTTCCTGTCCCATGTTTTTTCATATTAGTTTTGAGGTCACGGCACATAGTCTTGCATGCTACTGCTCGTTTTTCATCTTCGTTTTCTCCTGGCCTCACGCATTCCTCCCACGTC
The DNA here is from genome assembly GCA_003117195.1 of Eudorina sp. 2006-703-Eu-15. Classification (NCBI taxonomy): domain Eukaryota; kingdom Viridiplantae; phylum Chlorophyta; class Chlorophyceae; order Chlamydomonadales; family Volvocaceae; genus Eudorina; species Eudorina sp. 2006-703-Eu-15. Next base: position 236,582 of record BDSI01000086.1, read on the forward strand.
ATGTGTCCCTCCCTTCCCCTTGCGCGTCGCGGCTGCCTGCTTCCGGCCAGGTGAGTGTTGGTTTGCGGGTTCTCCGTGTTGATCTTGACAGCCGTGGTTGGGGTACACTCGGGTCTGGGGGGCTCGGGCGGGAGGTACACTCGCATGTCAGCGCAGCGTTTCGGACTACTCTTTTACAGCTTCCGACACTGCAGCCAATTGCTTTTATATTACACTTACACACCAGCAGTAATTTTCTGAATTTACTTCAACCTTGTTCGTTGACGTTGGGAGCTAGGGCTCCTGTCGATTCTCTCCGAATTCTGCGTTCGACTACCTACATGTTCCGACTCATCTTACTTGGTTTTGGCAGCATCGACGCCTACACCGTCGTCGTCGCTGACGATCTACGGTACTGTACCAATTTTCTCCGGTCGAACCGTCGCTCTGGCAGCAGCGCAGTTTGAAATTGTCTACCAATTTCCTATACCCACCTCCGGCAGCGTCGCAGCCCCTTCCTCACGTTCCCCGCTCTCCCTCTCACCCCCCTTCCCGGCAGGCCTCCATCACCACTCGGAAGGGCAACAAACGCTTCGCCGTGTTCGACCTGGCACTGAGCCTGGGCTGGGAGGGGACCGTGGCGGGCGGCACCGCAGTGGTGAGGCGGCGTGCGTGTCAGAGAACCGAGCCGCGAGGACGGATGCGGGTGTGAAGGGCGCGCAGCGGATGTCCACTCACCGTCTACTGTTGGTTCGCCGAACCGAACCGAACCGAACCGAAACCGAAACCGAACCGAACCGGGGTCGACGGGATTCGGCAAGGGAAGTACTAAGTAGGCACCGCCATGCCTGTGACAGTCAGTGCCCTGGGTGAAGGCGGACTGGCAGACGCCGGCTTTGCGGGCGGGCGCCGCCTCGAAGGCTGAGCAGACGGGAGGGCGGCAGCCCTTTTGCGGCAGCGATCACAGCAGTGGCCGCCGTCCAAGGTCCAAGCAACCGGTAACGCGTAACTGCGCTCGCGACCCACAAGCTCGTTCGTACTTGCCGTACAGGTCAAGGGTGACATCCGGGTTGAGGAGGTCCACTCCACCGGGGACGAGGACGACTACGTGTATTCGGTGACGGTGGAGGGCGGCGGGGCTGCCCACGTGAGTACGGCATGTGTACGGCATTTGTAGAGTTGTACAGTTATATTGCAACACCTTTGCTGTCCTCGTTTGAGCGTTTGTGGTTGGGTCCTTCTGTGGAATCGTTCTCGCACTGATGGCTTACCTCGTCCTACCCAGATCTCCGCGGGCGTTCCCATTTCTTCAGAGCTTCAGAGCATGGTCTAATGTTATGCCATCCCGTCCTTGCTCGAAGCCTCCCCTGGAGATCCTGGCACAATTGATTCTTTGTCGGAGCTTTGCTCTGGCAGCAGCGCAATATGAATATGCCTACCAATTTCCCGTGCCCACCCCTCCTCCCCTCCTCTGGCATGTAAACCAGCTCGCTTGTCTCCTGACGCGGTCCTGTTGCCCCCTGCCCCGCCCCGCCCTGCCCCTTCCTTCCCGGGGTGTGTGGCGGGTGCCCGCAGACCAAGCTCAAAGCTCTGGTCGTGGATGCGCGCGCAAAGGCCAAGGTGTACGGCGCCCTCGCGCAATGCATCCAGGAGCTGCGAGAGCAGGCGTGAGGACGTCGGAAGACCGATCGTGCGATCGTTCTGTGGGTGCGTTTCTTCTATGGGTGTGTGTTTGTGCCGAGGGGATGGACATCGGGATGGTGGACAAGTGGGTTTCAGAGTGTGAGTGCGCGTGAGTGGGTGGGTGGGTGGGTGGGGGAGGTTGGGGGAGGGGATCAACAGCGCAGGGGAGTGAAGGGAGGCGAGGCCAAGCCGGGCCAGGGTGGGCCAGGCGCGACCAAGGGGAGGATAGGGACGTAGGCACTCCCTGCCGGTCCTCTGACAGGGCGGTGCTGAGGCACTGGAGAGCTGACGAGGTAGTACAGGATGGACGAGGTGGCAAACTCGGAACAGAGGGGGCTTGGAAGAACCGGACGTGGAGGCGCAGGGATGGGCGTGAGCAGCGAGGGGATGTGCGTGTCGCGGGGCGGCTGCGGGGCGGCTGCGGGGTGGCATGGGAAGCAGGCGGAGGCGCAGAGACGGATGTGCGGCTGTGGGGTGGGCTGGGAAGCAGGCGGCGGCGAAGGAAGGAGGAGGAGGAAGAGCTGAGGTGCGGTGTAGGATGAATAAGCCTCTGTAGAGGCGGGTGAGGACGGAGGGGGAGGATTCGGTGGGCGCGTGAGCTGTACGACGGTCGCAACGGTCGGCTCGTCTCTTACGTGATGACCCACGGGTCTGCCGTCACACTCCGTGGTGCCGCGGGCCGTTGGTACGACGACATGGATCTCCGGCAGCCCCGACCCACATGGCCACATCGCGGTTTACGGCCTGCGGACCGGCGGGGCTGCTGCGATGGAGAGAGAGGGGCTGCTGCGATGGAGAGAGAGGGGCTGATACGATCCCTGGGAACCGCTGTTTGTTGAGCGACTGCCCGAGGGGTTGCCCGGGCAGGGTCCGCTCGGCCGCAGAGCCGGTTCCTATGGCTGGATGGCGGTCCACCCCGTGTTGTGGTGGTGGTGGTGGTGGGGGGGGGGCCAGATTGCCGCTCCCTGGTGGTCTCCTCGTTCTGTTGCTCGATGCGGGGCCGGATGGGCCCCTGGGCGATAGAGGGCGATCGGGTCGGGAGTCCTTGCAGGTTGCAGCCCTAATAGTCGCCGCGGTCGCGTCGAGACAGGGAGTGGGATGATTCCGGGCGAACTAGGGGCACGTTCAAAGAGTCGTCGTTGATGCCTGGTACGATGTGTTCCCGTACGCGGCCGCCACGTGGGTGGCCTCCTCAAACGTCTGGTGTACTGCAGTCGGAAGACACGCACAGACGCCCCCGAGTGGTTAGGGTGTCGCAACGGGTGTTCCCATCCCAGCTGGTTTTGGGCGGCTTCTCCATCTCTGCTGAGACGCCCCACCGGGGGACAGCGACACGAGAAGTACGCTCAGCTGCCCAAATGACGGCAAAGCGGGTCACTCTGTACCGACCGCTATTATTAGTAAGGATGGTACAGCGGATCCCGCCGGTAATCGGTGACAGCCGCTATGGAATCCCTCTGCCCTGCCAAGCGCCTCCTGCACCCGCAGCACACGTCCGCAGGCACCCGCACCCTCGCCACGTGGGGCCGTACTGCGCTGTACGGCACGTACGGCCTGCACCACATGCCCGACACACTTGATCTGCCCCGTGTCCCGTGACTCACGTGTCCGCAGTACGCCTGCCCGTTTGCCTAGCCGTACACATGTCGTATCACGAGCCCCAGCATGGACGACCGCCGCAACCCGCATTGATCATGGACGGCAACCACCGAGGGCGACGTGCCCTCGGGAGTCCAGCACCAGTACCCTTGTCCAAACCAGTACGCCAGTCCAACGCAGCACACCAGTACCAACCCCCCGCCCAACGCCCAACGGCCCCGACGTGGCGCTGAGCGTGCCACCCAGATCCGTGGGGTGGGTACATGGCAGGCAGCAGCAGCGGTGGGGATGAGCACCCAGATCCGTGGGGTGCTGCTGAGGGTCCCGACCCCACGACCCCCCCCCCCCCTCGGATCTGGGTGCTCATCCCCACCGCTGCTGCGCCTGCCGGCCTCTCGGGTTCACCGCTGGGTGCCTGCCGCCCTGGCCTCCACCCACGCGGCCACCGGCTGGTCCTCCTCCCGCCGCCTCGCTGCCGCCCGCCGCCGCGTCTCGTCCCAGTCCACCGGGCAGCCCTCCGCCTCCAGCCACTGCAGCACCGGCAGGCTGCAGCCGACTCTGACCCGCGGGTCATCGGTGGCCAGCGGCCACACCGCCTCGGCGAAGGTGCGGCCCGGCGGGTCGCCCCAGGGGCAGTCCGCGTGGCGCAGGCAGCGCAGGGTGGCGAAGTCGTCGCCGCGGCCCGCCGCCAGGTAGAGCGTCCCCGTGTCCTTCTGTGAGTGCAGGACACAGACGAGGGCGGGGCGACGACGACAGGTCGTACAGTCGTACAGTCGTAGTACACACAAGGCGCAAATAATGTGAGGAGGCCGACAGACAGATTGAGTTGCTAGACTCACGAATAGATTCACGGCAAAAATATTTGGATTGCGGAACTTGAAAAGGAAAAAATCATTAAGTGCCGCACATCCAATCAGGGGATCGCACTCGCACCGTGAGCCCGTGAACGTGACCTGGAAAGAATCAATCCTTGCGCTGGGATGCTCACCGGCATGGGGCAGCCTTCCTTCACCAGCCACTCCACCAGCTCCACATTTCCCGACCCCACGCCAGCCGCGAAGACCTCCGCGCCCCATCGGCAGAACCGCTCCTCCCGCAGCCACCGCACCAGCTCCAGACTACCGGCCGTCGCGGCATGCCGCCGCCGCCCGCCCCGCCTCCGGCCCGGCAAGCCACCGCAGCACGCCCACTCTGCCGTGCCGCGCGGCCGCCTCTACCGCGCCCGCCAGCACGGGGCAGCCCGCCGCCATCAAGTCATTCAGAATGCTCACGTCGCCGCGCCTGGCTGCCAGCTCCGTAAGCTCCTCGGATAGCTTCGCCGCCCGCGGGCCGCCACCGCCGCCGCCAGCAAGTGTTGCACCACCGCCGCCTTGCCGCTGGTGATGGCTTCCCGCAGGAGCTGTGCGGCACCAAAGTCACTTCCCCCCGCCCTGACGCCCGCTCCGAGGTACACGATCCGCTCGACGGCGTCTGGCCGCTGCACCAGGTTCTCTTCCATCACCCCCGAAATTTTGCACCTCGCAGGGCCGTCCGTGCCCAGCAGCACCGTCCCCTCCAGCCACGCCAGCTTCTCCCGCCAGTCGGGATGAGGGCTGCAGAGGGCCGCGGCCGCGATGTCCGAGTGGTGCTGTTGAATCTGGTCCAAAGTGCCCCTGCTGTTGCTGTTGCTGTTGATGGTGTTGCTGTTGGTGGTGTTGCTGTTGGTGGTGTTGGTGGTGTTGGTGTTGCTGTTGGTGCTGTTGGTGCTGTTGCTGTTGGTGCTGTTGGTGTTGGTGTTGGTGTTGGTGGTGTTGGTGTCGGTGTCGGTTTTGGTGTTGGTGCTGCTGGTGCTGCCGTGACTCTGGCTGAGTCTGTGCGGCAGGACAGTGTCGTACACTTGCCGGAGCGTGGCCAGGTCCAAGCCACACGCCGCGCTCGCGAGCAGACGGTAGCCGTCGCTAAACGTGCCGGCGCCGTCGTACCGTTGCTGCAGCGCGGTCTGATCCAAGCCGTACGTCGCATTCGCGAGCAGCCGCTGGCGCGGCGCGCCGGCGCGGAACTGCGCCACCAGCCACGTGGCAAAGTCGACGTGTCCCGCCGCAAGGCTGTCGTACAGAGCGTGTTCAACCGACCACCAGTCCCTTCTGGGCACAGCTTCCAGCAGCTCCTCACACAACGTCCTGTGACCACTGGGCTGCGGCCTCCCGGAACATCACCATCGCCTTCTTGAACAGCTCCTGCGGGTCCCCTTCCCGCGGGGGGGAAGGGGGCCCTTCTTACGAGACAGGAGCCACCCTCACCCTCCTGTGTTACGGAGCACGATTGGAGACTTATTTTGTCAGCCGCGCCCTCCGCGAGCGAGTTGCTTGCACGCATTCGCGCTCGCGACCGTGCGGCCCTAGCTAGGGTTTTATATATTGCTTGGGATGCATGCCTAATGTGACCCGGGATGACTCGCGCGCAGTCCGCCGCGGCGAGGGCGAGTCGCAGGTTGGGGAGGCTGCCGCTGCCGGCCACCGAGCACAGGAGGTGCTGCGCTCCGGGCCCCAGCGTTGCGCGAACACATGATGCGGGACCCGCTGCGACAGCCGCACGCGCGTCCAGCCCCGCAGCTGCCTCGCCGCGGCCTTGTTGATTAAACGAAGGTTGCATGCTACGTCGTTGCTTGGGTGGAAGATGGCAATGTGCTCCACGAGGCCATCGGTCAGGCAAATGTTGAGCGTTGTTTCATAAAGCGAACCCTCTGAAGGATTCCGAGTTACTGTGCTACGAGCAAATCTTCTCGTGATTTTTGGCGTTCAAGATCACTTGCAGGTATCTGCTTGTGTCATGACGGTTTTCGGTCTGTCCAGTGTCCGACTCGGCAACATATACTGTAAGATGCACTGTTGCTATTATATACCCCTTTGATAATGCCGCTTTGTTGCTGCATTTTGCTGGCATGTTTGGTACGAGGCTGTGACGCCCGTACGCAGAGCCGACTGTACCCGTACGCCTATGCCAAAGTATGACCGGGCCCCCCAAGGCCCCGGACTGCCCTGACTCTCTTACACTTCTTACCCAGCGCCGCGGCTCAGCACTGGCAGGTTCCCATGTCCGCCAGCTCGCGAGCCCTGAGGACGGACTTGGGCCTGGAGGGGGCTCGCCCGCATCGGCCCGCGGCCGTGGGGCACACCTTCACACGAGAGTTTGACAGGCCCCCGCAGGCACGCAGAGTCACCCTTCCCTAACCGCCTAACGCCGCACGTCTGGCCATGAAAGATCCTCCAGGGCGTGACTGCCCCGTACGACATCTGTACGGCACCACGACAGAGACGCTGACAAAGCCAAACGGCGATGCGGCCGCGGCCACCGCACAAGAGGATACGGAACCTGACTGAACAGCCCGGGGAGCGGGGAGCGGGCACGATGCGCCCACCTGCGATGCCCGACGCGCTGGCGACGCACACGCCACCACCACCACCACCACCACCACCACCACCACCACCACCACCACCACCACCACCACCACGCGTGCGCGGGTGTCAGCGGGTTAACCGCGCCCGCGCCCTCCTCGCCCCCGCCCGCGCCCACCTCGTCCCCCCTTTGTCAATAAAGACAGCGAACTCGCGAAACCCTCACGCACCCATCCCTCCGTCGTGCCTATCCCCCTCCACCCAGTTTGAATATGTCGACCAGTCCCCTGTACGGTGCCCCCCTTTCCGTCCGCGCTTCCTCCCCACCATACACACCCACCCATGTCCACACATCGAATCGGAAACAGCGCAATCCACCGGGACGATACGCGAGTGCGGTGTGTCGCGCTCCTCTCGCGGCGGGGCGTGCGCGTGCAGGGGCGCCGGGGCACCGGGCGCTCGACGAGGTTCATGCATGTGTAGGTGGATACGCGCGACGCGCTTCGCCAAAGCCACGATCAGTTTGCCAAAACAATATGTGGTATGTACCAGGTAGTGCAGACAAACAGACAGACAGACAGACAGACAGACGTGTGGCCATGTCAGTGCCTCGCCAAGTAATCATCATCCTCCACAGCCGTACAACACACGACAAAGTAGAGGGGCAGTTCAGTCTCCATAGCCCCGGGACCAGCGCAGCACCTGGCACTGCCGTACTGCCGCCCGCCGAGTGTTGCCGTACATACACACATACAAACACATCAGCATGGATTATTTCACACGTCTGTGTAACAATTCACACTCCTGGTCTCAAGTTCTCAATCCAAGCAGTGTTATATATAGCTGCGCTGGGCACCCACACCCCGTTCCCCGTTCCCGTTCTTCGGGTTTATTTCTTTTTTCAATATAACCCCGTTCCCCCCATTCCAACCATCCGGGTTTCCATCTTTACGCTCCCCCCGCACCCCTCAACCCGTCTAGAGAATGAGAGAGGGAAGGGGGGAGGGAGGGTGGGAGGAAGAGAGGGAGGGAGGCAACCTCGCACACGCCGTGTCGCAAGCGCGTCGGAGAGCGCATCGCGCGTGATGCCGTCGCTGGGCGGCCCGCCCGCCGACGAACCCGGTCGCTATGTGCCGCCGTATGTACGGATGCCACATCACCTGATTGATCCTGGATCCTTAAACCCCGAACGCGCGCCAACCCTGGAGCAACAGCCTCGATTCCCTCCATGTGTGCAGCTGTTGCAACCCACAACCGGTTGCAACCGACACACAAACTGTCTCAACCGACACCCTGTCGCAATACACACACACACACACTTCTGCAACACACCATTCGTTGCAGCCCTCAGCTTTCTACAATCGTTGCCATTTGGGTGCAACAAACAACTTGCAGCTGCAGCCCACCTCGCAGTATCGCAGTATCGGCGCCCCCCATACGGCCCACCCCCTTCCCTTCACCAAAACACACGAGTTCACGCAGCGCCCTGCGCCGCCCTTTCGGCCCCCGGTGCGGTACGGCACGTACGGAGATTCGCCGTCATGATTGAATCACGCTGGAGTGCTCCCGCACAGCGCTTGTCTTCAATCCCTGCCTGCGGCCTGATTTGAAACTGGCCCCCTCGGCCGTGGACCCAGCCCCCCGCCCCTCTACGAACACCCTGCGCGGCCCTTCGGACCTCCCCTGGATTGGACCCTCCGATACCTCCCTGACCCCCTACAAGGGAGAGCTCACGGACAAGCTGCTCATTTGCCTCCGAAGAGGGAGCGCACAGACCCCCTGCTGCTCGCGTGGCCGCCCCGTCCCCCACACCCCACCACCCCGCGCGGCCCTCCACCTGTCTCCCCGGTTGCGTGTGAGCCGCACGTCCCCTCCTCCCCCGACGCAAGAGCACACCCGCCGCTGCTCGCGCCGCTCCTTCTCCCACTCCTCCCCCGCCGGCCTCGGCGGCTAGCCAAAAACCGCACCTGGTCTCCAAAATACGAACAGCACATAGCCACGCTGCTGCTCATGCGCCTCCCCCTCCCCCTCCCCTCCCGCTCCTCCCCCTCCACCTCCCCCTCCTCCCCCCCGCCGCCCCCTCCCCCTCCCGCTCCCGCTCCTCCCCCTCCACCTCCCCCTCCCCCCCCGCCGTCCCCGCCGGACTCCGGAGCCCCCTCCGCATGCGCCCTCATGGCGTTCACCAGGGTCTGCATGTACGGCGTGTACTGCGCGGGGCAGCCCTGCATGTGCTTGAGCGCGAAGTCCACCTGCGGGCTCCAGGGTGGGCCGGGGTGGGGGTGGGGGGGCAGGGGGGGCCGGGGTGGGGGACAGGGGCAGGTCAACATCTCCCCCCGGGCGTGTTCGCCGCGGTGGTGGCGGTGGTGCTGGTGTGGAGGGTAATGCAAGTTGTTGTACAGGATTGGAGGCGCGGAGGAGGCGGAGGAGGAGGCGGAGGACGGAGGGGGGGCCTGCGGCGAGGCTGTCGCGGGCGACTTGGTTCCATCTCATACGGGCCAACACGCACAGACGCAGGGGGCGGTCTGGGCGGGTTCAGCTTTGACATAGGTTTGGGTCGGGGGGGTCCCTCGCTGAGCTGAGCACCCGGACGCCCCGGAACCACGGTAAGGGTAGTGGTGGGGGCTGGGGGGGGGGTCTTAGTGGGCTCCCACCCGGGAGGAGGGGGGGGAGGGCACCCCAGCATGCACCGTGGCCCAGTCCTTCCTCACAGATACACACACGCGCGCAAGGGCGTGAACAAAGCAACTGACTAACGAATACCTAACGAATGAGTAACGAAGGACTAAAGCACGCGCGTGTAGGGGCGTGCATGCTCCTTGCTCGACATTCGCTTGGAAGCTCATGAGCACACCCGCCACCCCCAGGGTGGGGTCCCCACCCCCCTCCAACCCACAACAGACCCTTGCTCTGACAGCAGCAGCGCAGTACGAGTATGTCTGCCAATTTCCTATACCCCGATCCCCATCCCCTTTCCCATTCACTCCCGTTCCCACCCCCGCCCCGTCCCCGCTCACCCGGAGATAGGTCATGGTGTCCTGCGGCGTGTAGTCCTTGTCCAGCCACAAGGCCCAACCGGGACCAGAAACGGCCTGCGGCGGGCAGTTGGCGGTTGGAGGTTGACGGTTGATAGCCAAACGGTCTCACTCTGGATTCCACAGCCTGTACTCAGCCGCCCCGGCCCCGGCTAGCTCGTGTGCCCAGAAAGCACACACACACACACACACCCGACTGCATACCCGGACCCAGCAAGGCCTGACGCGTGCGAGACGCCTCGCTCTGGCTCAGCTGGGCAGGCAGGCCTGCCGGAGGGTGCAACCCTAGCTAGTACGATTAGGTTGGGACGCGGGACCAGGCTAGTTTTACCGCACCAAGCAGGGGCGCGCCTCCGAAACGCGCCCTGGGTGCTGCAAGGACTTGAGGAGGTTGAACAGCGGACTGCGAGGCGCAGACCGCCCGGGATGGGCCTTCGCCCACTCCCTTGAGGGGGCACAGCGGTCACCGATCCTCGGGGATCGGGCACGCGCCCTTGGTTGAGAGCGAGGGGACAGAGGCCCCTTACGCCCCTTTCCCCCGTATCCCGGGGGAAAGTGCTTCGGCGGTCTCCCGTATGGGGCGGGTTAGCGCCCCCGGCCAGTGTCGGCCCGGCAGATATGTAACGATTCATATATACACACACACACACACACACACACACACACACACACACACACACACACACACACACACACACACACACACACACACACACACACACGCGGGTTAGCGCCCCCGGCCAGCATCGGCCCGGCAGATATGTAACGATTCATATACACACACACACACACACACACACACACACACACACACACACACACACACACACGCGGGTTAGCGCCCCCGGCCAGCATCGGCCCGGCAGATATGTAACGATTCACACACACACACGAACCCCCCAGCATCCCGATCCCCTCTGGAATAGGCCCCCTCTTCGTGACCTACTCGTACGACAACCAAGGAATACGACAGTCTGCCGTACCTTGGTCGCCTCGTAGTCCATCGAGGGGTCCATGGCGTAAGCCAGCAGCTCCCTGGCAACCAACCCCCCACACACCGGGCAATCAGCTGATCAAACAAAGCGATCAACGTCATGTTACATCAGGCGAGGATCAGCTGCTGGTGTACACACACACGTGGGTTTCTCATTAACACACACACACACACATCAGTTATCTTATACACACACATATACATATATATATGTATGTCAGTGTGTTCGTAGGCAGGCAGAACAGCAATGCGTGACATGCAATGGGGCAGAGCAGTGCCGACAAGCGCCGGGATGACCCCCGGGCCCCGCCCCGGCCGCCGGCCCCCCGCCCCCGCCCCTGCCCTTGCTTCCCATCGGCGCCCGCCCCTCCCCTCTTCCTCAGCGAGAGGCCCTCCCCTCCCTCCGCCCTCCCCGCACGTCATGGGCCCCCGCCCTCCGCCCTTCCCCCTCTTTCCCCCCTCTTCCCCCCGGCAGCAGCGCAGTTTGAATACCGTATGTCCACCAATTTCCTATACCCCCTCCTCCCCCCTCTTCCCCCTCTCCCCCCTTTCCCGGGTACCCACTGGTAGAACTCCAGCGGCCACCGCCGCACCGCCGTCCCCCGGACGATGAGGGAGGCGCAGCAGCTCTTGAAGGTGGACCGCCGCTTCCGGGCGAAGTCGTACCGATCCAACAGGTCTCGGAGCACCTGCGGGGTACGGCATTCGTATTCGCGCGTTCGCGGCCATTCAAATACCGTAATAGTGGTCTCAAGGGGCAGCCGTACGGTGTGCATGTGGTTTCGGAGCGCAACGCGCAGGGCGACGGGGTTGAGGCTTGAGGGTCGCGTGCTCTGGCGCAGCGGTGGTTTCGGAGACCCCGGGACACGACCCGGTGGTGGACCCGCTCTGCGGGGGAATGAGCGACCGAGAGACTCGGTGTTCTGGGTGGCCAGGACAGCACACCCCCACCGACCGGCACCGTGTCGTACCTGCATCGTCTCCTCCTTGGTACGGCGCTTCTCATCCGGCGGGTACTCGTGGCTGATGTTCCACATCGAGGCGAACCTGACGTCATCGCGGACGGGCAGGGACGGGCAGGCGGCGGGCCGGGACCGTGTCGTACACACGCCGTACACTACCGCACGTACACATGTACATCGTACTATACACAGTTACACACACACACATACACGGTCGTCGGTTGCATTGCTGGACACGGGTCTGCTTATTCGCGGCTCAGCTTTTCTCCTTGATAACACACATACACACCTGTGCGCGCCGCTCGTGTAGCGCAGCAGCGCCACCGGCCGCGACGTGCCCTCGGGGCCAACCACCTGGTTCTCGTGCCGAACGTCGTACAAGCCGTACTGGTGCATGAAGATGTTGCGGTAGCCGCCCTGCCGGGAGGGCTCCGAGAATGAGCAGTTGTCGGAGGCGCCGAAGGGACACGCCCGTTTGTGGCTTGAGCAGATGAAGGCGGAGCAGCAGCCCTTGGCCCAGGTCTCGATGCAACCGCTGCTGAGCGTCGCGACCATAGTGGCCAGCCTGCGCAGACCGGGAGGGAGGGCGGGAGGGGGAGGGTATAGGAAATCGGTAGACATAATTAAACTGCGCTGCTGCCAGAGCAAACGTCCGGTGAAGAATCAAAACTGTACCAGGAGGGAGGGAGGGGGAGGGGAAAGGAGGCTTAGGGGTAATAAAGAGACGAAACAACAATATTCCGGAACGGCCCCGGCGTTGGCCCCGGCAAGCGACAGGCCGGGGGCACCTCCTCCCCTAGCCTCCTCCCCAACGTGCCGCCCCCGTCCCCACCTCCCCACCTCTCCAGCCCCCCAGCTGCCGCTCCCGCAGGAGGATGCAGTACTTGCAGTTCCAGCCCCCAAGCCCCGCTACCCGGGCTGCCCAGCTGCGCCACCTACCCGCCCATAAGCAATCCCCAACGCGCCCACCCTGCCCCCCACCCTGCCCCCCACCCTGCCACCCACCTGGCGAATGAGCTCCGCTTTGGTTTGCTGCGCATGAGCCGCCTCTCCCCGCCCTGTCCCGGCCCAGCCTCCCCCACCGGACCCTCATCGCCTCCGTCATCGCCTCCGTCATCGCCTCCGTCATTGACGCCCCCGCGTCCCGCCCCCAGAAGCGTCCGCGCGTTGGAGTCCGTCGAATCCACCTCCTCGACCTTCGCTGCGGTGTCGAAATCTGCCTCCGCGGCGTCATCCTCAGTGGCCTCCGATCCCGCGCCGGGTCCTCGCGAGTCCGTGTCCGCCACCGCGGTGCCGGTGCCGGAGGCGGCGCCGGAGGCGGCGCCGGAGGCGGCGCCGCGTGCTGCTGTCCTCTCCTCCGCCAGCTCCCGCAGGCCCCGGTAGTAGCCCCGAGCGCGGCGGTAGAAGGGGCCGCACAGCGAGTGGCGGGAGGCGGGGCCGTGGTCGTGCGCCATCACGATGGCCTGCCGTACGTGTACGGATGCGTGTGCACGCATGCGCGCGCGTGTGTGTGTGTGTGTGTGTGTACGAGGAAGGGCGGAACGAAAAGGGGAAGCAGAGGAGATTGTCACGAGAGGGATGATAACGAGGGGTAGGATGCAAGCACGGCATCCAATGTCGTACGTCTAGGTGGTGCGGGGCGCAGGAGCGGTTAGGTATCAGTGGGGCAGGAGGGTGCGTGAATCAGCGTGGTTTAAGACATCTCCGATGATCCAAGCACGGCCGCGGTTGTCGAGGTCGCCCCTGAGGTCCTCATGAGAACGGGGTTCCCCGCGCTGGGTAATGTACTGCAGGCACATGTACGGCAAAAACCCACCAGTGGCAGGTTGTCGTAATGCGTCACGATGTGGTGCAGGAACACGGCGCCCTCCCGGCCCTTGTTGGGCAGCAGCGGCAGCACGTGGAGCGACATGTTGCACGGCAGTTGTACGGTGCCGTGGTACTGCCGCGGGATGTACGACATGTCCACACGGTAGTACACGTACACGGCGGCGTTGGTGAGCCCCAGGTGCCACAGCCACGGCAGTAGCTGTTCTGGGTCGGCGTTGAAGGTCGAGACGACGACGTGCATCGCTCCCGGCTCCAGGGGGGGAGACTCGCAGCCCCAGAGGGGGGCCATGGGCATGGTATCGTCGGAGTCGGGGGAGGGAGCTGCGGTCGGGGGTGTTGGGATGCTGGTGTTACTGGGGGTGTTACTGGTGGCGACGGCCGCGGTGGTGTCCAGCTGCTCTGCATCAAATGCAGCAGCTGTGGGTATGGTGAGGATGGTGCTGATGCCGACGAGGAAGAGGAGGAGGAGGAGGAGGAGGGGGGTGCGGAGTGGGGAGAGGAGGGCAGAGGGGAGGGCGGGGAGGGCCGGGAGGAGCAGTAACGGCGCTGCTACAGACCAGGTCGCTGTCGTTGCGGGCGCGCGAGCCCCTGGTCGGCGGCAGCGGGCGCGAGGGATGCGCGCGCTGCGTTCATCGCAGCTAGGATGCTGGAATGGAGCATCCGGGCGCATGGAGTGCAAGCTGGTTGGGCCCGCCGCGGTAGCGATTGGCCGGCAGGGCTGGGGTGAGCTGCTGCCGTTTGCGTCAACAAACGCATTCGGTTGCATGTCGACATGAGTTCATGGTGAGCCAATAGTTATTCATATATGGAAAGGCGATGGAAAGGGTCAACGTAGTTCTGCAAGCGAACATCATCATATCTATACACTATAGTAACTTCCACAATAATCTTCACGAAAGAGTTGAATTGTGAATTATATTCATGAAGTCAACAGTTGGTTCATTACGCAGCGGCTATGCGAAATTGGGACTGAGTAAGACAAACAAATTGTGACCTGGCGCTCGCGTACGGCAAATCATCGCGACCGAGTGCTTTGCTTACTGACTCCATATTGAGTCTGCTCAGACGCTTCGAACTCGCCCGGCTCTACTGCACCACTTCATGAAACCGCTGTGCTCCGGCCTGTAACTTGTGCCCTTCATAGCCAGACACTGCATTTGCGCCCACGCCGGCCTTCGCCAGAGTTTCACGCCTCATTCAAAGCAGGCATTCAGGAAATGCTGCTCCATCAAGGCGGCCGGCTCGGTTCGCTCCGCAGCGGGGCCCGGTCGCAGCGCATCGGTCGCGTTTCACCTTTGGCGCCTCGCCTGCGGCCTTGCAAGCGGTCCGTGCTTGCAGCCGCGCAAAAGGCGGCATTTCCATCAGGTCCTTACCCAGTCCCAACCGGCCCAGTAAAGCATTTCTACCGCGAGGCTGAGAGCTGGCCCACCGAGGAGACAGTCCACCTGCAGCAACACGACTTGGAGCAGCAGCCTTATGTGGACTTGATCGTGGCGGGCGCGGGCCCGGCGGGAGTCGCTGCTGCCGGGCGCGTCGCCGCGGCCGGATTCTCCGTCTGCGTCGTCGACCCGCAGCCGCTGGCGCACTGGCCGAATAACTACGGGGTCTGGCTTGACGAGTTTCAGGTCAGTCTGTGTTGCAAATATTAATTTGCGTTTGCAGATCCCACGCGGCGGGTGGTGCCTGGTTAGAACTGGCAGAGCGGCCGCACCCCGCCCGCTGCGACGCTCTGCTGCTGCCGCACGGGGCACGAAGCCTCCTTGCCCGCCTCCTCCCCTTCCTGACACCCCTCATCCCACATTCCCCTCGCGCCTTGCGTGCCGATACGTTGGGGGGAGTAGGACTTCACAGTAAGTTTTGGGTCGTTCCAACTGATATCCCGTCCGCCTCCAACCCAACACCGCAAACCATTTCCATTACCACCCTTCCCGGTGCCCTTATTTATATCGCCCTCAATCACCCTCCTCTTTCTTGCCTGTAACCTCGTTTCTCCAGCTTATCTCTCCCGCTATTGTGCATGGTCGCCTCTCCCCCTCTCCTCCCCCCTCAACCCTTCTCTCCCCCCCCCGCAGGCGATGGGTCTGGAGGACTGCCTTCACGTCATCTGGCCCAAGGCCAAGGTCTGGCTCAACAGCCTGCCGGACGGGGAGAAGTGAGTGCGGGTTGCGGACTGCGGGGCTTGACGGCGGGGAGGGCCTGGCGGGTTAGGGGTGCGGGCGGGTGTTGGGGTGCGGGGGTGGGGGCTTGAAGGGGGGAAGGTGCGTAGGGGGTTCGGGGGGATGTGTGGGGATAGGGTTGTGTGGGAAGCGGGGGGGTGGTGTCCTCTTCCGAACATCGCCACAAGGCCCCCAGAGTTGCGTCCTGGGCCTTGTGGAGGTGCATCAAGGAACCCCAAATGTCTCCGTTATTGTCCGGGATTAGCTACGTCCCTTGCGCGCCATGCCCTCCTGACCCGCTTGCCTACACGTACACACTCGCGAACACACTTACCAAGCCAGCCAAACAAACACACCTACCATCGGATATACACAAACAAAACAGGGTTTCTAACCCGCCGGGCATCCATCCCACAATTCGAATCCGAAGCGGCATCTGCGACCACCACCCTGACCGGCCTTGCAGGGGGGGAGGACAATCGCGACATACCCGCCACCCACATTTGGAGGCCGATTCTCCCCCGGCCCCAGCCCCCCTTACCCCCTCCTTTCCACCCCTTCCTTGGACCCGCCCTTCCCCACCTTTGTTGTCAGGTTCCTGGACCGCCCCTTCGCCCGGGTGGACCGTCCCAAGCTGAAGCGGGTGCTGCTGGAGCGGTGCGCGGCGGCAGGTAGGTGTTGGGGGCGGTGTGCATACGAGAACGGAGCCGCGAGGGACGTATGGGGGGGTCTCGCAGGTGGGCGGGGGGTTGCTGGCAGTTAGCGCGGTTGAACATGTTGCTCTCCACTCCACTCCCCTCCCTCCCCTCTCCCCTCTCCCCTCCGCAGGTGTGACCTTCCTGAACGGGCAGGTGGCGGGGTGCAGCCACGGGGAGGGCAGCTCCGAGGTGCGGCTGGCGGACGGACGCCAGGTGAGGCTGCGGGCGGGGAGGGGGGGCTGAGGGGGGGAGGGGTATGGGGAGGTTGAGGGGGGGAGGGGTAAAGGGGGCGGGCGGGAGGGGGGCCCAGGGCGGGCAGATAAAGGGGCGGGCGGGGGGCCGCGAGATTTGCAGTACGAGGTCCGCCAGGGACGGGAGGGACGAGTGAGTTGGAGAAGTCGGGTATTGCATTCGGCAGATGAGATGAGACTTCCCCGGAGGGTTTAGCAAAAGGGGAGGGGAGGGTGAGGACGCGAGCAACGGGACGGGTGGGGGCGCCCCGGTGGTTAGCGACTGGGGATGTCGTGGAGCGCGGCGCGCTCCCTGGGCTGGGTGCCAGGGCTGAGCGGGTGTGTGCGGGCGAGCAGGCAGTTGGGAGGGTGAGCGGGTGTGTGCGGGCGAGCAGGCAGTTGGGAGGCTGAGCGGGTGTGTGCGGGCGAGCAGGCTGTTGGGAGGGTGAGCGGGTGTGTGCGGGCGAGCAGGCAGTTGGGAGGCTGAGCGGGTGTGTGCGGGCGAGCAGGCAGTTGGGAGGCTGAGCGGGTGTGTGCGGGCGAGCAGGCAGTTGGGAGGCTGCGACACACAGCGCCTGTCCACAGGCCTGTGTGGAGTCAGTGGGGGCCCGAGGGTCTTGGGGCCGATGCGGGCGTTTGTGGGTTGTTTGCCCTCAGCTAAGACACGGCACGGGAACCTGAGAGGCTCTGAAGACCAACCAAAGACAACACCCCAGCCCTCGGCACCGGGGCATATCCGTCAGCGCCGCGTGTTGGGCCATGGCCCGCCCGCCCTGCAGCGGTCATCCCGACCCACACTCGTTTGGCCCGTCGTTCGTGCACCGAGTCCCCCGCCTTCCTGCCTAGCCCTTCTCCAGCTGTAAATCCCCCCCCCCAGCGCAGTATAAATATGTCCACCAATTTCCTACACTCGCCCCCTCCTCTCGTTCCCCTCATCCTCCCCCCCCCGCCCGCCTGTCCGCCTTTCGCCCGCGGAACCCGAGCGGCTCTCAAAACCGGCCACCGACAGACAACCCAGCCCTCGGTACCGGTTGGTCCCGATGTAACCCCCCCGGCCCCCCGGCCCCCTTCGTTCCCCTCATCTCCCCGCCGTCCGCCTGGCGTGGTGGTTGCGGCGGTTGTGGTGGTTGCGGCGGTTGTTTCGATTGCTCTGCCCTCCCCCCCTTCAGATCCGCGGCTCGCTTGTCCTGGACTGCACCGGCCACTCCCGGCGGCTGGTGGAGTACGACAAGAAGTTCGATCCGGGCTTCCAGGGCGCGTACGGCATCGTGGCGGAGGTGGAGTCGCACCCCTTCGCGCTGGACACGATGCTGTTCATGGACTGGCGGGACGACCACACGCACGTGGCGGGGCTGGAGGCCATGAGGGCGTCCAACGAACGGCTGCCCACCTTCCTGTACGCCATGCCCTTCACCAAGAACAGGGTGCGCACGCTGGGGGGGGGTTCAGGGGGGGGCCGCCGCGGTGCCCAGAGAGGGGGGGATTGGGGAGGGCGGGCTGTGGCCGGATCTCGCCTCCCTCCCCCCCCACACACATACACACATCGAGGCAAGGGAGGGAGCATCTCGACCCCTACACCTCTCCCTCCCTCCAGCAGCGCAGCTTGAAAATGTCACCCAGTTTCCTATTTCCCTCCCTCCCTCCCCCTCGCCGGATCCTCCTCCCCCTCGTCCCTTGCGCTGGCAGTCGGCGCGGCTTGCCAATGCGCTGCATCCTCCCCAGCCCCTTTCCTTTACTAACCCGGCATCTCAACCTCTCCCTTCCCCCCACCACACACACACCCTAGATGGGGTTAGGGTTTTTCTGTTATGGACACACAAACAACATCCCTAAACCCTGAACCCACACACACGCCGTTCCCCTCCCGTCGTCGTCGCTGGCGATCTATGGTAGTGTACCAATTTCTTCGGTCGAACCGTCGCTCTGGCTGCAGCGCAGTTTGAAAATGTCTACCAATTTCCTGTATCTCCCTCCCCTCTCCCCCTCCCTCTCCTCCCCCCTCCCCCCTCCCTCCCCCCTCCCCCTCCCTCTCCTCCCCTCACCCTCCCGCCTCCCCCCTCCCCCTCCCCTTCCCCCCTCACAGGTGTTCCTGGAGGAGACCAGCCTGGTGTCCCGACCCGCGGTGGACTTCCCGGAGCTCAAGGAGCGGCTGGAGGCCCGGCTCAAGTGGCTGGGGATCAAGGTGGGGCGCGTGGGGGGGGGGTGTTATTAGGCACATGTGTGTGTGTGTGTGAGTGTGCGTGTGTGTGTAATGACTACCCCGCCCGCCATGGGTGGGTGTGTATATGAGGATTCTGGTCGATGTGTTTAGGAAAAGCAACCTGCCCGACCCAGCCCAGGTGAACGATGTGTGTGTGTGTGTGTGTTTGTATGTACGAGGGAGCTGAGGCGCGAGGGTATGTGGGGTGGGTTTGGGGGGAAAGGGAGCCCGGGGTGGGAGAGGGTGGCGAGATGGGGGGGTTGAGTTGGGGACGTGGAGGACAGGGCCGGGTTGATTGGGTCTGGGTGGGGCCGGTTGCGGTTGCGGTGGGGGGCGAGGGTAGAAGGGGGGCTGCACAGGGGGATAGCGGCCAGGGGGCAAGGTTGGAGGTGCCTGGGAGCGAGGTTGGAGATGTCAGGTGCGGGGTTCGAGGGGCCTGTCAGTGTTGCTACTGCTGGATCGCGTCATGCTGCCCCTGAGCCCCTGAGCCCCTGACCCCTGAGCCCCCTGGTGTGTCTGTCTGTCTGTCTGTCAGGTGACCAAGGTGGAGGAGGAGGAGTACTGCCTCATCCCCATGGGCGGGGTGCTGCCCAAGCACCCGCAGAGGGTGCTGGCGCTGGGAGGCACGGCGGGTGAGGGGGGGAAAGGTCCAGGGGGGGAGGGGGGGAGGGAGGGCGAGGGGGGGAGGGCGGCGAGGCCCAGGGGGCAGGTGGAGAGGAACGAGGCGGCCGGAGAAGGAATGAGTTGCGCCGACTGCAGCTAGGGGGTGAAAGAGGGGCGGAGGCAGCCCGGAGGGTGGTGTCAGGTGAGCGCGCTTGCATGCTTCGTGTGCCGCAAGTAGAGGCAAGTCAGCTGGAATGCCTCCGTGTGGTGTGTGTATGTGCCCCCGTTGCCCTCTCCCTCACTTTCCGGGTCGGAAAGTCCGGGTCGGAGAAGCGGATAATGTCGCTCCGCTTCTCCGCAACTCGCTTTCCCTCTTTCATCCCGCGCTCCCTCCCCCTCCTCCCCTCCCTCCTCTGGCTCTGCTCTCCCCAGCTCTGGCAGCAGCGCAGTTGGACTGTGTCGACCGATTTCCTTTACCCTTCCCGCTCCTCTCCCGCACCTCTAAAACCCGCTCCTCCCCTCCTCCCCTCCTTCCCCCCTCCCCTCCTCCCGTCCTTCCCCCCTCCCCTCCTCCCGTCCTTCCCCCCTCCCCTCCTCCCCTCCTTCCCCCCTCCCCTCCTCCCCCCCTCCCCGGTCCCCCCTAGGTATGGTGCACCCCTCCACGGGCTTCATGATGAGCCGCATGCTGGGGGCCGCACCCACGGTGGCGGACGCCATCATCGACCAGCTCAGCCGCCCCGCGGATAAGGCCTCGAACGCGGGTGCGCGGGCTGGGAGTGCGGGTGGGGGACGGCGGGTGGGTAAGGGTGCGGGTGCGCGGGCTGGGGGTGCGGGTGCGGGGGGAGGTGGGTGAGGGTGCGGGTGCGCGGGCTGCGGGCTGCGGGTGTGGGGTGTGGGGTGTGCGGAAGGTTTGCGGCGGTGCCGTGCAGTCGGGAGGTCTTGGGCCGGCTCGGACGCTTGTGCCTGGGCAGCCGCGCAGGCTCCAACACTCTGCCTACCCATTTCCTGTACCTCCCCCCACCACACAGTTCTCTTTAACACACACACACACACTCGCACGCTTTCGCTTCCTGGGCACACGCTGAACTTCGCTTCTCGCGGCTCAGTTATCTTTTACACACACATGGGGGGAGGGGGGTTCTCGTAGCTAAACACTCGCACACAGACACGCTCTCTCTCTTTTCTCTAAACGCTCACACCCGCGATGCCTTCCCTTCGCATCGCTGGAGATCCTGGTACAGTTGGTTCTTCACCCCGGAATGTTTTGCCCTGGCAGCAGCGCAGCTTGAATATGTCTACTCTCATTCCCTGCATCAACCCACCCACCCACCCACCCACCCCGCCCCCGCCCCCCTTATGCCCCCCCCCCCCCACACACACATGGCCCCCCTCCAGGCTCCGCCCTGCGGCCCAGCAGCGAGGCGGAGGCCCAGTCGATGGCCAACGCGGTGTGGCGGGTCACCTGGCCGGTGGAGCGCATCCGGCAGCGCGGCTTCTTCACCTTTGGGATGGACGTGCTGCTCTCCCTGGACTTGTTTGAGATGAGGGAGTTCTTCAGGTGCGAAGGGGGGGGGGAGGGGCGGAAGAGGGGGCCGTGTGTATGCAGGTGGGGTCAAGAGGGGGTGGGGTGGGGGTAATAGGACACAGTCAGACACTGTATCAAGCTGCGCTGCGCTGCGCTGCGCTGCGCTGCGCTGCGCTGCATCGGATCCGTTACGCGCGGGCGGGCTAGTGCGCGGCGCGGGTGGGCGGTCGGGCCGGGAGCGGATGCGGCCTGTCAGCGTCGGCACTGACAGTGGGTGGGTGGGGGGGGAGGGGGTGTGCGCCGCTGGGACGACACCGGGGCTGCTTGCACCGGTGGGTCAGGGGGCGGTGGGATGTGGTGGGCATCCTCCCTTTCCCGCTCCTCCCTTTCCCGCTCCTCCCTTTCCCGCTCCTCCCTTTCCCGCTCCTCCCTTTCCCGCTCCTCCCTCCCCGCTCCTCCCTCCCCGCTCCGCCGCTCCCGTCAGCGCGGTTTGGGTTTGCCTAGCAAGGAATCCTACACCCCTCCCATCCCATCCCTCTCCCGCCCCTCCCATCCCATCCCTTCCCTTTCCCGCCCCGCTCACCCTCACCCTCACCCGCAGGGCGTTTTTCAGTTTGAGCGCCTTCCACTGGCACGGCTTCCTGTCGACCCGGCTGTCCTTCACGCAGGTACGGCAGAGTACGGCAGGGTACGGCGCGGATGCGACCTCGCATACCAACGGGCGTCTTAGAGAATCCACATCGGAGGGGTTACCTCCAGCGCCCGTCCTGAAACCCATTAGCGCCTCCCCCCTCACAAAATTATTTTAAACCTCCAAACCCGTCCTACACCCTTCGTCCGCCCCGTGGCCGCCCATCACTTGCACTCCGTGTCCCTTGCCGCCAACCACCCCCATGCCCCCTCACGCACCCACACACACGCACACACACGCACCCACACACCCACCCACCCGCGCCCAATCCCTGCCCTCCTCCGTCCTCCCTGCCTCCCTCCCGTCCTCCCTCCCTCTTTTGTCGATTTTGACAGCGGGCAGCGACACCGCCAAACGTCACCGAACGGGTCCCTCCCTCCCTCCTTCCCCTCCCTCCCTGCAGCTGATCGTGTTCGGTCTGTCGCTGTTCGCCAAGTCCTCCAACCAGGCCCGCAGCTCCCTGCTGATGCGCGGCCTGCCCGGTCTGGTGGCCATGCTGGCGGACCTGGTGCCCACCCTGGGGGCCTACTACCCGGACGCCACCTCGCTCAAGGTAGTACGGCAGTACGGCGTGTAATTTGGACGGTCGTGTGTATGTACTGCGTGCTGGAGAGGGGGTCCTGGGGGTTCATCAAGGGGGCGGGGGGGAGGGGGGGTGAAGCCCGAGAGGTGACCCGCAAGGGGGGGGTGTGTGGGCCAGCGGCCCGGGGCGAGCTATACCACCGTTTGGTGCACCTTTGGGTTTCAGGACTGCAAGGCGTGGTGGTGGTGGTGGTGTGTGTGGGGGGGGGGCGCTGAGACAGCTGTGGATTCACGACCAGCTCTTTTGCGGAAACCCTTTTCCACTTCTTCCCACCTCACTCATCCCTCCGCCCCCCTATACACACACCCACACACCCACACCCACACAACCCCCCAGGAGCGGAAGGACGCGGTGGACGCGGAGGCCAGGAAGGCGGCGGCGGCGCAGCGGGCGGCGGCGACGGCGGCGCTGGCGGCCGTCACGGCAGCCGCAGTGGCGGACGAGACCGGCGGAGCCGCCGCGGGCGTCGTCGTGGCGGCGACGACGGAGGCGGCGGCGGAGGCGGAGCCGGCGGCGGCGAAGACGCTTTCAGCGACCAAGTGAAGCATTCGGATGGACCACGTGTTGAGTAGCTCCGGAACCCGGGCCGGTGCTTTCTCTGGCGCTTTTTTCCCGGCACTGTTGATGGGGCTGGGGCTGGGGCTGGGGCTGGGGCTGGGGCGGGTTGTGGCCCTCGGGCTGGGGGGTTTAGGCTGAGCAGCTGGGCTCCAGGGGATGTGGACTGGGTCCGTGGGTTTGCATGCGTTGCTGGCAAGGGGCCAGGGGGCCAGTACGACAGGGGAGTAGCATGGGGGGATCCCCCAGGTCGGGAAGGAGGACTGCGCTTGTCACGGGTGTGTCGTACGGCAGGTCGTACGATGGCTTTGGGCTGGATCTGACAAAACGTGCTGCAGCAGTAACCTCCTCAGTGTGCATGTAGGCTGTAGCAGCAGCTGCACGGGTCGGTCCGGGGGGAAGGGGGAGGGGGCGCTATGGCCAAGCCCGCGCCGGCGGCGACAACGGCGGGGGCGCCGTTGGGAGGGGACGGCAGGGCAGGATGCGCCGCCTCGCCGACGAGGCTGAGGGTTAGGCCGCAGTGGGCCTCTGGTGGTGGGGGCGGGGGGTGAGGTGGAAGTGGGAATGGAGCGGTACCGCTCCTCTCTTGGTCTCGGGGGGAAATGAAGTCGCAACCCTTGAGAGGACCGCGCCAGGAGGGGGCTTGGCCTGCTTCCCGTTCCGAAGGTTCCATGTCGTACTCTGCGCGCCTTCCGGTGCGATCTCATGACCGGCTGGTGGTTGGTAGTTGTGTTGGTTAGGAGGGCTCGGGCCGCCTGTGGGGGCGAAGGCACAACAATCGCAACTTCGAGCGACCCATGGGGCACCGACCCGTGGGGCACCGACCCGTGGGGCACCGACCCGTGGGGCACCGACCCGTGGGGCACCGACCCGTGGGGCACCGACCCGTGGGTTGCCTGTACCCGGTACCTCGAGGTGGTCGAAGCAACGACGGCCCCTCTCCCCGGCCCCTTCCCCTCATGTACGACATAGCGCAGAAGAGCCGGGTCGGGATGGATGGGATGGGATCTTTGTACGGCCGCCCTGTCAACGCCGTTCTTCGTGACATGCCTTCGTGACATATCTATCGGGCCGTGCCCATCGACAACGAACGACCGGACCCCTATCACCGGATCCACCGGGTCATGCTACCGGGGTTCACGACCAAATGTGTTTCGGGTCAATTACAAGGGGGTGGGTGGTGCCGAAGGGATGGTACGGCAATTGGTACGGCATCATTCCGTGAGCTTCTGTTGAGAGTCGAGCGAATGACTTGCAGAGTGACATGATGGTGGGCGCTGGTGCGCCGTTGGGGGCTTCTGCCAGTTGACAACCGGCCTTTTATATCAGAGTGGCCGCGTTTCCCAAAGAGAGTGCGTGGGTTGCCTAGCCTTTCAAGGGTGTTTCGAGGTGAGACAGCTGTACGGAGGCGTGAAAGTGTGAGGCAATGTTTGGTACCTGTGCTGGCGTAGGAAGTGTGCATGTACGGCGGCGGTCGTTCGTTGAGGTGCGTACGACCACCCCACATTGGCTTCGTGTGAGCAGAGAGGCTGGGAGGGACACGGACCCATGGGTCAAAACCAAACCCGCGACCCAAGAAGCAGGCTCCCCGAGTCCCGACCCGTGGGCCCCGACCCATGGGCCGCGTGTACGGACAGCCGTTGACGCCTCGCTCCCCCATGATCTTATACGGTGTGGGCCCTATGGTAGCTCAACGGGCTGCGCCTTGAGGGCTGCTGTTAGGGGCTATGAGGTAGCACATCCTGCTCAATCGGTTATCGAAAGGAAGGGGACAGGTGGGCACTATCTGGCAGAGGGTTTGTGGTCGCGCAATGCGTACCAAATTCATACCCCATGGCGTAGGGTGTGTCGTACGTATGAGGTACGACATTGCTGGACGTCGGAGGGCCCGAAGAGTGAAATCGTACATGTCAGGGTGAGGGAGGTGTCCCACATCCTGCAGCAGTTTGGTCAAGTTTGTACAGCAAATGTACAGCGGAAGTACGGTATCATATCCGCGCAAGTAAGGGAGTGCTGGTTGGGAATGGAGCCGGGGGTCACGTGGTGGTGGCTCTTCACTATCATGCGGTTTTCGAGGAGGGAGGGAATGGTGGGGGTACCAGACAGAAACTGGCAGGTGTTGAGACCGGCGAAGGAGGTACTGGGAGGGCGGTTTCGTTGCAGGGATAGGTGGGTGGGTGCTGGGGTGGCTAGAAGACGGGAGGGTGGTGTACCACTTGGGCCCCGCCTCATAATACCGTCCTCATGTCACACCAGGTGCGCCACTCCCAAGCACTCTTCAACTTTTGGGTGTCAAAAGTAGTCACGTTCGTGGACACCGCCCACAGGGTCTCACAGGCGTCAGCTAGAGCCATAGCCACACACTGCCAACTACACACTGCATGGATTAAGGAAATACGCACCCCTTCCGTGACGGTGCACAAAGCAAGGCAGCACCGAAAGCGTGGGTCGGGTCCCAGGAGTCGGGACCCTGGGGTCCGGGTTCCAGGGGTCGGTTCCAGGGGTCGGTCACAGGGGTCGGTTCCAGGCGTCGGGTCACAGGGGGGGGTCCGGGTTCCAGGGGTCGGTTCCAGGGGTCGGTCCCAGGGGTCGGTTCCAGGCGTCGGGTCACAGGGGGGGGTCCGGGCCCCAGGGGTCAGGTTCCAGGGGTCCGGTCGGGTTCCAGGCGTCAGGTCCCAGGGGTCGGGTTCAGGAGTCCGGGACCCAGGGGTCGGCGGTCTCAGGGGCCCGGATCCCAGGGGTGATCCCAAGGGTCGGTCCCAGGGTTCCGGGTTGGGTCCGGGTTTCAGGAGTCTAGGGTTCTATTCTGCCGCGAAACCCTGTTGGTTGTGCCTGTAGTAGCAACGGCCCTTCTTCTTCTCTCTTACAAGGTGCTTGGACCCTTCATCCCGACTGGGTATCTAATAGCCCCGGATAGCACCATTACTAGTGCGCCAGGATAATTCTATCTTCTGGAAATGCACCAGATGTAATAGGTGAGAGCTGGCAAAGGCTTCTCAAGGTGCTGGGACAGTGCTTCTCACTGTATTTTACGTGTAGGGCCGACCACTGTACGGCATCTACTACACCAGACCCGACCAATCACGCGGCGAAGAGGGGGCCGGGAGCAACTTACCCTGCTGTTGAACATAGCGTGACACTCAGGAATCGTTCCTGGCCTGCCTCAAAGTGTTTTACTTCCTGGCACTTGGGGAATCCCCTAAACCTGCCCTAACAGTCAACGTATTCACCGCTGCTGACGACAGGTTGGAACCATATTCCTTTTTACTATGTACAGCAACTAACATTGGCATTGCATGCACCCTGCATGCTGGCAGGATGGCAACGATGAGGGCATCATGCCCAGGACCTTTCGGTTGCTGTTCGAGCTGGCCGAGGAGAAGAAGGCGGAGGGGCGCATGAGACCTGTAACCCGCCTTCTCCTCCTCGGCCTGCACAAAGAGCGACCGAAAGGTCCTGGGCATGATGCCCTCATCGTTGGCATCCTGCCATCGGAGACAACACGATTATTTCAATATTAAGCTAAATATTTGTGTGCTTAAAATTGCGCAGCTTGGTGCGATGGCACGGCGGTCTGGGTCCTTTCTTATAGTTGCGCAAAAGTGGGACGAGTCTACGGCAGCCCCGTGCCGACCAGGAAGTCTCTCAACGCACCCGTTTACCTGCGCATGAAATTGTGCAACATAACACCTGAAATAACAAATTATGGCCGCTTCAATTTGAATTAGTTTCATGAGTTTTGCACGTACGAGGAAGCCCTACACCCAATCAAGCGCGAAACTGACCATCTCCGATTGCGCTAATTTTTTGTACCAAGCATATTTATGCTATGACAATACAACGTGCCAAGTTTCGCGGCGAGTGTGGGAGTTTTGATTTTCCCGGGGAATCCATGCGTCACCCCAGCACCGCTTTCCCGGGGAATCCATGCGTGACCCCGGCACTGCTTTCACAATGTCCCCGTGCTTGTCACCCACGGTTCCGTCCACCATGACAATATTGGGGCAATGGCACATACTTTTACAGCGAACCCCATGAACGTCGTTTCTACCAGGGAAACATCAAAGATTGCACATCGTCCCACCAAGGACAGAGGCACCTCGTTAACGCCCCGCCGGCTGCAGAGCACCACAAAGGTACGGAGAAGAAAAGCAACCAGAACCGCCGGCACAGCAATCCAACACACATTCGAACTCACTACCATAGGTACAACGGTGACATACGACGTCAGGTTCATTCTGCCGTTTTACGCGCAGGGTAGCATTGGCACCGCGCACAACCGCAAGAAGAACGGTGATGACGACTTGGAGCGTATCAAGAACGGCTTGTTCGCTGCCGCCACGATAAACGAGCAGGCGGACCTACTTCGCGTGCGCGCATGTGGAGGGTGCCATATGCAGACGATGAGCAAGTTCACGAAGACTCGCGACATGTACTACCCAGTAGTTGACCCACCCTGGCACACAGGCGATGCAGCTTCCGGCAGGCAACAACGCCGCGATGTCCGGCTGCACCTATGGCGCCGACGCAATGTTGGCCGGCGCACGCAGCCCCAGCAACGCGCGCTGTTGCCCAAGCTGCATCGCCTGTGTGCCAGGGTGGGTCAACTACTGGGTAGTACATGTCGCGAGTCTTCGTGAACTTGCTCATCGTCTGCATATGGCACCCTCCACATGCGCGCACGCGAAGTAGGTCCGCCTGCTCGTTTATCGTGGCGGCAGCGAACAAGCCGTTCTTGATACGCTCCAAGTCGTCATCACCGTTCTTCTTGCGGTTGTGCGCGGTGCCAATGCTACCCTGCGCGTAAAACGGCAGAATGAACCTGACGTCGTATGCGTCACGTCCAATGCCGTCTACGACCGTGGCTGCTACGCAGCATGCCTTCTGGCTCGTCGACGACCTGGGCAGGGACAAAACAAGGCAAGGAACGCGCACATTCAGGACATGAGAAATAAGCAACTTGCGTGGAAGTAACAAGTGGTCATGTACTCAGTACTCAGATGATGAATCTATCATGGGTAAGCCCGCACGCTTCATATACCATAATCCTCTCGCAAACTCACCCCCACACCGGCGCCATTGGCATGTGCGTCGCCGCCACCGCCGCCTGGGCGCCGCGGCCGCCGCCTGTCGCCGTCGAGCGCCAGAGTGCTGCCGCCGCAGGGGCCGGGGCCGCCGCCTTCACCACCGCATCTCGGCCCCGGCCGCCACGGCTGTTCCGCTGCCTGGGACCTGCTGCCGCGGCCGCCGCCTGGGCCTGGGCGGGAGCCTGGGTGGCGGGGGGCTGGGCCTGAGCAGGGGCCTGGGCGAGGGCCTGGGCCTGGGTGTTGCCCCGCTGCCCTGGAGCTGACGTCGTCTCTGGAGGGGCCGCCGCCACCGCCCTAGTGGTTTCGAAGGATTCGAGCACGGGATGTATTATCGTATTGTTGTTCAAGATCCTGGTGACAGTTACCAAGCTGGCTTATGCATAGCATGAGGCGAACGTATGTTGTGCTTACACGTCTCACCAACACACAAAAGTCAAAAACAGCAGAAAACCGATGATCCATGCACATCGGCGCCGTTACGCCCCCCCTTCATCATTTCACCTGAAGGCTGCTGCCACCGCCTCCGGCCTGCTGGGTGCTGACGACGGTACCGGTGCGGGGCCGCGGGCGGGAACCTGGCCCTGTGCCTGGGCTTCGGCCTTGGCCCGGACCCGGGCCCGGGACTGTGCCTCTGCCTGGCCGTGTGCCTGGGCCCGGGCCCGGGCACGAGCCTGGGCCTGGGCCTGCGCCCGGGCTTCTACCAGGGCCTCTACCCGGGCCTGGGCGAGGGCCTGGGCCCGGGCTTCTACCAGGGCGTCTACCTGGGCCTGGGCCTGGGCCCAGGCGGCGACCGGGGCCTGGGCCTGGGCCTGGGCCTGGGCCTGGGCCTGGGCCTGGGCCTGGGCGGGGGCCGGGGCCGCCGCCGCCGCCGCTGATGCAGCAACCAGCGCGATCTCCTCATCGTCATCGTCATCGATGACAACCATCTCCAGAACGGGCCGTGGGCGCCGCTGTGATGCCGCCGTCCTGTGAACATTTGCACACCCAAGCACCGTTAACTGTTCGTACGACATGCATGCATGGCGAATTGGCATTCGAAGTGTTATGTGTTTGTAAGGTGTTCGCTTCACCAAAGCCCGCGAAAACCAGCTGACCCTTTTCGGAATGCACTCTTCCCCGGCCGCGGTTCTAAAGGTGGACATATCTCATCACCATTCCAATGATATCCCGATACCGGTATCCCGAACTTGTACTCTCAAAAGAACCATCACATCCCCAACACCGGCAATCCGCCTGTGTCCCGACGTTCCCCTCACAATTCACAACTCACCTCATGCGCGAAGCTGGCGTCGCTGCACGGGCAGGGATGGGGCTTGCCATACCGTCGAGTCCGATCTTGTCCCGCACTTGAGATTTAACAATTTCCGCCCGCCGCCACTCTGCTGACATCACGACAAACAGAACCCGCGCGACGGCAGGCGTGAACGAAGCCAGCGCCGTGTTAATCTTCGTGCCCCACTTTATAATGCGTGTCCTGCGAACATGTTCGCACGGCAAAGTTCGGGTTAATGTTCATGATTATGGTGCGCTTCGATTGTGCCCACGTGCGTCACGACATCACGTCGGAAACTGAATGAAAGAAATAACGAATGAATGTTACAGCGGACCCCAGGAAGGGTTCAACAGCGCATACCAAGGTAAACCGTGGCGGGGCACCACCGCCAAAGCAACCAGGCATCACCACCTAAACGCCGCGACGCAGCACTCACAAAGGTGCATATCCCTGCTGAGACCTGCTGAGACCAACCGCCAAAACATGAAGAAACACACTGCGGGGCAACACTGGGGGACCCTGTCACCTTCGCCAAACATCCCTTGTCAGATTGAACACATTCCGTCCCCACCCCCCTACTTACATGGGCCCCAGCGCCTTCTTGGTAACTTCCTTGCTCTCAGCGAGGGAGTTGATGGCGGCTGCATCCTCCTCCTACAATCGATACAGAGCACAGGCATCGATGTGCGTAAGGTTACACCGGGTTTACATGTTCAAAGGGTTACGGGTATCAGTTAGATAGAGGCCAGTCAGAGCATCCTAGCTTCCTAGGAAAGCAAACGTCATGTCATATTCTATGAGCATCATTCCCTTTCTTACCTGATTGCTACCAAGTGACAAGTGGCCCTCCAACAGGAGCTGAGTCCCCAGCGGGATCTCAGAGCGCGTGTCGTCCGCCATCTCTGCCTCACCAATGCCAGCAGCCTCGTACTCGGCGTCCATGTTATGTGGACCGGTAGCGATTATTTGTAAGTGCCTGCTGCTGGCCGGCGGATGAATGCGGCATGGTGGAACACGATGCGTTTATGAAGGCATCAACAGTGTGATGAGGCCTTACATGCGGCAATTAAGGAGTTACTTGCGGATGTCCCGACCACCAGAACGCTGGATGTGCAGGCCGGAGGAAGGTACCTCCGTTTTGCCGTACCACGAAACCACGCTGAAGCGCACAGAAACACCCCTTACGCGCGGCCATTAAGGGGTCACTTCCCGATGTTTCGACCACCAGAACGCTGGATGTGCAGGCCGGAGGAAGGTACCTATGTTTCGCCTCCGTTTTGCCGTACCAAGAAACCACGCTGAAGCACACAGCTTATACAGCGCAACCCCCTTAACCCCCCTTGTGAACATCTCCAATTTGACAGCACCCCAGGGTGTCACAATGCCCGAAGTGTCTATGTCGAAAGTGCGAAAGGGCTGCCGACGGGCGGCTTAAGGTCCCTATGGCGTTGATCACGGGGGTTATCGTTCATTACACCTGGCCGTGACGGAAGCACATACATCGGCGTGCGTTATTGTGAAGCAGTTATCGCCATCAGAAAGATGCAGAGATGAAGGATATTACCTTACGCATGGTTACGCGTGTTTCAGGTAACCTGACTTCCATGCAGCGGCACATTGCCAGCACAGCATAAATCTGCTCTTTGAGTACTTGAAGTTCATATTGCTGTAAAGTCATCTGCTTTCAAAACTACATCATTACTGTACGCCGTTTAAGGGCACTACTTTCAATATCATCTTTCAAACAATTTGAAAGTTTTTTATTCACTAGGAACAATTCTACATAACAACAAAAGGTCGAGGGGAACTGTGTTCGCATCTTCGTCATAGGATCCACGTGTGCACGTGTGCTCGTCCCAGTCTTGCGCAAGAATACTGCCCCCGCCCTTACTAGCCAGGACTGCCAGTCCAGGACTGTTATTAGCCTATTGCGTGGACCGCTCGTTTTACACGTCGATCCCGGACTGCAACTGATTTGGACGAGCGTCGGGTGCTGGAACTAGTTGCAGCGCGGAGCGAGCACCATCATGTCGTTTGGTCAGATTGTTGTGAATACCTGTTGGACATGCTGAGCGATCAGCATGTCCAACAGGGCATTCACTACAATATCAGCGGTCCTCATGTGTTCACCAACCAATCAATCTCCCTTCCCACTCACAGCGGGCGCGCCCTGCGCGAACACACACTCTCTCGACGGGATTCGAACTAAAACAAATTTTCTTCCATTCTAATTCATTTGCTTTGTCGTGATGTTAGTGCCACACATGCCACTTAGGATACCCGTGATGTTTCATAGCATCAAACAGACAGGAAAACGGCAGCGAACACGCGGGAGCGCCCCACCGCGCGATTGAAGCAGCACCTGCTGATGCGCAGCACAGCCGCGATGAGGTCCGACTTGTGCGCCGCCCCACTCAAGATCTCAAATGCAATGAAGAGAAGAAATGGCGGGCTTTGCGTTCTAGCTCGCACAAGCCCCTTCAACTTTGCTGCTGCGCCCGTGCTGCGCCGTCCCCGAACCCGCATGGACATGGGAGGGTAGGTCCCGGGATCGGGGATAGAAGATTTGGGCAACACCTCTACGGACAGTCAGACACCCCTCGCCGCCGCGAAGGCAAAGGAAACCACGAACGGGCCCTAGGGTTGGGGACCACGGAGAGGCGGCTTGGTGGGGTAGGCGCTGGTTGGAAGGGGCCCCGGGGCAGACAGCCTCCGTCTCCACACCGCACCGACCAGGGCGGTCGGCGCTCGTCACGTTGTCATGAACATACACGTGGACGCACACGCAGAGACACACAACACAACACACCCCCCATCCTTTCGCCCACTGCCGCGTCCTTTCGACGTGTATCGGCACCCGGGGGCCCAGCGCCTCCCTGGGGGGCCCACATCCGCACCACCGGAGAGAGGTGTCGTACCTGTCTCGTCTTGCCGCGCCACGCCACTTCTGCGGAAACAACATACGCCCCAAGGCAGGCAGGTGCCTGTGTCTGGCAGGCACCGACGCCCCGCAGGCGGGGCCCCGCGGTGGCCGACCTGCATAGCGGCCGCGCTGCCGTGGCGGGTTGCCCGTCCAGCGAAGCGAGGCGAGGGAGGTGGCGCCGCGCGCTCTCCCGACAGCCCAATACGCGGCAGCAAATGCGCGGCACCTACCAACAGCCCGACCTGGTACGGCCGAGAAAATTCCCAAAGCATAGGCGATAAGAGGCCGTGTGTCAACGAGACAGGCCTTGGCCCACCCCAGCAGGTCAAGCTTTGAGTGAGTTGAACCTCCTCACATCAGCGTGGATGGCCCATCCGTAACCCGCCTCGTTCCAAGTCCCCTCTCCACGTGAACGCATCGGCAACTGCAGATACGGAAAGTTTTCCCCCGAGGGTATGGTACGGCTTCACAACCCATCCGCCGCCCATGTAATGTGTACGGCACCACAGTGCTTGGCGCCCGAACCGCCCTTGCCTAACAGACTAGAACGCAGCGCAGCAACCTTCATAGCAAGATCGGCACCGGCCGGCGGCAGAGCAAGGGATTGAGTTCACGGCAGCGCATTCGAATCTCTTGGGGGTGAGCGCACCACTCTCGCAAGGCACCGATGCACACACGCTGCAAAACAGAGGATCGGGCTCTGAACCGGCTTCCGCTTCCCGGGCCCCCCCAAGCCGCACCGCCACTGCACAGGCAGCACCGCCGGGGGCCCTTTCCCCCTTGCCACCGTCATAGTCCAGCGCTCAAGAGCGGAGGGCGGACGTCCTGGAAGCTCCCGACTCCAGGCAAACGTATAACCTCCAGAATCCAGGCAAACGTATAACCTCCCAACTTCAGGTAACTGTATTACGAAGGCGTATGTATGTCCGAGAGGGACTAGGTACACTACTGACTGACGACGACATCGCGGCGCAAGAGCCCCCCACAAGGGCCCCTCGGCCGAGGCGCTTCCTGACACGGCCGCGCTCCCACAAGGGGCTCCTCTGGGCCGTATGTGCGCTTTCACTTTATCTCCTCGACTAGGCCCCGACCGGGCGGGCAACTGTGCACGTACATACAATTTCACAAACACATTCACACACACCACTTACCCAGGAAGTCCGGCACGCGCTTACACACAGGGCGCTTACAGGCGGCCGCACTCTGCACATGCGCGTTTTTTTCTAGGGCTGAAAAAAGCACACACCGTGCGGAGAGCGCACACGCCAACGCATGCGCATCCACCATACACACACATACACTGCGGAAACCCTAGAGACACCAACAACAGATCGACACGGGGTCGCCAAGCAACTGCGCGCCAGGACGTGGCGGCGCTCCGAGCCCCAAACCCAGACAAAGCCACGACTGCGACGACGCGGTTCTTCTTCCCCGAGATGGTTTGCAAGAACCCTCTTCGGGCATCCTCCGTCATCACCACCTCCACCACCTTCGTCGAAGTCCTCGTGCGCAAAGCTCGTCCCACGTCCGTACCCTCGCGTCGGCCTCAAGGCGTCTGAGAACCCTAATGCTGCGCCCAATCGCGGCGAAAGCAGTTCATGGATAAGTGTACACACATACACATACACACACGCGTGGGCGCACGCACGCCAAGGACAGGAGATGCACTGTACGACGACGATGCGGTGCGCCGCGCCACCCCAAAACTGTGGCGCGCAGAGATAGACACGATCAGATGGGACAATGGCAACCGCTAGGGGAGGCGAGTGACAGAAGCCCGTGGCCCCCAATACCCCTGCACCGTCCCCCCTCTGCTGAACGTCTGCCCCCTCCCTGCCATCCCGGACTTGTGGCGAGGAACTAATGGATCGTCCCTCCCCCCGCTCCGCGTCCCCAACCTGACAACGAATCCACCGCCAGAGGAAGGGTACGGCCCGCAACTCCGCAGCCGGGGCTGGTGCCGTCGCCGCAGCCGTCGCTGCAGCTGGGGCTGCCATTTCCAGGAGCACTGGGCTGGAGGGCTTGGATAGCTGCAGTCGCCACCGAAACGATATGAAGGGCTGCGCCCAATGGGACGGCGCCGGCGCCCAGACATTCCTCCTCACAGTACCCGAGAGACGCACAAGCCGGCGTTCCCAGGATAGAACTATTGGGACTGACCCCTTGTCTGAGGGGATTCCCAACGAGCGCGTCGATGGCATACTGACGCAGAGGCTGCCGCGAAAAAAAGACCACAACCATCACCACCACCTTCAAAACAACGCCCCAGTTTTGCGATGCTGTTCATTGTGATGATAGTGCGCACTCAACAGACGGTAACAAGCGCCGCACTCGATAGATGGCGCGGAATCATCCGAGAGCGCACATACCAACAGCACACGACACACAGACACACACACATAAAACACACACATATGCCCAGGGGGAACATGCGCAGGGGCATGCCGGGACGCGCTTTGTGGAAGCAGACGCGCGCCGTACTTTTTTTCTCCTCGTCCTCTGGAACCAACCCCCCCTAGACGAAACCAAACCAAAAGAAGGACGCTCCGGGAAACTCGCGGCGCGCGCCCCGCACCGGCTGAGGAGAACACAGGCGCATGCAGTGTAGATGGCCGCCTGCAGCAACGACCTCCTGGGGTTGGGCCCCCCCTCAACCCCAGTGCAGCGACCCGACGGCCATGCCGTGAGCGTGAACATGCATGCCGCTCCGGAACCGCGCCTCCGGAAGGAATGCATCCCACCGCGCCTTGCGAGACCATGGCAGGGCACGGCGCGCAGCCCGGCGCAGCGACCGACGAGATGCGCCCTCTGGTGCTGGCGTGTGGCGGTGCGTCAGCATCGCGGCGGGGCGGGGAAGGGCGCCGTGGCCCTCAGGGTGCCCAAATGCAAGTCGGAGCCTCCATAAGCGGCATCGCTCCATAAGCGGCATCGCAAGCTCCATAAGCGGCATCGCAATAATGCCCAGCTGCACGCCAGCCTCCTCCAGCCGAACCGCAAGGGCACGACGCGCATACGCCCGACCCGACGAACCCCTCCTATTGCGATCTGAATATGCCGCACCACCACCACATCACGTATCCACCTGCCACATCCACTGTTTCCAATGCCCAACAAGGCGATCAGCAGCAGCATGCAAGGACCAAAACCACACCACCACCACCATAACCACCACCACCACCACCATTACCACCACCACCACGCCCAAAATAACAACTCTTGACGACTCGTGAACAGAAAACTGCAGACAGGGTGGCAATCAATGCCCACCACAACACCGGACCCCTACAAACCACGTTGCTGGCACACATTCACACAAACACGCACACACGCGAGGAATTTTTGCTTGTGATTTTTCTCATGTTAAGACGCGGCAGTCACGTGCGTACGGCAGTTTCCTGCGCGTTTGTCAGGGAAATGTCCGGTCAGGCAGTCAGTCCGCCGTTCGGCGCTCGCGCGCCGTACAGGCACGTGCGCGTCCTTGCTCGAACCCGGCCGCTGCACGGAGTCACGCTGCTCTGTATCCCGACGAATGAAACCACAAACAAATGGCACGACCCCTTGCTGCTGGCTGGCTGGCTGCCTGACTTCGGCTCGCCGGCAGGCAGGCTCAAACCGACGTACAAACCGACGCAAATGACGGCAAAGAAACGGCACCAAACAAACCGCCGGGGCACCCGACGACCCTGCCGTTGCAGACCAAAAGCCCATCGCTCGCCCTCCGCAATGTACTTCCCAACACATTTTTTGCATGGCACGCGCGCGCCGTGTGTTCGCGTCATGGCGTGTGCCGCGGGCGCAAACAGCGGCACCGGAGAACGCAAAACCAGCAACAGCACGACGCACGTGCAAAACATGTTTTTGTGCTGTAAAAATTCAGCATGGCGCATGTATGCCGCACAGAAATAGATGCGCCAGCCATGATTCAGACCCGGATGTATCCAAATCCTCCCCCAGCGCCAAGGCCAAGAGACGCACCCACCTGCACGGACACCTTCCAAACAAGATGCCCCGCTGCATTGCAGCTGTGTAGGCCTTGGGTACCAGCACTGGTGTCAAGCAAGCGGCAAGACCCCATGCACGCGAACAAACAAAACTCCTCTCAGGCGCCGTGGAGGTCACCTCTCCCAACACCCCCACCACGGGAGAAAAGAAAAAACAGCAACGAGTCATCCTCTCATTCCATTTCCGCGTAGGTCCGCATAGGCGCTTGCACGACACTCGGCAGCTGCTCTTCTCCTCGCCCCCTGTGCCCTGTCCCTTCCTTTATTCAACTCCCTCTCTCCTCCTCCACTATCCTCAGCCGTCAGACCGCGTCCGTACCGGTCCTCAACACCACGTCAGGCGGCCCGCGGCAATCCCCGTCCGCTCTGGTAGAGGCCACCGCGAGCCCGAAGGGACCCCGGGGACGCGTGCTACACACCAACGGGCTGCGCCACCGGGCGAAAACGGGTGCCGCGCCACCGGGGCTAAAAACGCGAGTGCATTGATTTTTTTAGTGCGTGTGACTTACCCGGCAACCGAAGCCAGCGCTACTTCCGAAGCCCGGCGCGCCGCAGCGCTCTTTGGAACGGTGTGTTGAAGACACCCATGGAAGTTTGCGGTGGGCAAAAACAGAAAGAGGCAGCGCCCCGGCGCCCTCACCGCCAGCTTGCGAGGCATGTCCCAAGCCCGTTGCTGCGCGGAAAAATCATAATTGTGCAGCCCGGCGCACCACCCGCGGACCCGCGGCGCTTGTCGGCCCAAACGCAACGACGGCTCCCGCGGTCCGCAACACAGCTTGCCCTCCGCCCCAGCTCGCGCCGGCACGCTGCATGCCGCCGGCCTCTTAGGAGTGCACCGCAACCACCATGTCGGCGGCGTCAAAGGAGCACGAGCAGCCGCCGGTAAGGCCCACCAGGCTGCCCATGGGCCCCAGGTCGGGCAGCTCGAGCAAGTGGCCGCTCGCCTCCGTCATGTCCAGCTGGTCCCCGCCCGTCAGTGTGGAGAGGCAGTCCTTCAGGCGACCCAGGTTGGCGACGGCGGCGTCGCGGGCCTTACGAGCCGCCTCCTGATGGGCCTCCAGCACCTGTCCCGGGGGAGGCGTGTGTGTGCAAAAGGAATCTGTGACGCGAGAAGTGAAGTCCAACGTAACAGGCGATACAGGCGATTGCAGTATATAACGCATGTGTGTGTTCTCAGGCAGGCAAGGCAGGAGTGCGTAGAAGTATATGACACATCCGTGTGTGTGTGCGTGTGTAAAAGAGAATGTGTGTGTGTGTTTTGAGCAAGAACCCCGCAGGTGCGTGTTTGAAGGGAAACGGTGTGTTTTCGCAGGCAGGCGCGCGTGACATGCCATGGGCACATCAGCGCCCAACAGCGAGGGAGAACTGGCTGCGCATGCGCTTGTGCGGACCGTGAGGCGCTCGGGCAGGCAGCCGGGCGGGGCAGGCAGGCAGGCAGGCAGGCGGAAGGACGAAGCATTGCTGCCCGGCCCCGCCGGACGGATGGTTGCATCTCTTAACGTCGCGCCTGCCCCTCACCTGGCTGACGGCCTGCAGGGCCGCATCGGCCGCCACCGCCTCATCAGCTGCACGGCTAGCTTGCCGGCTCAGAGTCACCAGCTGTGCAACAGCCTCGCCGGGCAGCGCAACAACAGCCCCAGCGCCAGCACCGCCCTGTGCTTCGCCGCATGGCGCCGCCGGGACCGTGGCCGGGGAAGCGGCCGATGCCGGCGCCGCCGGCGTCACAGCCGCGTCGCACGCTGCCGGGTCCGCCAGTTTGGGCAGGAAGTCCAGGAGCCGCCTAGCGTCGGTGCCGGCCGCCAGCTCTGGACAATAGGGCGCCAGTCGCGCAGCGACCTCCGGAAGCTCCTCAACACCCCCGGCCGCACCCTGCTCGCTATCTTGCTGTTGCTGCAGGTGGGGCTGCGAGTGGGGCTGATGCAGACCTCCAGCTAGGAAGGGGACCGATCGGAGCTGATCGTCGTTGTCATCGTCGTCGACACATCCCATACACACGCCGTGGTGGAACTGCAGCGGCGCATGGGGCGCACACGCAGTTGGGCAGGACGCGCATCGTGATTGCTATCCGTGTGTGTTATATGTAGACCATCTGGGACGCCGGGGGACTGCCCCGGGTGAATACGACACGGATGACGTTGTAAGGATACTCGCGCGCGCGAAATGTATGATCCGTATGTACGATAGCACGATACAGAGTACGAGGGAGCTGTCACCCGTGCCGTGCCAGGGTACACGACGGCGACAACGACGATGATGACGATAGTGACCCCGAATCTCGTGCGCAAACCTTCAGGTACTGAACGCGCTCTGCACATGCGGCGGCCGGCCCCCCTCTTTCTCCCCGTCGCTCCCTTCACACCGCTCCTACACCCCTCCCTACCCGGTCGAACCGTCGCTCTGGCAGCAGCGCAGTTTGGAAATTGTCTACCAATTTCCTACACCTCCTGTCCACCCGACCGCACTTCCTCTGTTGCCAACCGCCCCCCAGACCTCATCCCCTGCGCGCGCAGGCGCTCTGCCCCCCCTCCACCTCCCGTGCCCACCTCGCCGAACAGCGACCCGGCATCCGCCGGGCCCAGACCGAAGTCCACCTCCACCGCCATCAGCGGGCCGTAGTCGTCGTCCAGGTCCACGTCCAGGCCGCAGCCCATCGGGCCGCCGTACCCGCGGACCCCCAGCTCGTCATCCGGGGCGCCTAAGAACGCGTCCGCGTTGACGAAGTCGCCCGAACCCGGGCCGTCGCCGCCGCGGACGCTGGGCGACACAGGCACCGAAACCACCTGCGCCGCAGAGCCCTCCGCCGCGCCCGACGGCACGCAGCTGCCGCACTCCCCCGAGACGTCGCCCAATCCGCCGCTGAGGGCCGGTGCGACGCAGCACCCCGCAATCATCGGCTGCGGGTAGAGGATTTGTTGCTGCTGGGGCTGCTGTGACGCACGGACGAAGGGTGTGGCAGATGAAGGGTACATGCCGGGGAAGTGGGTCTGGGCGTCCAGCGCCCGCAGCCCCGACGTCGCCCGCAGCACGTCGGATGATGCCGCCGCCATCGACGCCGGCGGCGACGGCACGACTGGGAACCCAACCACCGCCGCCGCTGCGGCGGCGGCGGCCGCTGCAGCAGCCGAGAGCGGCGGCAGCTGTGGCACTGCGGCGACTGGCACGTGCTCCCCGCCCAGCGCTACCACCGGCGCGACCGTCATGACGGGCTGGTCGGCGGCGGCGGGCAGCATGACTCCGGAGCCGCCACCGAACGGCGGCGATGGCAGCAGCGGCGGCGCAACAGAGGACAGCAGCAGCGGCGGCGGCACAAAGCTCGGGACGGCAGCGGTCGCGGCAGCCTGCGGCCCCGCAGCCACAGCGTCCCCTCGGCCCCCACAACACTCCGCATCCCCCTCCGCCGCGCCCACGAGCACCTCCACCGTGACCCCCTCCTGCAGGCTGCCGCACGAATCGTACGACGAGCAGTTGGGCGTTGCCGGGCGTCCGGCCGCCGCCGCGGCCGCCGCTGCTCCGGCACCACCGTACATGCCAGCCGCGCCACCGTCGAGCTGCTGCTGCTGCAGTGCCAGCGGCAGGGGCTGCTGAATCGCGGCCTGGTCGTCTGCGCTGTCCGCCGGCGGATCCAGGTCGGTGTCGTTCACAGGAAACACGCCCGTCCGCGCGTACTGCGCCGTCCGACTCGCCGCCATCAGCGCCGCCTGAAACCGCGCAACCAGTGGGGAGAGATCTATTAGCGCTTTGCCACGCATTCATTCCTACCAAATCACTGATGCCGAACCAGCTGCTCGTCACGAGTGGACAGGAGGGAAAAGGCAGCGTTCCCGATCGTGGACCGCCCCCGACCTGGCGGCAACTTCAGGGCATCGAAACCCCACCACCACTGACCACAGCCGCGAAGCGGAATCCACTTCACACCCCAACGGGACGGAGACAAAGGGACGCAGAATCAAAGGTGTCGCAGACCGCCCGCCAGGCGCCGACCCAGATCCCGTACCTGCCGCAGCGGACGCTGCGACACCTCCTCGGCGGGAACAGCAGCGGCTGCCGCGGCGGCGCGCCCAGCCCCCCTCGCGGCAGCGGCCTCCGCTTTGGCTGCCTGCATCGGTTCATGCCCCCGCAGAGAGAAGGTTCAACGAGTGCGGGCGGAGGGTTTCGACAGCGCGGCGAGGCAGGGCCACAGACAAGATGCACCAAGCATTCCAACCTTTCAGCCTGCCGCTCAACTATGATGTCAACCTTTTATGGTCTATAGTCCGTAGGGGGCCAGCACCAGCGAGTTTATGTTCCCCAAAAAAGTGTAACCCCGATCAGGAACTTGTAACCCCGATCAGGAACTTGTAACCCAGATCAGGAACTTGTAACCCAGATCAGAAACTTGTAACCCAGATCAGGAACTTGTAACCCAGATCAGGAACTTGTAACTCAGATCAGGAACTTGTAACTCAGATCAGGGAGCGGTGTCCGCAGCCCGCCAGTCACTGACCCAGATCACCGGGGACGCAGAACGCACCTTGGAGGTCCGGGACTGTCGGCCGCCCGCACCACACCCAGCGCGGGGTCCGCCGGCGGTCACCGCGCGCTTGTTTGCGCGCTGCTGTGCCCGCACGTAACGGACGCCGCAGGCGTTGCAGAGCGTCTTTGGACCCGCCGGGCCCTCCCGCCACTGCACGCGCGGGGAGCGGGGAGGCAGTCAGGCCCCGGCAAGGCGGCGACGCGTTAAGATACCAAAAATGACCCCTCGGAATCACTCGCAAGAAACCGCTTCAGCCCATCCCAGCTTCAGAGCACATTGCGTTCATATGAATCCTCGTAGGTCGCACCCGCGAGGCGGTTCCTTGCCAGGCGACTCTTTGCCAGGCGTGCCGTGATTGCGCGTACGACCGGACCGGGCCCATCAAGGCCGCACCTGCGGCGTCTGCGTCGCGCCACACTCCACACACGTGCGACCGCTGACCAGCTTTCCGGTGCGCCGCACGGGCACCGCGGGCTGCTCCTCAGCAACCCGCTGCCGCTTGACGTCATCGCTGTCGGCCACCCCCTCGGTGTGACCTGAAACGCCCGCCTGACCGCGCTTTCCCGGCCGCTTCCCCTCCGTGGTCTCCACATGCTCCGCTGCAGGTGAGAGTGTCCGCGGGTTGGGATTCGGCAGAGGGAGACAAACGTTAGGCGAGGTTTCAGGCAGATAGCTCCTTGGTCGTCAATAGGCTCGTCACGCCACATTCACAGATAGCACAAATAAAAGGGAGTCTTACCGAGCTCCGGGAACGGGATAACGCAGTTCTCGCTCTGCTTGTAGACTCCGCGGCAGAACAGCCAGTCGTCCGCTGCCAAGCCGCTGGCCATCCGACTCGCCTGCATTAATAGGCGATATAGAGTTTCATCTCGAGCATCAACTTCAAGCTGGAATGCGGGGAGTTACCTCGTCATAGTCTCCCGCCCTCAGCACGACCGCTTTGCCACTAATGCAGCCGATGGGGTTGACATCAGTCTCCTCGAGGGCGACAACTTCGCGCTCCCAGTTGTTTCCCGAAGGGTCGGGCTCCAGGTGCGCACGGCGCTCATACCAAGCAACCTAACATGAACATAATGAGCGAGGACACACAGACCTCGAAACTCGCATCCATCCATGCAAAGTGTAATAAGTCAAATGAAGGTTGCGAAGACGAAAAGGTGTGGACGTGAACGCAGAGCGGGAAGTCAGAGACACCATGTCAAAAAGCCCGCGCTCTTGCTTCCCACGGCGTTAGATGTTCCGGGGAAGTGCCCATGAAATCGAACTTATTGGAGCCAATAACGCACCTCAACGCAATGAGGGTCGGCTGCGCGGCCACTCCGTTCGTGAAAACAAGCAAGAATGCGGCCCACATAGGCCGGCACTCCCTCATCTTCCGGATAAAGGAAGGCACAGTCGCCAAGCTTATACTCCACGCCGTTCAAGTTGAAGCCTGCGTAGTCAGTCCGCGCGCCAGTGCCCGAGTCTGCATTCAGAGGCGGCCCGCTGAAGAAGAACTCGACTTGCAAAGGACCTGACATGCTGATGTGTTGGTGATGGAAGGGGTGGAGGATGTGTGCGAATAGGACTCCCTCCGGAGACCAAACGAATTTTTGTGTGTCGCAACGGGGATTGAGTTACGGCCGTTCGGGAATGGGGCAGATTCCTTGCGCCACCACCAATGCAAGCTCTCAAAGAAAGAGAATTTAAACTTTACAAAGCTAGCAAATTCGGACAGTATTCCGCCACCTCGCATGTTGCGGTGTCTCCAACCGGCAGGCGGAGGTTCACCTTGCAGCTCATACCATCATTTGATCCACACCCGCCTCACATGTCGACATTTCGATCAAGACGATTTTTTCATTGCGAAGAAACAGAAACCCTACCGGTTGCAACTGTCCCGTGGTAGACACGCAACGTACGAAACTGTCTGAACACCCTGCGGGCCCGTTATCCCTCACTACCAGCACAGCACAGACTTGCGCAGTCCATCCTCGAGGCACGGCCCCTGTAGTATTGAATCCATCCTAATCTATAATTCTCTACGCCCAGGCTACAACTCTCCCATATGCTCGTACACCATGTCGGAACGCCACTGGACCGCGGCGCGTCAGGCTTGTACACCATGTCGTGTGTTGTGTCGAGAAGCCACCACTCGCCATCACGCGATGCATGGCCCACCTCATCCGTTCACACAGGAAACCCACCCGTTTGTAAGGCCTGCATCTCTGCAGCTCTCTGCCATCGTCGCCGCACGCCCCAGAGCCACTGCCCTCCCCCTTCACACCAAACCGCCTCTGCACTCCACTCTCCCCGCTTTACACCCAACCGTTGCAGGGCCCAGACGTCCTCCACATCTATCTACCCGCCCGGTAAATGACAGCGCACCAAGGACAGGCCCGCGGCTGCCACGCCACGAAGCCATACAGACGCCCAGCAAGCGTGCGGTGTCCTTTCCAGCGGCCGTCGTCAACGCTGTTCCATGGGGACGGGGGTGGCGGGCACATCAGGGGCAGACGAGTGGCATCGCCCTCGAGAAACGGCGGTCGCACATGCTGGTGCAGGGAACGTAACGTCTTTAAGGGTTCGTTTTCCCATCCCACATCGTGACACGACATCACTTGGGTTCGTTTTCCCAACCCACATCGTGACACGGTCGGCGCAGTTCCATACTCGGAAGCGTACGCAAACTTTGGAGACATTTTATGAGCAGCGCAACAGCCCCTCCAACCACAATTATTCGTGCAAGAGCCTCAGGCCCTGGCCCCCCTTGGCCTGTGTGGGGTTTGACGTCCGGGCCCCATACAGGCCAGCGGGCCGACAGCGCGCCTGCGGCTCAACAGCGGACCTGGGGTTCCAAACCGAGCACCAAACCCCACATTGCCCCCTGTGGAGGCGTTAGCCCCGTCGCCGCCCCCAGATTAGCCGCTAGGCCACCGCCTCACCTGCCCTCCTCTTTGCCCGTTCTTCGGCCCTCCTCCGGAGCGCTTATGGCCCGCCGCTTTCTGCTGCGACCGCACGTAGCGCACACCGCACGCGTTGCAGAGCGTCTTTGGACCCTGGGGTCCTTCCCGCCACTGAGGCGCGCGCGTCAAAGCACATTGACAGGGAGCGGGGGGGGACACAGCAATCGGGTCGTTGGTAACAAAGAGACAGTCACCATGACCGTCGAGGCGAGAATTGACCCATGATGTGAGTACATTTGCGGTCCAGGCGAGGTAATCGACATGGCAAGAAAGAGACGCCCGCAGCTGCCTCCGCGGTGTACACGCCCACCCCCAGGGATGGGTCGCCTTCCTCCTCTCGCGACTATGCCGATCGAATTCATTCCATCGCGCCACCCCCTGGCGCCCGCGCCACCCCTCAACCTGCCCGCCGCGAAACTCCACGACGTCAGCCCACCCGCTGGCTGCCACGTTGCTCGCCATCGCGGCTCCACACCCCCCATGAACCGAAGAGCCGCACTGACAACCACGATCTCCTCTCCATCCGACCAAGCTCACTGGAA
The DNA here is from genome assembly GCA_003117195.1 of Eudorina sp. 2006-703-Eu-15. Taxonomy (NCBI): domain Eukaryota; kingdom Viridiplantae; phylum Chlorophyta; class Chlorophyceae; order Chlamydomonadales; family Volvocaceae; genus Eudorina; species Eudorina sp. 2006-703-Eu-15. The sequence continues at coordinate 280,560 of BDSI01000086.1, forward strand.
CGACCCGGAACACACAGACCGGCACCGGGTGAGGGCCGCACCCTTGGCAGCCCGCCCGCCGCTGCAGCGCGAGAGCAGCCTTGAACAACCTAAACACCAATTCCTAATTGAGCTCGTCCCCCTGCTGAGAGACCGTACGCGCGCATGCCACCGCGCTTTGGTGCCGAGCCAGCTCGCAGGCCCTGGCGCCTTGGCGATTGCCTTCTCCAAAAGGGCCCCACGGCCGCCCTCGTGGCCGCCCCGAGCGTACCTGCGGCGTGGAAGTAGCTCCGCACTCAACGCAGGTCCGCCCCGTGGCTTTCTGACGCTTATTGGCTGGTTGGCTGGCCGTTGAAAGCGACTGCGCCTGCCGCCGCTGCCCCGATACCGGCGGCTCCGGCTCCTCGTCGAAGTCATCCGGTGGCCCAAGGCCCCCGATGCCTGCAGCGACGGGCACTGCCCCGCCGGGTACTGCGCCCCCGGAGACATTGCCGCCGTTGGCGAAGGCCGATGGCAGCGCGTCCTGAGGCAAGGCGTGCGCGTGCAAGGAGGCATCATCCGATACCGACTGCCGGTTTCGCCAGGGAGCCCAGGTCCAGGAACGCAGCGAGGGCAGTGGGTCAACCCATCAGGGAAGGCAGGCCATGCGGAGTTGTAGTAGCGACTTGTCCAGCGGTGCATGAACACCTAGGAACTCATCTGGCAAACATGCGAAATGGCACATCCGTGAGCACACGGAACCCAATCCCCACAGTCTCCAACCACGATCCCTAGGGGTAACCAGGAAACAGACTTCGCCGGCGTGGACGTGGGCGGGCGCGCCCACCCCCCACTCCCCAAAGCACACTGCGGCCATGCAGCAGGGCGCGACATGCCCGCCCCCGCGCCGTAGCTACACAGGCGCCAGACAGGTAGGCAGGCAAGAACCCTGGCATTCGCCTGCGCCGCTGCCACCCTCCGGTCTTCGGTGAGTGTCGCTTCTCTCCCCCGACATACGACCCGCGCAAGGCAACCAATGCTGTGGGGCCCGCACCTGAGGGCGGCTGCCCGAAGACCCCGGCGCGCGGGCCTGCTGCTGCTGTTGCTGCGGCGGCTGCGGCAGCGGAGGGTGCCGTCGGGCGGAGTTGCCATCCGGCGCTGCAAGCGAATGGTCCTCCAGAGGGTTTGCCGCTGTGTCAGGGATCATCAGGGGCGGGGGCCGTGCGGCGAATCAGTACCCCTATCTTCGCTCCATTACGCGTACACGGCATGCATGACCAGCCGGGGGGAGCCAGCCGACACAGTGTAAGAGGCCGCAAGGGCACGAACCGCACGAGTGTCCGCATATGCGGGCGAGGCGCGGGACACAATCTGATGTGCAGGGCTCTTGACGTTGCGCACAGGTTGGGGCGCCGGATCGCAGCACTGGGAGCTGCAGGTCACGGACACAGCGTGGTGCAAGCGCGCGCTCACCCATCTCGGCGGGCGTGTACGCAACGAAGGAGTTGGTGCTCTGATGGAAGTAGCCCCGGCAGAAGAACCACCCAGGTTCGTCGCCGTGCTGGCGGTGGGCCTGTGGGTGTCAGCAGGTGCGCGGTTGATTGCAGCACATGGGTTACGCGCTGCTGCATGCCGGGATCTGGACGGGACGCTGTACCCCTGACACACGACGATGACAATCAGAGGACCGGCCGCATGCCACTGGGCTCCGAAAGCAGCATGCAGTCCCCGGGGGTCATAAAGACCGGCAGAGTGCCTGAGGCGCTCTGTGCTACGCTGCCACGGAGTTCGCATTACGCCTCTTCTCAACATAACATAACATAACCGGCACATGGTGGGCCCTTCGTCCCGACCGGGACTCAACATGTCATGCAGCGTGTTGAATTACCAAACGCTCAAGCGTGCAAGGGCCAGAGCAACCCTCATGCGCCAAGTGGCTCCTGATTAACCTAGTAAACGTGACATTTGAGCGAGACGGGTTGCGGCCGGGGTTGCGCACAGCTGTGCACACGTACCTCCTCATAGTTATCGGCTTTCACAACTTTGCATTTTCCCGATATGCACCCTGCACATTGCCGAGTGGGACGAATTGGGGAGCGCAGAGTCATGAGCGCGCGAAGGGAAGCGCCCAATCCCGACTATACAAGCTTGACTAACAGCTTGTTGAGGGGGCCACAGCGAGCAAAACCCCACGATAGACGCCGCTGAGGTCAAGGGCACCCGGCGGTGACCAGTCACGCTAGCAGGAAGGATAGGGAAATGCGAGCGACACGCACCAATGGGGTTGATGTCAGTATCTTCGAGTTCGAATACCTCCCGTTCACTCTCCTCGATGCCCTTAGTGCTCGGCTCTAGGTTGACCCGCCGCTCAAACCATTTAACCTTCAAGCACATGCGGCAAGGATCACATGTCAAGCTGCAGGTCCTATACTCAAGGATGTGAAGATAGCAAAGTTCTTGACGACCATACCTCAATGCAGTGGGGATCGGCACCGTTCTGCACATCACGGTCAACAAAGGCCCGCAAGATGCGGGCTATGTAGGGAGGAAATTGCTCGTCCTCCGGGTATAGATAAACGCACTCCCCAACCTTGTACGTCTGTTCATTCAACGTGAAGCTGCTGTAGTGAATTCGATTCCCTTGAACCTGTAACACGGCAGAATAAGTATCTAGTTCAGGAACTGAGAACAGCTGTAACCGATTACCAATACAAGCATGATAAGAACTAATCTCGTGTGTACTCTGCACCCAGGTTACCCGCAAAGCAGGGTGCCTTTGGACCAGGTGTGTAAATGCTAGTCATCCCACAACGACCAACAAGCCCTAACACTGGGGCCCCTTTGTGTATACACACCTCGCCGTGGCCAACCCAAACAAAAAGCTGCAACGTCATTTCTGCCCGCGGTCACGCTCCTGACTGGGCCGCTGACATAGCGAAAAGCCCGATCGCAGTGGCCGTGGCACTTGCTGGTCGACAGCGCCAGACGAAAAGATGATGCAATCCACCAACTGATAATTAATCTAGTACTGCTTAGACGTGTTCGCAAGGCACTTCGCGCAAGTCGTCAAGAAACTGACGTGATCGGCTCGAGGTTCGTGGTTCCGAGCAAATCCTCAACAGCGGGTGTTATTCTACGTGTCTCACATGGACATGGGTTATGGAATAATGGTGATGCTACAATGATTTCCACATTCTTGCTGTGGCTCCGAGACCATGAAGCTCTTACAGGTCGTTTTGAGCTTTCATTCGTATTGCAGAACGAATGCAGACATGGCGCATGCAGAGGTTGCTTTGTATACATTTTGGGTTTTTATGAATTCTCGTGACACTGGTACTCTAGGATTTTGTGGAAGGCGATGCATGGAACATGTGTGATCAATGCTTTTACCTTTGCAATTTTTACGATAGCGTACAGATACTGCTGGAATAACCAGGTGATGCAGCACTGCTAATGCAGTTCGGCACTGTATGTCATAAACGCACAGCGTTGCCTAAGAGATGAGTCGCGCGGGGCTTACATTACTCGTGTGGTAGCCTTTTATATATGATGCGCAGCGGATTCTGCAAGCAAGAGCCTGGCACACATCGTAGCGTGTTAAAAGCCCAAGAAAGGGAATACCACCGAGTCATTATGTGCGTGCGATTTCACCTTTCGTTGACCAGGGGACGGCCAACAGGACGCCGGTCGCGCGTCCACATAAAAAGGTCACTAGCATGACCGTACAACCGAGATCAAACCATTGTCATATCAACCCACCCGCAGATATCCACGACGCCCGCGCGAACCCCTTGCGCCCCTGTGCATTCCCGCGCAAGCATGAGGTTTGCACCCATCTGACGCCAACACCACCGAGTGCGTCCGTCCCCTGCCACAAGTACTCCTCCCCAATACTGACCCTGAGAGGTTCCGACTCGGGCTTGTCGGCCCGCACGCACTTCGCAAGCAGGGCCTGCACCAGACGGCTCACCCGGCCAGCCGCGCTCACCGCCCGGGTCTAAGAACAGCAGCAGCGCATCCCCACATCAGGCCATGGTGCTCCCATGAACACCCCAGCCCCCGCGACCGGCGGCGGCAGCCGCAGCGGCGGCAGCCGCTGCTGTACAGTCACCTCCGACTCTGTTAAACTACTCAACGCACAAGCACTTGCGAGGATCTCTCGTGATTGCGATTCTAACGAAACGCTCCTTCGAGACACGTTCATGTCAGTACCGTTCTTAAGAGCCGGGATCATTGCTGTGTCTAATCGTACTGCGCCTCTCTCCGCCGCCGCCGCGCAGCCGCCAGGGCGCCCCGCACGCTCCCAACGCTCCGCTCCCACGCCCCCCTCACTCCACCGCCATTTGCAGTTGCCCAACCACGGCAGCCATGCACGCTGCTCGGACACCACCCACCGAACAATCAAGCAGGTTACCCTACAGCGGGCTGACCCGACCCCCAACCCCACCCCAATCCATCTCCCGCGCAGGGCTGAACCAACACACGCACGCCCCTTCTCCAAGCGCACCTTCACCGTTTGTGTGTCTGTGTTTAGAAATGCAACCCGCCCGGTCTGTGTGTGAGGTGGGTGGGGTCGAATCGCCGCTGCCGCCGTCCGCGCCCGCTGGGATCGCCGGCTCCCCTCCTTCCCACTAGAGGTGCGGCCCACTAGGCTCTCGTGCCCCACTGGGGACAAAGCGTCGCAGGACGCATCGCCGGCCCAGGCCAACCCCTCCAAACCCCTAAAATCCAACTCCGCCACATCCCCTGGACCGACCGACTAAACCGTCGTTCCAGACCGCACCTGGTATGCACGACACCCCCTTGGACGTAATCGTCAAGACGTCGCCATTCGCCTGTGCAATCCCATTCACCTCATGGACGCCCGCAAGGCCCGCAAGGCCCGCAAGGCCCCCGGATCGATCGTTCCCTCCAAGCTTACGCCGCAGCGACACGCCCGCAGTAACCCCGGCTCCTACCGACCGAGCTCCAACCGACTGATGAGCCGTGGTCGAGGATGCGTGGCAACCGACGCCCAACCGCACAGCTCAATACTGCCCCTCTCCTCGACTGTCCCGCGCCCGTGCTGCCGGGTGCCGTGCTGCACCCAATACCGGATCCGTACCCTCCCTGGACCCCTCCAACGACCCCGCACCCGCACCCGGTGGAATGCATCCACCGCCTCGCTGACGTTGAACCCGCGGGGGGCCCTCGCTGACAGCCCAAGCCGCCCCGCGCCACACTCCACGCCCCCTTATTTCCCTCCACACCTTTCCCAGCAGCACACCCGCTCTCGCCGCGCGCTCGGGTGCGACTGCGCTTGGTGGTGGATACCCACCACCGGCCCTGGCCTGCGCGGCACCCAAGCGCCCCCCCGTGTACCCCGTCCCTGGACCAGGTGCCTACCCCGGTGGCTTGGGCCAGAGGAGCGGGCCGGACTGAAGCGCTGCAGCGCAGCGCTTCCGGAACAGCACGTCACGTCATGCCACGTCGCACGCGCGGCCAGGGTCGGGCGTCGGGCGTCGGGGTCGGGGTCTAGGGGTCGGGCGTCGGGGTAGGGGTCGGGGTGCGGACACGGCGGCCGAAGAGGCCATCCCTCATTCCGTCTTCGCGGCGGGCTTGGCGGACTTCTTGGCGGGTCCGAGTACCTTCATGGCCCCCTTCACGATTTTGGAGTACCAGAATATGTTGAGGAGCGCCAGGGTGACGGGGAACACCAGCACTGCGCGGCGGGCCGGGGCGGTCGGGGCGGGACATTTAAATTCAAATGGGCCGCGAAATCGGAATCGCTTTTTGGAGACACACCCCCAAACCTAGTGAGCTAGCCCCTCCTTACCACCCCCAAACACGCCTCCATACCCAGCACCCCACCCCACCCCACCACGCCCCGAGGTGACCCACCCAGGAACTGCGACAGCGGCTGCAGGAGGCGGATCTGGTCCCGGTAGTTCCAGACCTCCAGGAAGAAGGGCGGGAAGGTGGCGAGGCGCGCGACAGTCCACGCGACCAGGATGGCAATGCCGTTGATGACGTACAGCGAGTGGTTCCTCAGGCCCTGTGACGGCCCAGGTACGATGGCAGATAGGTCGGGGAGCAGGCAGCAGAGGTCGGGGGAGCAGGCAGCAGAGGTCGGGGGAGCAGGCAGCAGAGGTCGGGGACGCAGGCAGCAGAGGTCGGGGAAGCAGGCAGCAGAGGTCGGGGGAGCAGGCAGCATAGGTCGGGGGAGCAGGCAGCAGAGGTCGGGGGAGCAGGCAGCAGAGGTACGGGGGAGCAGGCAGCATAGGTCGGGGGAGCAGGCAGCATAGGTACGGGGGAGCAGGCAGCAGAGGTCGGGGGAGCAGGCAGCAGAGGTCGGGGGAGCAGGCAGCAGAGGTCGGGGGAGCAGGCAGCAGAGGTACGGGGGAGCAGGCAGCATAGGTCGGGGGAGCAGGCAGCAGAGGTCGGGGGAGCAGGCAGCAGAGGTCGGGGAAGCAGGCAGCAGAGGTCGGGGAAGCAGGCAGCAGAGGTACGGGGGAGCAGGCAGCAGAGGTCGGGGAAGCAGGCAGCAGAGGTCGGGGGGCCCCGAAAGAGACCGGCTGGGGTGGCGCGCATGACCGCAAGCAACAGCACACCCCAGGCCGAGTTTGAAAATGTCTACCAGTTTCCTATACCCCAGGCCGGCCTGTTCTGGCTCCCAGAGGCCCGGCCGGGCTGAGTACGGAAGGGGAAGCGTAGACGTACTGTTCGTTTGACCCGTGGATTGGGTCGTGAAACTTCACATCAAACGACAGCCCCCAGCCCAATGCGAGACGCAGCACACGGGCACCCGCCGCCCCATAAAACCCCAAGCGGCACTCCCAAAGGCACACCCAGCCGCCCCCGCACCCACCGACTTGTCGAGCAGGTACCGGAAGGCGATGAAGGGCGTGGTGAACTCGGTGGAGAGCATCCACAGCGTCATGCAGTGTCCTTCGCCCCAGAAGGCGGCGGTCAGGACGCAGGCCAGCGAACCGATGTGGTGGACCACCATCGCACTGCCACCCATCTGGGGAAGGGGGTCCAGGGAGGGGTACCGCGGGTGTGTGTGTGTGTGTGTGTGTTTGGGGGAGAGCTGGGCAGCGAGACAAATCAAGCCCAGCCCGACAGTCGGGGATGTGTTCAGCGCCCGTCAAGAAACTCGGCCGTTGGTTTGTGTTGGGGAGGTGTCGGGGAGGGAGGGACAGATAATCGGAGGAAAGTAAAACCGAGGGGGGAGGTGAGGGGTGGTGTTGTGTCTGGGAGACAGTGACCACAGCCCCCCCCCCGCCGCCCAGCAAGCCATCCAGCCAGCTGCCCTGCTAGTTGCCCGACCGGCCAGCCACCCAACCAGCCACCAAACCGGTTGCCCAGCCAGCCGCGCAGCCGCGCAGCCAGCCAGCTAGCCAGCCAGCCAGCCGCGCAGCCAGCCAGCCAGCCAGCTAGCCAACCAGCCAGCCAGCTAGCCAGCCAGCCAGCCAGCCAGCCAGCCAGCCAGCCAGCTAGCCAGCCAGCCAGCCAGCCAGCCAGCCAGCCAGCCAGCTACCCCACCAGTCCCTCATCCAGCGAGCCACCCTGCCACCCACCCAACCTCCCACTCACCATGTACTTGACGGTGATAACCAGCTCCATGAGGAAGAAGCCGATGGACACCCCCAGGGCCGCGTAGCTGTCGTCGCTGGTGCGCCACATCATGGGCACAGGGCCCGACTGGCGGCAGCAGTCGGGCAAGCGGGAAGCGCGGGAGAGGGAGGACGGCGGGTGGAGAAGACAAGTGAAACTTGATCTCAAGCAGATGGTTTTCGGGTGTGTGTGTGTGTTAGCAAGGAGAAAAGCTGAGCCGCGAACAAACAGAACCGTGTCCAGCAATGCAACCGTGTGTGTGTGTGTGTAAAAGAGAAGTGAGCCGCGAGAAGTGAAGTCCAGCGCAATAGCCGATGGTGGTGTGTGTGTGTGTGTGTGTGTGTGTGTGTGTGTAGAAATGCAACGCGCCCGACCCAAACCAACCTCCAATATACTTACCATATAAACCTGCGAATTGGAAAACATGAAAACAGCAACAAGGCAGCCGCGCCACCACTGACCAAAGTTGCAGAACAAAACAAGACCCGGCAGGAAATGGGCGACCCAGCAGTACCCGAACCGAATTAATATTAATGTGTGTGTGTGTGTCGCGGAGTTTTTCGAGTGGGAGGAGCGCGCTGGCAGGAGGCCGGGTGAGGAGGGGATGACATGGAGCGGAATAGACCGCAGCAGTTGGTAGGCAAGGAGCAACTGGACCAGGGGGGGCTCATGAATAAGGGGTTGCAGGGTGAGCAGCGCATGCATTCGCGGGACAATCACCGCACCCCAGCAACCACGGCGGCCGACTCTGTTCGCGGGCAGTGCACACCCTACTGCCCACCCTCCTACACATCGTGCCTTGTCCGGCCCCAAGTCCGTTCTTCCTCGTCACGGTTGCCGCTGCTAGCCCAGACCGCATCGTGTGCCTTGACAACCCCAGCGCTGCTCAACCCCCCGCCTCCCAGGCCCGGCACCAGGTGCCAACCCGTGGCCCCCAGCCCGCAGTCCCCAATCCCTCGGCCCGGGTTAAATCTGGGTTTGCTCTTTAACCCCTCCCTCGGCCCTTCCGCAACTCCTCCTCTCGCAGAGCTCTCTGCGGTGGGGGCGGCGGCGGCGGCGGGGGCGGCAGCAGCTCTCACCTCCCAGAAGAACTTATCCACCAGCACCAGCCGCACCGCCCAATAGACGATGTAGGCCGAGTACAGGATGTTGCCGAGCCTGGCGGAGGAGCGGGGTGGGCGGGGATCCAGGGGGCGCCGCAGGGTCCGGATGGGGGGAGGGTTGGATGCGGCGGGTTGCGGGTTGCCGGGCTCCCGAGCCCGCGGAGTGCCCAGGCAGCAAGTGCCCAACCGGCCCCCTAACACCTCCCACGCGCAGCGGTCACACAGGCAAATACCCTCGTGTACAAACACAGACAGACACAGACACACACACACACACAAATCAATTTTCTTATATACACACACGTTGATCGTTAAACTGGGACGGCGTTCACACGTGTGCACGGACGTGGATTGTGACGTGCCGGTGCAGATCCCGTCGGCCGATCCCCCGAGGGCGACCACCCACTTGCCACACACGCGAGAGCGTCCCCGGGACGGGGAGCTGGTGGTGGGATATCGCAGCAGCGCTTCGGTGAGTCCTAGACGACCAGGGCGGGCGATGGGCCATCACGTTTATGGGGTAACAGCACACTGCTCGTCTTGTGTGACCGCGGAGTCCTGGGGGTTCTAGGGTTTGTGCCTCCAGAGGATGCGCGCAGCAGCGCCGCCCCGCCTCCCTGACCGTGGGACGGTCATCTCCGGCCCATAAGGATGTGGGCCCGGCCGGTAGGCCGGCCCCTGAGGGAGCGCCCGGCCGCCAGACAGGGCATGCCAGCACCTTCCCCCAGGTCCCGGCTGCAGCTTCGCCCAGCCTCCCTCGGGTTCCCACTCACCGGGTATCCCAATCCCGCTGGTCGTGAGCCGACATTTGCTTGTAGCCCTGCAGCACAACAGGGCCGGGCGCGGGTGTGAGGTATGAGTGTGTGTTGTGTGTGGGGGGATGTATAGGAAATGGTGATGTGGTCCAGATGAGGGGAGGGCTGAATGAGGCAGTGGAGGGTGCCGCGCGGGACCCGCCACAGCTCCAGGTGGAAGGGGAGGCGGCCAAGACTGCGATCATATCCACGCGCGCGCGCGCGCGCAGACACCCCAGGGCGGCGCGTGCCCGCGAGATTCCCATATCCGGTTGTAACCGAAGCGCCGAGCCCCCGCCCCGCGTCTGTGCGTGTGGAACAGTGACTGTGGAATACTCGGCAGATCACCATTTCGCCAAACAGTCCTTGGGTTGTCGCCCACCCTTACCCTGATCCCCTATCATATGGCCTGAAAACCCCCCCAGTGTCATTAAGACACGCCGTACCCTCCCTCCCTGGACACCTCTGCCCCACCCCACCCCAACCCCACTTCCGCCAGTGACAGAGATGAACGGCCTAGACCCCGATGTACCCTGCTGACGTCAGAGCCTCCGCCCGGGTTGTTGCTTTCTCGCGTGCTATCTGCGCAGTTTTGATTCCCGCCCGCCAACCAACCAATCTCCACATCCTCCTTCGGCTCGGGGCCTTCACCCAGGGGCCCTCCGCAGGCCGGAAATCGCGGGCGATTCAGTGCAGTAGCGGGCGATTCAGTGCAGTAGCGGGCGATTCAGTGCAGTACCTTGAAGTACAGAGGCGTGTAGTAGCGCGAGAGTTTGTAGATGAGCGTGAAGCCCACAAGGCTGGCGAGCGCTGAGGTGGAGGGCAGGAGTGGTCGAGGTGGAGGGTTAAAGGAGGCATGCACGCGATTAGCGGCTCGTACGTGGATGGGAAGGGGAGATGGGCTCAGAGACCAGGGGTGAGGTGCGGCGGTGAGAGGTGCCAAGGTCGGTTTAGGTATCCGCGTGAGTAGATCGCCGCATGCATCCTGGTGCGCCCGCCGGTGGCGCTGTGATACGGTATCGCCGGGCTCTCAGAGCGAGCTCGGGCCGAACAAACACTGACCTGCAGCTGTACTCACCCCAATAGGCGCAGACTCCCAGCGGCGCAAGCTGTCCATCGGAAGTCACCAAAGCTACGCGGGGAATCCAACCATCAGTTAACATTCCGCGGCAGAAGCTTCCAGACAATAATGTCCGCGCCGCAGCTCACTTTTATCCTGTAATTTTAATTCTCCCAGCTTTTCCAGAACACCCTCTGGCAAATATATGTGGTGCGACATAACGGTACCAGACTGAACTTCAGGGACTCTCAAAGCCCCAAGATCAAGCCGCACAATTAAGGTATAAAGTAGACGTAAGTGTAGATATTGTAACGCACTAGGTCGTGTGGAAGTCCGGACGAACAGGACGGACAAGCTACGGCTGGAAGGTGAGTTACATGGACAGCAGAGTCAACTGGACGACATGTCAAAGTCACCCCGTGCAGAGCAACTTGTCCTGCATCAAAAGAAATATCAACGCGTTCCCCGATGCTCATCGCGCCCTTCAGTACGGAACAGCCGTGCACGGCCAACGCACCATCGATCTGGCACACCACACCATAGCATTTTGATGACGAGATACAGTTTATTATGAATAGTCCTCAGTGCTAGATGTATCCATGGGAAGATTTTCAGCGCAGTAAAGGCAGTCCAAATTGTGTAGTAAATTGTTTGCTAGACTTCATTAGGATATTGGTCAACTTACCTAAAATTGTGGCAAAGTATTGATGCCCTAAATATGGCTTACAGCTGCGCCCAGCGGTCTCTTCTGCCTATCCTGTTCACCATATCCTGTATATGAGCAGACAAACACGCGACAAGAACAATCGGCGGCACCCATCGGATATTTGGCAGCACGCCGACGGCCATGTCGCCTCAGCCGCAGCGCCCAGTCAGTCTCGCCCAAGAAATTCACACCTTCTTGGCGTAGCACCCGCAGCTCCAGCGTAACAGAACAGTAGTTGCGGTCGATGGCGCAATCTAGTCACCGCATGGCGGGGCCGGCGCCCTGTGTTGCGTCACCTCAGCCCGCCGCTCTCACCTGCGCCGCGCCGAAGCACCGCAGCTCCGAAACCCACCTCATCCTGCCCGCGGCCACCACCACCATCGCGCCCTCCCTGGACATCCCCGCGACCCTGGGGACCCTGTGGCAGCACCACGGCGCCCCATCCCGCCGCTGCGCGCTCGTCGTCCGGCGGGGCGCCTGCCAGGCCCACCGCGCGACGGGCCCACCCTCCAGCGGCGCGGCGACCTCCCTCGCCCCCGGTCGGGGCGCTCTCGTGGACAGTGTCGTCGGAGGCCGCAGCGGTTGTCCCGGGGCAGCGCAGGGCAGCCCGGGGGCACCCCATCGCAGCCGCAACGTAACCCCCGTGAACCTCAGCCACGTGACTCTGGCTCCCACCAGCAGCAGCAGAAGCCACAGTGGCGGGTTTGGTGGTCCCGGTCTCGATCACGACCGCTTCCTGTGGGCCGTCCCCGTGTCCGCGGCGTTGGTGGCGGATGCTCCGGAGGCCTCGGCTGCTACCGGCAGTAGCAGTACCAGCAGCGGCAACGGCAGTAGCAGCACCAGCACGGCAGAGGGGATGTGGCATCGCGGGCGGGACCACGCCGGCGTGTCATCATCGCCTACAGGCGGAGGTGACAGCGGCGGCACGCTCCTGGTGGACGGCCACTCGTTAGGCTTCGTGGAAGTCAGCGCGGGCGAGGGGACCCGACCGGGGGCAGCATCCGGCCACCCAGGGCCACAGCGGAAGGAGAGCTCGTCCACCGTCTCAACGTACAGGCCGTACGCGCCGTACACATCTCAGCGCGACGTTGGCGGCAGTTCAGATGGACGCATGGAGGAGGCGGGGCCGAGATTCGGATCCAGACCTGACAATGAATTAGGATCCGGATCCGGATCCGGATCTGGACCTGAAGCCGGATCCGGTAGGGAGGCTGGGTGGCGACGGAAGACGGTCAGAGGGCGTGTGGGGAGCAGCGCGGCTGCGGGGCGGTCCGAGTCCGCATGCTCCGAGTCGGTGACGCATCAGATGGGCGCACATCATACAAGGGTGGACGGCCCAGCCAGCGCGATGTCTGGAGCATTGCCTAGGGACGTTCCGTCGTACGGCAGGCCGCGCAAAAGACCTGCGCTGGGGCCCGAGGCGGCGTCGGCTCTGGCGAAGGTCGCAGCGGCGGCGGCGACAGCTCGTGGCGGCGGCGGGCAACCGCGAGACGGGGCGGCGACGGGCAAAGAGGGCGGCGGCGGCGGCGGCGGGAGCAAATCGACCGGGTTGCCGGAACACCCGGCGAAGATCACACGTGCGATAAAGAACTGTACGACAGTAGCGCAACTGTACGACTTGTACGACCGCCTCGGTCCGAAGTCGGACGATGGCGCCGCCGCGGCCGCCGCAGTGGACGCGGCAGCGCCCTTCGCGGGGGACGAAGGCGGTCTAAACGACCTGCACCTGGCGGCGATGCTGACGCACCTGGCGCAGCTGCAGTCGGCCACCGGAACCGCCGCCGGCGCCGCCCCCCCGCGGACAGAGGACGAGGCAGTGGACGTTCTGTCGTTCGGGTGGGCTGTGGCGATGCAGATCGGGGTGCGGCTCGCGGCCGGGTCGGAGCTGCTGTCGCAGCCGCGGGCTGCCAGCAACACGGTGTGGGCCGCGGCGAAGCTGGGGCTGAAGCTGCGGGCGGCCTGGTGGGAGGCGCTGGCGGCGCCGCTGCTGGAGGCCGCGGAGGCGGCACAGGCGCGTCCTCAGGCGCCCGCCGCTGGAGGAGCCGCCGGCGCCGGCGCGGCGGCGCTGCCGCCACTGCCGCTGCCGTTGTCGGGTCGGGACCTCTGCAATGCAGTCTACGCCCTGGGCGTCGCCGCGGCCGGCGGCAGCGGCGGCGGCGGCGGCGGCATGGTGTTGCCGTACGGTGACGGCGCGCCGGTCAGCGCGGCGGCGCGCCGCCTTGCGGAGCGCCTCCGCGAGCTGGGCGCGCGGCTGTTGGACGCGTGTACGGCGGAACGGCTGCAGGTCGGTCGCGGCGGACTGCAGGGGTTCGCGGTGCTGGATCGCGTTGTGATGTTCGACGTTCGACGTTCGACGCTTGCCTGTTTTGTCCGCCACCCGGTGTATGCTGCTGTGGAGTCCGGACGTGGGGATGGGGCGATGTTACGTGGAGCGCTCCAGGCGAGCACATCGGAACCTGACCATGGGGAAGGCGAACACGAGCAGCCAAACCTAGACGACCCGGTTTGTGCGCATGTTCGTGTTTCCTCGCACCCCTCCCGTGCAGGGCTGCAAGGCGCAGGAGCTGAGCTCCCTGTTGTACGGCGTGGGTCTGCTTCGGCTACAGCCGTCAGCAGCCTGGCTGGCCATGTGCTACAGCCCCGCATTGCTGGCCGTCAGGCCCTCTTTGGGACCGCAGGTAACGACAGGACGGGGGTGGGGGCCGGGCCGGGCAGCGGGGGCCGGCACCGTCCTTGCGGCGGCGTCCTGCCCGCACGCAATCATCGGCGCCAATGTCATGTATTTATCTCTACCATTGCGGCACTTCAAGTCGCCCTCTTTGGCCACGCGTGCTCGCCTCCACCTACCCACCTACCTACCTACCTACCTACCTACCTACCTACCTACCTACCTACCTACCTACCTACCTACCTACCTACCTACCTACCTACCTACCTACCTACCTACCTACCTACCTACCTACCCACCTACCTGCCTGCCTGCCTACCTACCTACCTACCTACCTACCTACCTACCTGCCTGCCTGCCTACCTACCTACCTACCTACCTACCTACCTGCCTACCTACCTACCTACCTACCTACCTACCTACCTACCTACCTACCTACCTACCTACCTGCCTGCCTACCTACCTGCCTGCCTGCCTGCCTAACCGCCCAATTACCTCCATCCCAAACAGCGTCTATCAATTCTCTGCACTCCCCTGACCCCCCCAGCTTCCCTACCCGGCTGGCCCCCCACGGCCCCCCCTTGAGCTCCAGGTTGTGGCCAACGTGCTGTGGGCGTTACAGCGCTTCACGACCCCCCCGCCCCCCCACTTGACGGAGGCGCTGCTGAGGGCCAGCGGGGAGTGGATGGCGGCGGCCGCAGTGCCGCCGCCGCCGCCGCCGCTGCCGCGTCTGACAGCGACTGACGTCGCCGCGGCGGCGTCGGTGGCCGCACCCGGGCCGCTGCTGCCTCAGCAGCGGAGGCCCACCGGCACCGAGCAACAGCAACAGCAGCAGCAACAGCAAGGGGGCCACGCCCAGCAGCAGCACCACAACCAACACCAGCACCACCACCACCACCACCATCAGTCGCTCGCCCAGCGGTCGCTGCCCCCGAACCTCCTGACCGCCATCGTGTGGTCCGTGGGTCGGTTGAGCAGCACTGGGGCACTGCCGCTGCCGCTGCTCCCGCCAGCCCCCGAGCGGGCCACGACGACTGCGGCCGCCGCAGAGGAAGTCGACGGCGACGAGCGCGCGGCGGTGGTAGCGGCTGCGGGCGGCGGCGGCAGCGCGGGCCTGTTCGAGTCCTGGCGGCGGGCCGCGGTGGCGGGGTCGGTGCAGACGCTGCGGCAGCACCTCGCAACGGCGACGGCGGCGGGCAGCGGCGGCGGCGGCGGCGGCGGCGGGCGGCAGGGGTGGCAGGGGTGGCAGCCGCCGGGCGGGCGGGGGCCCCCGGGCGCGCAGCTGGGCCCGAGGTCATTGGCGGCGCTGGCGGGCGGTCTGGCGATGCTGCAGGTGGGGTGGGAGGGGGTGGGGGGCTTTCCCGCGTGCAGCTGCCTGCCTGCGGTACAGGCTTGACCGGCGCGACCTGGACTCCGACTCGACATCAAGTTATCAACCGTCCTGACCTGAGTCCCCCTGACCCGACCCGTCCCGACTTGCTTCCCGGGATGTGGCCAACGGCTCCCGTGAAGAAAGTGGTTTTCGGAGCCCGTGCCCTCGGCCCCTTGCTCCCTGCTCGACTCGGTGTAACTTTTATTCTTTACCCAAATCCGCCACGTTTGGTCCCCCCCTTCCCCGCTCGCCGCAGGTATCGCCCACCGCCGCCGGCGCCGGCGGTGAGGTCTGGCGGCTGCTGTACACCGTCGCCCTCCGTCAGTGCGGCGTCCGGACGGCGGTCGGCTCCAGGGGCGCCAGCGGCAGCGGCAGTAGCAGTAGCGCGGGCGGCTACAGTCGCTGGGACCCACGGGACGTGTTCGGGCTGTTGTCGGCGGCTGTAGCAAGCCTGGAGGTGGAGGTAGATGCCGACTGCTGGACCCCGACAGCCGCTGACCGGGGGCAGCAACTGCGGCTACAGCCGTCGGGGCAGCTGCAGGGTACGGCAGGGGCGTCCGTACGGCCGCCGGCGGAGCTGGTCGAGGCGCTGCTGCTGCGCCTGGTGCCATCGCTGCTGCCGCCACCGCCGCCGCCTGGCGGCCGCGGCGGCGGCGGCGGCAGCCCAACGGCGGCGGCGGCGGCTGTCTGTCCCGATGCGGTGCTGGTGGGATGCGTGTGGGCGGTCGCGAAGCTGCGCTACAGACCGTCGCAGGTACGGCTCGGATTGTACGATTCGGATTGTACGGCTCGGAACCTAGGGGAAAAGTACGCCGGCCGCTGACCGCCGTGCCGGAGCGGCTACGATGTACGATAGGCTGACGCTGTTGCGCTGATTTAACTTATCATTACAGTTTTGGTTGGGTTTGGCTGATTCCAAGAAGGGATCATATGACACGCGCCCGCTCTTTGACAACCCCTGCCGCTGCCGCTGCCGCTGCCGCTGCCGCTGCCGCCGCAACCCATGCTGACGCCGCCGCCGCCGCCACCGCCGGCCCACCCGGGGTTCCGGCGCAGGACCTCCTGTCCGCGCTGGCGGTGGCGGCGCGCGGCCGCATCTCGCGGCTGTCGCCGTCCTCCCTGGCGCAGCTGCTCTGGTCCCTGGCGGCTCTGCAGCCTCCGAGTCCCGCCGGAGGGGTCCCACGGGACGGTTTGCTGGCGCTGGCGCCGGGGCTGCGGAAACGGGTCAGGGCGGCGGTGGAGCGGGTCTGCAACGCCGCCGCCGCCGCCGCCGCCGCCCTGGGGCCCGAGGTTGGGGTGCAGAAGGGCGACGCGGCCGGCGGCGGCGGCGGCAGTCTCGGGGCAGTCGAGCTGCCGGCGTCAGCGTCGGCGTCGTCGTCGGCGGCGCTGGAGCCTCGCACCGTCGTACAGCTGTTGTGCTCTCTGAGGCGACTCAAGGTGCCGCTGCCGCCGCGGCTGCTGCACCGCGTCGCGGCGGAGCTTGTACGACCTGCTGTACGGCAGTTACGGGCGGACTTGCGAGAGATGTCGGCGCGCCATCGCGCCAGCAGGTTCAAACTCGTCGCAAGCGGGGTTACGGCCGCTGATGGCTCGCCGCCGCCGCGATTGGCCGAGACTGTACGACTGCTCGGCGCGCTGGCGGCGGCGATGGCGGGCCTGTACGGGGACTTGGCGGCGGCGCTGCGACAGCTACCTGTCGGAGCGGCCTCCCTCAAGCGCCGCCGGCGTCGCAGGTCGGATGGCGGCGATTGGGTGTACGGCAGCGGTTTCGGAGCCATCGCCGGCCCCGCGTCACCTCTTGGCTCCCAGCTCGGCGGACTGCGCCTGGGGCTGTGGGAGGCGGGCAGGCAGGCGGTCCGTGCCGCGGCGGCGGTGGACTCGGCGGCGGCGGCGAACACGCAACGGCGCCAGACGCGACGGTCGCGCGCCCGTGGCCGGCAGTTGTACGAGCACGCCAACGGCCCGGTGGTTTCGGAGCCGGTTGCTCGGCATGGCGAGCCGCCGGCGACGATACGCGCGTGGTGCACCTACATGGCGGGTGAGGTGCCGCCGGGCAGGGGCCCCCTGTTGCGGAAAGTTGTGCAGCAGTGTACGGCAGAAACTGACCCGTGGGTTAGACCGTGAACCCTGTGTGAGTGCAGGGGAGGGAGTGGCGGCTGGCAATTGGGTATCGCATCGTGATCGTGCGGTCATAGGAGCGCCGCAGGGTGAGGAGCCCCGGACCGCATCAGTACGGCAGTGGATCCTTCGTGCACACCTCTCCCTTTGCCTACCAATTTCCTATACCCCCCTACACCCCCCTACCCCTCCCCCCCCGAAGGTCTCCGGCGCCTAGGGATCCCACCGCCCCCCGACCTGGCGGCGGCGCTGGTGACCCACCTGGCGGCGGGGCGGGGCGCCTCCCTGGAGCAGCTGGGGCGCTGCGAACCCAGGTACGGTCTGTCTGTCTGTCGGTCGGTCGGGGCCTCCAGGGAGGCAGGGGGGGAGGCTCGGCGGGGGTCCAGAGGGCGCTCCCCAGCATACGGGTAGGGTTCTTCGGCACCGCGACCAAGCCATCTACTTGTGTTATTGAAGCAGGCAGAACAGGAGTGCGTGACATGCGAGGGGCCAAGTGGCGCCCAATAGTTGTGTGTGTATGTGGCCCATGGGACGGTGCGTTGCTGGCAAACCCGCCAAGCGCGCTGCCCGCCTATACACACCCCAGGAATACCCTCCCCCCACAGCCCGCACACAACTGACCCGGGGGACAAGGGGTTGATAAGAAAAGGAAACCCAAGGGAGGACGAGCTCAGGAGGGCTCATGGAATTCTCCTGAACTCGTCGACCGTGTGTATATAAAAAGAAACTGCGCCCCGCATGTGTTTGGAAAAGGAACCCGCCCGCGTATGTGTGTCATTCGTACTGAACGTACTGCGCAGGGATGTCGTCGCAATGGCCTGCGAGTTGTCGTACATCGCGTCCCTGCCTGCGGCCACATCCCGCCGGTCTAAGCTGGGGGCTGTTCGGCGGGGTCTGCGGCTGCGGCTGCGGCTGCCGCCGCCGCCGCCGGGGGACGTCGCCGACGCCGAAGCTGACGCCGTCGTACCCGAAGAAGCTCGGCGACCACAGACGCCGATGGGCGCGTCGACACCCGCCGAGAACAAGGCCGCGCCCGGATCTGGATCCGGATATGAATCCGGATCTGGAACCGGACGGGACACGTCGTCCTCCAGGGGGCCGACCCGTGGGCACGTGAGTAAGATCCAGGAGGGCCGGCGGCGCTGCCAGCGGCGGGTGGCGGCGGCAGTTCGTCACCAGCTGGGCCCTGCGTTGCTGCGGGCGGCGGCACGGGTCGGTATCTGCGGGGGTAAGGGGCGTGCTGACGGCCGCGACGGCGTGACGGAGGCAGAGGCCGCCGCCGCCGCGCCGCTCCGAGCTCGGCAGGTAGTGGTTTCGGAGCGCGAGGCGGCGACGCTGCTGGTCGCCTTCAAGCGGCTGAGGGTACGGCCACCGCCGGCGGTGGTGGCGGCGCTGCTGCGTGCGGCATCGAGTGGCGGCGGCGGCGGCGGCGGTGGGCGGATGGAGCGGTCCAGCCTTGAGGATGTCGTACGGATGGCAGCGGCGGTGGCGGCGGCCATGCCAGTGCTGCCGACGTCGCCGTCGGTGCCGTCAAGTGGGGTCGGGTTGGCGGCGGAGGCGGCGGAGGCGGCGGAGCGGGAGGAGGCGGCGGCGGCGGCATGGCTGGCGCACTTGACGGCGACGGCGGAGGCGGAGCTGCGGGCGACGCCGCCGGTGGAGCTTCTGGAGGTGCTACTGCCGCAGGTGGCTCGGGCCGTAGCAGCGGCGCGGCGGGCCAGCTGGATGCGGGAAGCCGTACAGGTGAGCGTCTGCGGCGAATGGCGCGGAGCCCACCCGGCTTTGTACTTCCAGCGAGACGGCACCGCGTCGTGTCCTCCCAAAAGAGATTAACGGTGTATACCAGGGCAAGCCTCAGCAGGCCCCACAAATGTCTCATACAAATGCATCTCTGAGCTGTCTCTGACACCCGTTTGGACGCGCCGGCTGTGATCGTGAGACCCATGGGTCATGTGCACGGTACCGTACCGTACCGTACCGTACCGCCAACCGCTAGCATTTTTTTCTCCCTAGGCGTCTTCCCACAGGACCCCTGAACCGCAATCCACGACACCGCATGTACCACATCACGTGTTGTACGGCAATTGTACTGCTCCTCCAGGACCGCATCCTGCCGGCGGCCTTCGCCGCCTGCGCCCGCGCCCTCGCCTCCGGCCCTCCCTTGACCTACATCGCGGACCTGCTGGACGCGCTGCTGCTGCTCACCGTCACTGACCCACGGGTCGGCAACCGTGGTCGCACCAGCAGTACCCGCAGTACCAGCAGCAGCAGCAGCAGCAGCAACGCCGGCGGTGCCGTACTGGCGTCAAACAGCAGCCACTCGCCTCGGCATGACCGGGTTCCGGTGCCATTCGAGGTACGGTTGCCGTACGACCTGTGGACGGCGGTGTATCGGGAGAGCTACAGGCAGATGGCGGCGGCGCTGCCGCAAGCAGCCGCAGCGGCGGTGGCGGCGGCGGAGCCTGCGCCCTCTGCCACCGCCGCCGCCGCCGTAAGCAGCGGGACAGCGGGTGGTGAGGAGCCCATGCCGCAACTTCCGGCACCGACGGGGCAGCAGCAGCAGCTACAGCAACACGCAACCGCTCGGGATGTTGTACGGCCGTACGGACATCGCGCCAGTGGGGTGATGTACGACGTTGGCCCTGGTCCGGCGAGCTGCTCGGGTCGACATGTGGTGGCGCTGGCGTACTCGCTGGCTCGTCACCCGCCGCCTCGGCCGCCGCCGGATCGGTGGCTGCGGCTGATGCTGCTGGTGAGGGAGTGTCTCTGCCTGTCCACCGTATCCTGTTTAGGCCACACCTGGGGCCTTCCCCTCCCCACCGGCGACCCCTCCTCCTCTACCGTGTTATGCGCCCATTCGGGTTCGATCCGGGGTTGTCCTGCCCTGCTTTACCTCGCTCCTCGTTGCCTCGCTTCCACCCCACCCCCGCACAGCGCCTCGCTTTACCCCCCTAAACCATAACCCATTCCACCCCGCAACCCCTTTGCCCCACTCGCCAGTACGGTATGGTCCCCCCTACCCCATTCCCTGTACCATGTGGTCCCGCTCCCCCGCCCAACCCCCGCCCTCCCCTCCCTCGCCGGGCTGGGTGTGTCTGGGCTGTTTTTGTTTTCAACTCCCCCCTCCCTCCCCCTTACCGTCAGGCGGTGGAGGCGGACCTGGGCTCCCTTGGCGCTCGGGACTGCGCCAACCTGTGCGTGTCGCTGGTGCGACTGGGCTGTGTGCCCGGAGCCGGCTGGCTGGACAGGTTCGGGCTGCAGGTGGGGCCGGGCAGGGGCGGGCGGGGGGGGCGATGGGGGGGAACGGGACGGGTTTGGGATTGGGTTTGGGTTGGGTTGCGGCTTGCGGGTGAGCGGTGTGGAGCGGTGCTCGGGGCTCAGAGCCCGGGTGGCCCTGGGGCGCCTGGGTTGGTTAAGTTTGCAGATGGGTGGGTACGTTGGCGAAAAGACTGGGTGGCGCGTTTTGCGCTGTCACAAGGCGTGCTATGCCTCCTACCCTCCCCCTCCCCTACCCTCGCTCTGGCAGCAGCGCAGTTTGAAAAATGTCTTCCAATTTCCTACGGTATATTCCCCTACCCTCCCTCCCTTTCGCCCTCCCCGCCCTCCCTCCCCCTCCCCGGTTAGGTGGAGCTCGTGCGCGCCCTGACGGAGAAGACCGAGCACACGATGCTGAGCAGGGCCTGGCTTGGGCTACGGCAGCTCCGAGACCACCAGCTACAGCCGTCCGAGGAGCGGCACCAGCAGCCGCAGCAGCAGCCGCAGCACCTGCAGCTGTGAGAAGAGCAGCAGTAGCAGCCGCAGTAGGCCACACCCTGGCAGCGGAGAAGCAGGAGGAGAGCGTGGGGCAGGCGGGGCAGATGTGGGACTGTTGGGGCAGATGTGGGTGGGGGGGGGCCTGAGGGGAGATGCGGCGAAGCGGATGGGTCGGTGAGCGGTGACAGACAGGTCGTGGTGGTGGTGGTGGTGGTGGTGGTGGTGGTGGTGGTGGTGGTGGTGGTGGTGGTGGTGGTGGCTGGGCCTTATCTGTGGCGCGTGCCTTATCCGTCCTTGGCACATACGAGGAGCGCCGGTGCGAGAACGAGATAGGACGTGAGCAGAGATAGGAGGCTGCAGGCGACCCCAGCTGTAGAGTGGAACCGGGGCGGGGAGGCCCAGAGCGGGTGGGCTCTGGGCTGGCTGCCTGCCCTGTCCGCGTCGGTCCCGGTGGTGCCCGATGACGTGTCCACAGCACGCGCCAATCTGCACAGCTCAACCCGTGGCAATGTATCGCGTCATGAAGAAGCGGATGGGAGCCCATTGGTCCCAGACATTGCGAAAATGTGTTTGGGCGTGTGCCCTGCTGCGTGTATGTGCCCGGCTCCCGGCATGGCCGCCCTGCTGTACCGTGCGGTACCGGATGGCACCACACCCCTGGAGTGAGGACGCAGCCGCGGACCCCATCAACCCTAGACATACGCCCCATTCGCATTTATTTATTGCTTTTTTCAAATTTAATAACCCCATTCGCACCCGCGCGTGGAACCGGGCCCGGCACTGCCACTCGGGGTAGGATAGGGTGCCGGTATCGGGTGCTGGTCTGCCAGTGTACCGGGGGCATACCGGTACATACGTACCGAGGGGCATAATGAATCTGAGCATCGGCCTCCGAAATGAACCACCTCTAGCTGCCAAAGATAAATATAGTAAACCCGCCACCCGTCGCTCGTCAGTACTTTATTTGTTACAAAAGGAGGGGGAATAATGCAATGCAAGTCTCTCTCGGCTGCGTTCCGCGCAGGAGCATTGCCGCTGGATTTATTTATGTTGAGGATGCATGATGCGATGCAGCCCAGCCACGCTGGGGCAGCACGCTTGAGGGGGCACAGGCACCCGCACACGCCAACTAACGCGAGGAAACGGCCACGTGAGTATATATATCGCAAATCGCTAGTGAGATCAGAGGCGCAGCGTGATCACGGCAAAACATACATCGTGTGACTGCGCGGCCGACCCGCGGGTCAGGAAAAGTGCTAATAACAGTAACAACCGGCACGTGCGTGGCACCCTCAGACTGCGGAGCGGGTGTGTGTTCATGACCGGCTTCGGTGACCGCCTGACAGCTCTTCCATCCAGCAGCCCCCGGCCCCCAGATCGCCTCCACGCGAATGCGAAGATTTGATATGATGCACGCGCGTCGTCCAACCAACCATGCAAACAAACAAAACGGGGCAAAATCGATCATCATCGCACAGGCCTCGCTGCCACACCCCCAGAGACACAGACAGCGCGTTCTTAAGCATCACCATGTCACCTGAAAATACCCGTATGCGTGCATGTCTGCTTTCGCCCAACCAATCCAATCCTTCCGCAAAACAGCTGGCTGTTCTTCTCCGGCTGCTGGCAGCAGTTCTCATCAATCGCTTGGAACAACTGGATTGGAGCCGCGCACATCCAGCCCCAAAACCTGTATGTCGTACACGCCGAATTATATATTCGAATACCTCCGCACTTGGGCGGGATTGTACGGTCTGCAGCCTTCCTCACAAATCACGTACACCCGCGATGCAAACTACTGACGAATCAATCGGGGGGATGCAGACATTGAAGAAATACTCATCATCGAAGTCCCCGCGATGCTGTGTCGGTGCAGCCCGGCTTGCCCTTCGGTATCTTCCAAGCTCTTCAAGACATAATTTAAATAAAAAAATCCAAACGTGATAGTAACGGCCAACATGCTAAAACGTTAAGGTGCAGACTAATGTCGGAACGGCGTTTCAGTGTCTCCGCTCCAACATTTCCATTCGATCGCACAAAGAACGAAAACAACCCACGTTTAAGTGTGATTCAGGCTATACGGTACATGCCATCGTTGTTTCGACGACTAACCTGCCCTGGCCTGCATGCAACAAACGGGGCTCTTGCCACATGGGGCTCTTCCCACACGGGGCTCTCCCCTGAAGGACGCAGCACGGGAAGGAGCATCCCTAGCCACCTGGATGAATCCGTTCGATCGCCCGATAGATCGGAACTCAGGATCCACTTCGTGGCGGCTGCATTGGATCCACCTTGTATGTAGTGGTTGCATTGGATCCACTTCGTAGCGGGTGCAATGTCAACGACTCCGCACATCCCTGCCTTGGCTGCGGCTCAATACCCACTCACTGCATGCTGCGATGTGCAGCGGCAGCTCCCACCCGCGTCCATCCGCCGTACGTCCCCATGCCGTCCATCCCCAGGCGGCGGAGAGCGAGCCCGGCCCCGCTCGGTGGCCAGCAGGTCCGTCCGTCCGTCCGTCCGTCCGTCCGTCATCCGCAGATCACCGCCGCCTCCGCCCAGGCCCACAGGCACGACTCGGGGCTGCCGAGGGAGGCCACCAGATGGATCGGGCAGGTCGCCGTGATGGGCGCCACCAGCCACCTGACGCCCATCACCAGCTGCTGCATGGCCTGCTGCTGGTAGGCGGCGTCCAGCTGGACGGACGGCGCGGCCGGTGCGGCCGTCGAGAAGCACGCCCTGACGTGGTCGTCCAGAGTGCAGGACGTGTTGGTCAGGTTGAGGGTGCCACCCACGAGCCCCTGCACGCTGTCGTGGATCATGGAGAGGATGGCCGCGCAGGTACCCGTCGTGTCGACCTCGCCCATGAGGATGATGGGTCCGGCATTCTCGTAGTGGATTTCGGCGCAGAAGGAGCCGGGCGGTGTACAGGCCGGCGGCGGGGACGGGGGTGGGGGTGGGGGTCTGGGCGGCGGCGGGCGTGGGCTGGGCGGCGGCGGGCGCGGGCTGGGCGGCGGACGGGGGGGACGGGGGCTCGGCGGTGGGCGTGGGTTCGGAGGCGGGCGCGGACTGGGCAGTGAAGCTTCAGCGCAGGTAGCTGAGAAACCAACTGCGCGTGCAGACAGACAGACAGACAGACGGACGGACAGACAGACGGACAGACAGCAGTGCGAGATCTTAGATAGATCGCCAACAGGAGGAGCGCAAAGCAAGCGCCTGCTGGCGTTGCGAACAAATCAATTAATTTAATTTATAGTATCACATAAACTAAAGGGCAGCAGGACGAGCGCAGCAGGCAGGCAGCCAGCAGGCGGGTCGGTTGGCTCCTGTGGCGTGGTCCTTGCCCGTACGGAACGTCCAGGACGACATTGGCCCCAGACGAGCAACGCCGCCCTTGACGGTCTGTGCATCTGATCCTATCCGATGTCCCCTGGACCCCAACCCAGAAACGGGACACGCAGGTAAGGAACGGGGTTGCCGAGAGAGGACTCGACTGCGCGGCAAACGTGCTGACCCGGCGCTGCAGGAGGTCGTCGGTGTTAACAGTTAAAGACCGCCTTGGCGGTGGGGCCTGCTGGGGCTTGCCCTGGTATACACCGGTGATCCCTTTGGGGTCCGCTGTAACGTTCATTCATTCAGTTAAAGACTACGCTGGTCACTCTGAACCATCACCCTTAAGGCAGGGAGACAGTTAGGATGAAGAGCAAGATGTGCTGATGTGCGTGACTACTCCAGTACACTGCTTGTATATACATACGTAGCTTGGTTTGCCCTTTCCCTGCCGTTGGATGAGGCTGGGATTGACCGGGCCGGACCAAGGACCGACGGAATCTCCACCAGATCGATATCTGTGGATTCTTCGTTGCGCAGGCTCATGGCTTACACAATTGTTGTTTCTGCCTCCTAGCGGACAGACCCGCGCGGAACTTCTGCCGTACATGGATAGATGGGACTTGATGAACGCGGCATTGATGAACGGCAAGGGTAGGGTTCCTGGGCCCGCTGCATCTAAGCATGTGCCGTGTTCGTTAGAGGCCGTAAGGAAATGACGTGCTCGGCGTTCGGGCCATGCAGGGCCTCGCCAATACCTTACCGCAAGAGCAACACAGCCTAACCCTCCGGTGGACCACAGAGCTTCCTGCAGCTGAGCCCTGCTGAGCCGAGTTGCACCCACCTGCCAAGGCCAGCACGACCAGTGCGACGCGCTGCCTCATCAGCGCTGATTGAGACTTGTACCTATTACTCATGATTGAACGATATCGCATCACGGTCGGAACTGTGGAGGATCGCTCAGCGTCGGGTGAATTGTTTTGAATTATGAGAACAAGCGACGTCGATCTGTCATCACCAATTCCGGGTACCTGCAAATAACATACAATTTAGCTAAAATTTCATAATATGGAAAGAATATAACCACAATGATGGGGCCAAACGCATGTAGACACCGGTAGACAGTTGTACGTAAGCGGTTTCTTGGCGTTTCTTGGCCACTGAACCGTCTAATATGCCTCGTGTGATCTCGCCGATTCGAGGCTGCTGCAATTTTCGCAAACGAAACAGGTGCACGTATACAAACGCAAGCAACCGGTTTACGCCGTGGGAGTGTTGTGTAGACTTTGAGTTAGATACTCTGAATTGTGATCATTCAGAATGCCACATCGATAGTGCACCAAGGTCCGACCGTAAGATGGGTTGCGATGGGCGAGCGAGCAGCTTAGTAATTTGCCGGTCCCCCATGCTCATCAAAAACTGCTTACTAGATGGTTCCGTGCAAGTGGTGTGACACAAAACCAAACTGTGTGCCAGGGGACTTCCTTACTTGACGCATGTTTAATGTAGTTGTTCCTTGGTTCGCGACGGTGTCCAATTCAGGTGTTAACTGCCGGTAGTTAGCGTGCTCATGTCAGGCGTACGTGCCTGGACGTCGTGCGGTACCACATTCCAAGTTGGAATTTCCAACCAATGCTGTGCCTTCACTTGACATTGCTGATTAACTGAACATTTCATTTTTTGCATGTGCTCTTTACATGTAATCTTTGTTGGGCTGTATGTGCATGCAGCTTGTGTCCGACCGGTCGGTCACCGTCCGTCATCACGGCCTGTCACCGAGCCCCGTGGGCTCCGATCGACTAGATCAAGGGCACATCCTACATACATACAGCTCAGTGGTCTACGCTCTTCGACCCTTGATTTTACTACTCGAGCATCGCTCGCTCGTCCAAGGGGCTATCTCGCAAAACGAGATGAAACGCACTATCTGCACATAAGTAATGACGGACCCATCTGTGTGAGAAATAATCAAATACCCCGGCGACCCCATGAGACTGTCGCATGAGCGGCCACGGGCATGCCCGGGCGCGGCAACCCGCTGAACGGGCGCGACATCCCTTCTGGCGAAATCGAGGCAGTCGAGAAGAACTGTTGACATTTGTACATGTCAGGTTGATGGTGTAAATTGTATTGATTCCCTTACGCACATGAAGTAAAGTAAAGATTACGCAAGTTATGTTAGGGACGGTGGTGGAACCCTGTGGAACCTCAATGTGCACGGGCTGGAACACTAATATATGTGTTCCTAATATTATTTCATATCATTTATGACAAAAATATTAACAAAGGCCCCGGTTCCACGGGTGGTTCCGTGCTCAGCAAGTAACAAACTTCCTCACCCACAACCAGACAACAACCCTTTTGATAGCATTATAAGTTACTATGCATATAGTAACATGATTGCGGCGGAGCACACTCGAGTGCAAACAATGCTGGGTCGGCCGTCCAACATTGCTGGTTTGCTGCGCTCTGCCGCATTGCAAGAGTGCATTCACTCAACGCATTCCACATTAAGATAATTGTAATTGTATTAAATTATTGGGAGTCATTGCGGCTTTATCCGAAGGGTCTCTTTAAATTGACAGACAGGGAAATGCCTCACAGCAACCAGGGAAATGCCCCACAGCAAAGTAAGTTATGAACACACGAGACTTACATAGTCAAGTGCGGCAGCAGCTGAACAGACCTTCGTCCTGTGTGCGTGACGCCCCCGAATGAAGTGTCGGTCCCCGATCCGTCGCTCAATCCCTCACGACGACCAGCTTTCCGAACGGGCTTGCACACGGCGCACTTCTGATCGCGGTATGTCAAAGTGCCTTCGTAACAGTGCTGTTAGGCTGGGCAACCCTGCGCTGGGACATTCAAGACCTGTCGTACGGACGAAGACCGCTTGAAGCGCCAAACACCATGCACACGGAACGCCCGCTGCCTTCTCCCACCAAGTACTACACTGGTACTTGCGCGCAGAGCCTGTTCCCAGCAGGCGGCTACGGGTTGCTAGCGCCCTCTCCCACCAGCTGCCCTCACATGCTGCCCTCGCTCTCCCACCATTTGCTACACTGTTTTTTGCGCAACACCCGTTCGCAGCAGTTGGGTACGAATGTTGCGCGCCCTCTCCCATTACCTGTTCGACCACGCTTCAACTGCAACTGCTACACTGGCCACTGGCAAGTGATAGACCAGCAATCCGACCAGCCACGGCGACAGGGTGGGCCGAGAACCACATCGCACACCTGCTTGCAGTGTCCCCACACACGACCCCCCGGCTCGGAGGCAACCAAGCCCCGCGGCAGGCCGCCGCCAAGCCTCATGGCCGCCCGCGCCCTACCAGGGACGTGTTATTGCTACACTGGCCACTGGCAAGTGTCAGACCAGCAATCCGACCAGCCGCGGCGACAGGGTGGGCCGAGAACCACATCACACACCTGCTTGCAGTGTCCCCACACACGACCCCCCGGCTCGGAGGCAACCAAGCCCCGCGGCAGGCCGCCGCCAAGCCTCATGGCCGCCCGCGCCCTACCAGGGACGTGTTATTGCTACACTGGCCACTGGCAAGTGTCAGACCAGCAATCCGACCAGCCGCGGCGACAGGGTGGGCCGAGAACCACATCACACACCTGCTTGCAGTGTCCCCACACACGACCCCCCGGCTCGGAGGCAACCAAGCCCCGCGGCAGGCCGCCGCCAAGCCTCATGGCCGCCCGCGCCCTACCAGGGACGTGTTATTGCTACACTGGCCACTGGCAAGTGTCAGACCAGCAATCCGACCAGCCGCGGCGACAGGGTGGGCCGAGAACCACATCACACACCTGCTTGCAGTGTCCCCACACACGACCCCCCGGCTCGGAGGCAACCAAGCCCCGCGGCAGGCCGCCGCCAAGCCTCATGGCCGCCCGCGCCCTACCAGGGACGTGTTATTGCTACACTGGCCACTGGCAAGTGTCAGACCAGCAATCCGACCAGCCGCGGCGACAGGGTGGGCCGAGAACCACATCACACACCTGCTTGCAGTGTCCCCACACACGACCCCCCGGCTCGGAGGCAACCAAGCCCCGCGGCAGGCCGCCGCCAAGCCTCATGGCCGCCCGCGCCCTACCAGGGACGTGTTATTGCTACACTGGCCACTGGCAAGTGTCAGACCAGCAATCCGACCAGCCGCGGCGACAGGGTGGGCCGAGAACCACATCACACACCTGCTTGCCGTGTCCCCACACACGACCCCCCGGCTCGGAGGCAACCAAGCCCCGCGGCAGGCCGCCGCCAAGCCTCATGGCCGCCCGCGCCCTACCAGGGACGTGTTATTGCTACACTGGCCACTGGCAAGTGTCAGACCAGCAATCCGACCAGCCGCGGCGACAGGGTGGGCCGAGAACCACATCACACACCTGCTTGCCGTGTCCCCACACACGACCCCCCGGCTCGGAGGCAACCAAGCCCCGCGGCAGGCCGCCGCCAAGCCTCATGGCCGCCCGCGCCCTACCAGGGACGTGTTATTGCTACACTGGCCACTGGCAAGTGTCAGACCAGCAATCCGACCAGCCGCGGCGACAGGGTGGGCCGAGAACCACATCACACACCTGCTTGCCGTGTCCCCACACACGACCCCCCGGCTCGGAGGCAACCAAGCCCCGCGGCAGGCCGCCGCCAAGCCTCATGGCCGCCCGCGCCCTACCAGGGACGTGTTATTGCTACACTGGCCACTGGCAAGTGTCAGACCAGCAATCCGACCAGCCGCGGCGACAGGGTGGGCCGAGAACCACATCACACACCTGCTTGCAGTGTCCCCACACACGACCCCCGGCTCGGAGGCAACCAAGCCCCGCGGCAGGCCGCCGCCAAGCCTCATGGCCGCCCGCGCCCTACCAGGGACGTGTTATTGCTACACTGGCCACTGGCAAGTGTCAGACCAGCAATCCGACCAGCCGCGGCGACAGGGTGGGCCGAGAACCACATCACACACCTGCTTGCAGTGTCCCCACACACGACCCCCCGGCTCGGAGGCAACCAAGCCCCGCGGCAGGCCGCCGCCAAGCCTCATGGCCGCCCGCGCCCTACCAGGGACGTGTTATTGCTACACTGGCCACTGGCAAGTGTCAGACCAGCAATCCGACCAGCCGCGGCGACAGGGTGGGCCGAGAACCACATCACACACCTGCTTGCAGTGTCCCCACACACGACCCCCCGGCTCGGAGGCAACCAAGCCCGCGGCAGGCCGCCGCCAAGCCTCATGGCCGCCCGCGCCCTACCAGGGACGTGTTATTGCTACACTGGCCACTGGCAAGTGTCAGACCAGCAATTCGACCAGCCGCGGCGACAGGGTGGGCCGAGAACCACATGACATCTGTTGCTACTGTACCTTGTTTGTTAGCGAGTTTGCACTGGGAACAAAACGGCTTTGAAGTACTGCACTGTTGTTACCTGTCCCGGTCTTGTTCTGCATTATTATGGTATGTGTCATACGTCCACGATTTTAACCTTGTTGCTGTCAGCGGAAACGAGATGTTCGTACACAGACTAGCGTCCAATTTACATGACGTGCATGTTGTTCTGCCCCCTACCCTGTTGGAGCAGGGGGCCACCGAACCCATGCGGCCCTCCCACCAACTGCTACACTGATTTTCGCACACATCGTGATCAAGTCCCGTTCCCAGCAAGCGGCCACGTGGTGCTCCAATAAGTCAGGGGGGCCACCAAACCCATGCGGCCCTCCCACCAACTGCTACACTGATTTTCGCACACATCGTGATCAAGTCCCGTTCCCAGCAAGCGGCCACGTGGTGCTCCAATAAGTCAGGGGGGCCACCAAACCCATGCGGCCCTCCCACCAACTGCTACACTGGTTTTCGCACACATCGTGATCAAGTCCCGTTCCCAGCAAGCGGCCACGTGGTGCTCCAATAAGTCAGGGGGGCCACCAAACCCATGCGGCCCTCCCACCAACTGCTACACTGGTTTTCGCACACATCGTGATCAAGTCCCGTTCCCAGCAAGCGGCCACGTGGTGCTCCAATAAGTCAGGGGGCCACCAAACCCATGCGGCCCTCCCACCAACTGCTACACTGGTTTTCGCACACATCGTGATCAAGTCCCGTTCCCAGCAAGCGGCCACGTGGTGCTCCAATAAGTCAGGGGGGCCACCGAACCCATGCGGCCCTCCCACCAACTGCTACACTGGTTTTCGCACACATCGTGATCAAGTCCCGTTCCCAGCAAGCGGCCACGTGGTGCTCCAATAAGTCAGGGGGGCCACCAAACCCATGCGGCCCTCCCACCAACTGCTACACTGGTTTTCGCACACATCGTGATCAAGTCCCGTTCCCAGCAAGCGGCCACGTGGTGCTCCAATAAGTCAGGGGGGCCACCAAACCCATGCGGCCCTCCCACCAACTGCTACACTGGTTTTCGCACACATCGTGATCAAGTCCCGTTCCCAGCAAGCGGCCACGTGGTGCTCCAATAAGTCAGGGGGGCCACCAAATCCATGCGGCCCTCCCGACTTCGACACCGATGTGCCGTTCATTTACGGCGCCTGTCTGACGAACACAAACGCGGAAAACTCGCCGCCACCCGACATCGCCACGTTTCCGCGAGCACGTCGCGCCGTCCATCTTGAACAAAGGCCAGGCCCTGCGGTTAGCTGACAAATGATGACGGCAAAATGCAGCATGTCATGTCGTGGAGTACGTTGCGCCATTGACATACCTGCATGGTGCTGCTCGCGTTTACCCTGGCCGCCAGTGCCTTGCGGTCAGCTGCGTTCCAGCCCTCCCAGAACGTATACAGGTGGGTGGTACCGTCAAAGCCATTTATCGGCATTCGCTGGATGTCCATGTGCACGATGGCAGGCCATGTCTCCTTTAGGTAGGCAGCAGCTGCGCTACCTGCAAGCGTCAATTGCAATTTTCATCACCAAGCATTTTCGCACCCAATGGTGCCCAGGCATCCATCGTACCGAATTTCTCGTTGAACACGGCTATGTAGTGCGAGCGGAAAAAGGTCATCGCCAGAGTGACTCTGTTCTCGTTCATCTCGAATCCCCAAACCTCCCGCAGTCCGAGGATAGCCGCATGAGCAAGGGGCCGTCCAAGGCCCGCGCCAGCGTCCACAAGAACGCTACCCGAGGACATCCCTGTCAGGTGAATAAGAAGCGCGAAGATGACGGACGTCCCCTTGCGGGCAATCGTGCCGTACAAGCCGTCACCGTCGCCGCTTCCTCCACCGCATAAGTTCTGCAGGATTGGCAGTTCAATGGTCGTAAGCGGGGAGCACGATGGCGCTCTGAACAACCATACGTCGTACCTCCTTGTGGGTCCACGGCCCGTGCAGTGCTGTGAGACCTTCGCCAACCGTGAAGTGTCCCCCACACGGCCCTGGGCAACATAAGGGAATAGGTTTCAATGGTAACACAGCGATCCAAGAGGCCACGGTTGGAAGCTTACCCTGGACCAGAGGTAAGCTGGCTGCAATGACCTCGTCTGCAGAGTTCCCGCTTGCAGACAACAAGAAAACACCTTTCACACTGCGCAGGTTCTTGAGGGAGCTATGCACCGATTCCCATGGGGACGGCAGAGACGTAAGGTCACGGCTGCTGACAGCGGCGGCGATGGCGGTGGTCCCGCACTGCCCTGCTGCGTCACCGCTGGGGGCAGCGGCGGCGATGCCGCACTGCCCTGCTGCGTCACCGCTGGGGGCAGCGGCGGCGATGGCGGTGGTCGCGCACGGCCCTGCGGCGTCACCGCGGGGGCAGCGGCGGCGATGGCGGTGGTCCCGCACTGCTCTGCTGCGTCACCACTGGGGGCAGCGGCGGCGATGGCGGTGGTCCCGCACTGCCCTGCTGCGTCACCGCTGAGGGCAGCGGCGGCGATGGCGGTGGTCGTTACGGAACAGGTTACGGCCGGGCCCACAGCCGCAAGACGGGCGCATGGTCGCGTCCGGCGCCGAGGCCGCCGCCGCGGCGGCGGCGATGGATGCGGCGTTGGCGGCGCGATCTGGCGCGGCGTCTCCCGTGCCCAGCACCAGCCCGCCGCATCCGGTGGTCGGTGGGGGTAGCGGCGGCGCCGCCGGCCCTGGCCCGCTGTCGGCCGGCGCCGCCAGGCTGATGGCGGCGCTGCGGGGCGCGGCGACGGCGGCGCCGTCGGCCTCTCCCGGGGCAGCCGGGCCGGGGCCATCGACGGCAGCGGCAGACGGGGCAGCACGGCCCCTGCCCCTGACGCCGGCAGCCTCCGAAGACCCGCCAGCGGCCAGCGCTGTCGCGAACGGCTACACCGGCCTGGCGGCGGCTGCTGTGCCTACCCGGAGCCCGCCTGTCTCCACAAGCGGCAACGGCGGCGGCGGCGGCGGCGGAGGTTACATGCCCTCGTCGCACCCGCCGCCGCGGCCGCTGGCGGCTGGCGGCGCCGCCAGCCCGGCTACTGTGGCGTCCCGCAAGCAAGGCGCCGCCGGGGCGGCGAGGGCAGTTCGGGAGGCGCCTTAGGGATGCGGGGCGGGGAGGTGTGGCCCTGGAGGGAGGTACCGTATAGCGGCCATACATGACGGGCGGGGGTTAGCAGCCTGAGGCCACAGAGGAGGCGTCCTGCTGCATGTCGTGTCGTGTCGTGGGGGACGGGATGGGGTGGTAGTCTGAGATGGGACGGCAGGAGGCGCTGAATCATGTACCAAGGGCATCGTGCTGCACAGACACGGAGGCGGATGGGGCATGGCAGCAGAGCGGTGTGCGCGGGGTTTGTGCGAGCGGAGAAGGGGACGTTCTGTTTCGTTTGGTCTGCGGGCCGCTGCATGCGGGGTTGAGCGTGAGGGTCGACGGCAGCAGCAGGCGGCAGGCGGCGCGGGCATGCGACCGAGGCGCGGGCAAGGGGAGGCAGTCGACCTCATTGAGAAATCATCCGCAGCTCGCGCTGCTACATTGATACCGTGTAGTCAGCAGCCTTGCGGTGGTCGAAGTAGTGTAGCTTTGAGAAGGCGCAAGCGACATCCTTGCTCAAACCCTCGTCACTTAGGAAGAGGTGGAGGTCTGCCTCCAAAGGAATACATTCATGGACAACCTTACACGTTATGCATTTCCTGTCTGGCGCCAAGCCACCCAAGGACAGACAGCTGTGCGGTCTTGGCATTTGGGCCTTGGCCCTCGGGCTTGGGCCACAAGTGAGTCAACGCATTCAGCCTGAAGAGCTCTTTGACATTCTACAAAAATCCGACAAAACGAAGCACAAAGCGGCAGTTCAAGTTTGGACTTGCACGAGTCAGAGGTCGAATGGGCCGTGCTGATGAGCAGTGGACGCGTACAATAAAGAAGTATTGTTTGTTATAAAAGAGGCAACGTAAAGCTTACTTTTGAAAAGTTTGCAATACAATATTAGGGGCGGCACGCCATTCACTATGATCGCCTGTTCCGTAATGAGGTGCCGCCCCGTACGATTGGGGTGCCGGTGGGTTCCACCACCATACTTATACCCTTGATGTCGTCAAGAGAATAGTGACACGCGGTATATCCGTCTTAAGCGCGAGCCATTTTATTTGTATATGTTGTGTTGCACTGGTAACGAAATGTATGTTGTGAAGCAAGGACGACGCTGCTGTAAGAGTGATACTACGTATCGATGGTCACACAGGTCCCATTCGGACGGGAATCTTATGTAATACATTTCAAGAATAATGATATATGGATTATGATGCACAACTGGTTGTATTCGTCCGTGTATGGCGTGCACCTTCCATCCATGAAGCCAACTAACGATCGAGAAGTCCCGATGCAGGACAGACTGCGCGACTGCTTCTTATCCTCAGGCGTCTTACGACTCCACCATTTGCTCATTTCAATTCAAATAATTGTTGCTTTGGGGTCCAAAAATCTTACTTATCCCCAGGTCATCCAGAATCATGGAAATGAGTTTCGGAACACGCTATCAACACCGCCCGTGGAAGCCCGGTGGCTGTTTTAAACTCCTCGTGATCACTGTCACCATTTCAGGTGCGCGTGCGCGTACGTCCGCGCGGCGTTGAGGACCATATGACAACAATGACGGGACATATGTTGGTGTACACAAGCGGTACATAGGATACATACACGGCAACCAATCCGCCGTGCGAGCGAGGGATGGGCGGAGGGAGGGCTTTATCGATACGCAGGGATCGATCGCAAGCACGCACTGCAGCATACCTTTGGCCAGCACATACAACGAAGTAACGGTTCTGCTGGCTGGAGCTAACGATTATAGTTAGTAAGGAATGTCATGCAAGGGCGGATACGGATCGATGTTGCGCGGGATGGATTCCTTCGCACAGGTGCTAGCTTGTTTAAGCGCATATCCACCCGAGCATACTACGTACGATATATATGTGAGATTACGTAATTAATAGCTGGAACGGCTGTATCGATGGCTGTCAATCAAAATCCAACCTTCCGTACAGCAAACGACCTTCCGTACGTACGATCAACTGCTGCACACGGCCATACATCCGCTGGACCTCCCGGATCGTCTCGGACTGCTGTTTACGTCGCACCCGCCGCCCTCCCCGCCCAACGCACACAGTTGCGCTGCTGGGATGCGCTGGCGCCGCCGCACCTCCTGGCAAGAAACCCCTGCCGCAGCCGCCGCCCTGCTGCCGCAAGCCCAAATCGCCGCCGCCGCCGCCGCCGCCGCCGGCGCCCGGCAGGATGACGTCGTGCTATTTTTGCGTCACCCTCACAGTGAACAACATGGTGGGCATGGTCAGCGTCAGCAAGGCGTCATGCGACCTGGTGTACGAGCGAATCAAGACCGACCTGACGTCCATGTACAGGGGTGTGGGCGGTTCCGTGAGCTCCTTCACCTCATCCTGCTCCCCTACGAAGTCAAACAACTGGATCAAGATATGCGCCAGGGCCAAGTACCCGCGCGGCAAGAATGCTTCCGTCTCGCAGGCTGAGCTGGACGCCAATGTCAGCGGCTGGCTGTGGTACCTGCGCGGCGTGGCCACCACGCGCTGTCCGCCGCTCAGCACGACATACCGTGTGACTCTGGGCGCTGAGGGTTCCTGCGTCTATTCCAAGACAGAAACCACGATTTGGTGTGACGAGTTCCCCAAAGCGCCGCCGCCTCCTCCATCGCCGCCTCCGCCGCCGTCACCTCCGCCGCCTCCGCCACCGTCGCCCCCGCCACCGGCCATCCCCACCAACGCCACGTGTTCTTTCTGCATTAACCTGAAGTTCGATTGGGTCCCGGGCGCGACACCGAACTTCGACAAGCCAAAGTGCGACCTCGTCGCATCCAAGGCGATCGACGAAATGACGGCCCTGTATGCCGCCATCAACGGCACCGTCGCGCCCTTCCGCTCGTCCTGTGCTGCCTCCAACAGCATGGTCAATGTGTGCAGCACCGCACGGTACCCGTCGGGCAGGGCGATCAATCAGTCGAACCTGGACTACAAGCTGTACGCGTGGCTCGGACAACTGAGGGCGGCGGTGTATCCGGGCTGCGCAGTTTCGTTCAGCTGGCTGCGGGGCACAGTCGGCGAGGCGGGGTCGTGCGTCTACTCCGAGGAAACCAATGTGATGTTCTGCGACGATTTCCTGGGTCCGCCGCCGCCGCGGCGCGTGCGGTCATTGCTAGGCCGCTAGCTGCCACGGGGCGCGTGCACAAGCGGATAGTCAGCGGCCGGGAATCCAGATGTCAAAATACGGATAAGTAAGCATTATTGGATTTGTCGGTCGTTTGCAGGCGCGGCAGTCGTGATTTGCCGGCGTGGTCACCGCATACGTACGCGCTACGGTCCGTCAGTAATCATTCGGTATTCACAGCGCGCATCGCAAGCTGGTGCAGTTCTGGTTGGTTGTCTGGCTGGGCGTTGATGACAGGCCGACAGAGCGGGGGCGTGGGGCCAGACGCCTTGTCTCTAGCTAGTGTTGCTGTTGGTGCCGAGCGGGAGTAGTCAGGTTGCGGATGACAAGCATGCTTTGCTTTGCTTTGCTAGACTGACCTGTTTACGACAGTAATCGCGCGGAGGAGGGCTTTCCTTATCAATTCACTACCAAGTTGGAAGCCATGGCCTGGGACCCGGCTCGATCAGCAAGGCTCCTGGAGCGCATGTGGCTGGGCCCATCGCAACTCAATCGTCCCCCGCCTTTGGAGTTTGGACCGTAGCAGTCTTCAATTCCCTGCCCGTGCAGCGTCATGCATGTGCTTGTAAGCGACCATTGCTTGCGTGCTTTTGGGCCTTGCCACGGCTCAAGATGGGTGGTTGTACAGCGACGGGGTTATGCACCCCTGCACCATGTGACACACGCACACACACGCATGGCGTCAGAGCGTGCGTCGTCCGTACGGGATGATTGGGCACGGAATCGTAGCATACAGGTACTGCTGCTACTGGCGCGTGCTCATCATGATGCAGCAGGCTGGCTAGCGCTTTTGCATTTGCTGGGAACATGGGCAACCCGCCGTATGAGGCGCTGTAACAATATTAAGTACAGCACCGCCAAAGGCTTGTCGAGATGCTGTGTGTGCAGGGTCTCCGTCCGTCCAATTGGGACTTACACTGTAATAACCCGGCATTACGCGCAGTCCTTGGTAGGGTGGATGATATGTGGCGCCTGCGAAGATATGAGGCGCCTACGAACGAAGCAATCTGCTGGGCACATTGGATAGCCCGCGCGGTCTGGACTGAATAAAAGTCCACCTTGTAACGGTTACATAACGCGCTGGCCCTCGAATGCGTATTTAGCCAGGACAAGGAAGCTGCCACGAAGCCGGCCACAATTTTAGCTCGTCACGGCAAGTACAGGTCGACTTCCCATCAACGGGCAGTTAGTTCTCCTGCGCCGCTCCGCAATGTTCATGGTATGATCAAATAATCTTAGAACATTGATGGCTAAAATTCCAGTGTTTTTCCCATTTCTCACGTCGATAGTTTCTTATATTTCCTAGCTTTACTTCCGTGAGATCCGTGCTTAAGTAGCGCATCAAACGAAGTAAGTAAATAAATTCCCCAGCGGCCCTGTTGTCGGGAAAACAAATACGGTTGATTACGTAGTAGTAGTATGACTATGGGCGCAAGGAATGACGACGGCTGGTCCCCGGACAGCGCCCGCAACTTCTTTCGGCGCAAGTCCGCGGTGCTGCTGACCATGACTTGTCTAGGTTGGTGCCCTCTCGCGTATGCCTAATAGTGTCGCGCTCGGAAACTCCCGACAACATTCACGCTACCTTACGTATTTGCTAAATCTTCATCATTCGGTAATTAGATGGTCTCTCGGCAGCATCATGCAGTAATCAATTTGGGGGCTATGATGCGTACTTGCTCAAATGCTAGGCAGCTATGCACGAAGCCAGCACGGGCATTCCATACACAAAGAAGAAATAATTGATCCGTTGCGGCGTGACGGACGAATTTAATATTGTACGAAAACTAACGGCAGCTGCGGCCGGCGCTGCTCGCTGGGTGGGTTCGTGCCGCCGGCCCGCCATGCACATTCATGCTATGCAGCAATCGCGCTGGGTTGCACACCCGCAAGGGCCTCGCTTGGAGGTTTCCAGCCCCCGCCGACACCATCGACGACCAAGCCCTCGTCACAGCAGCTTCCGTCCAAGTCGTGCCCCTTCTGCATCTTCCTCGGCCTGGACTACCCCACGGGACTCACCCTCAGCAAGTCCGTTTGCGATAAGGTCAACGCGCAAGTCAAGGCCGACCTCACTGCGGTGTACAGGGACATCGGTGGCGTCATCAGCGCGTTCATCTCCTTTTGCCAGCAGAAGCCGCCCTCAAACGTTGTCCAAGCCTGTGCGGAGGCCACCTACGGCGCAGACAAGGAGCTCCCTCAAGCAGTCCTGGATGGACTCCTGGGGGGCTGGCTTTCCTTCTTGCGCAGCACCTCCAGCATCGGCTGCCTGCCCTTCTCTGTGTTCCGTGGAGTCGTGGGCGCCAACGGCACCTGCATCTTCAGCAGCCGGGAGAACGGCGTGTCCTGCGACAGCTTCCCCAGCCATCCACCGCCGCCACCCCCATCCCCCGCGCCGCCGACTCCGCGCCCATCACCCCTGCCGCTGCCGTCCCCGCCGCCGGCGCCGGCGCCTCTGCCCTCGCCGGCGCCGCCTGTGCCCTCGCCGGCGCCCTCGCCCTCCTCCGCACCCCCCTCATCAACGGCGGTACCTCCACGGCAGCAGCCGCCTTCTTCCCCTTCACCTCCACCACCACCACCACCAGCGCCTCGGCCGCCGGCACCCACCCTCCAGTGCCCCTTCTGCATCCGCTTGGAGCTGACGTTCACGTTCAGCGCCTGGACGCCCAAAATCGGCAAATCCGTCTGCGACCAGGTTGCCAACAAAACCATAAAGGAAATGACAGCTTTGGTTGCGGGTGTCGGCGGGGCGGTGGGCCCCTTCAACGCATCATGCCAGGCGCAAGTCTCCAACACCTTCGTCCAGGTGTGCAGCACGGCAACCTTCGGGGCGGACCCCTCCGCAGCCATCCAGCAGTCCTCCCTCGATGCCAGACTGTTCTCGTGGCTGGGCTATTACAGGGACGTGGCCTTCCCCAACTGTGCCGTTGTTCAATCCACATTCACCGGCACAATCGGCAGGAAGGGTGGATGCCTGTACAGCAACGTGAAAAATTCCAATTTCTGCGATCCCTTATGGGGCCGCCGCCGGATGTGATCGGCGAAAACTGAGGGAGGTAGATAGATAGGCATGGGGCTTAATTAGGTATTGCTGCATGCGTGCCTCCGAGCTCACTGGATGGGCCCGCTGGATCGCCCGGTCGGGGCAAAGGGTCCACCTTCCAATGCTTGCATTATAATGTAAAGTTGCGTCGTATCGTTGGTGGTTTGGGTTTTCTCGGCGCGGTGTGCCAAGGTAGGGCTTGCAAGTAAGGTAGGCCACCATGTGCCCGCTGCGTGCAATCTGCAATGCGGTCACGGCGCACGTTTTGCGCTTCCGGGCGCACCACCTTCACGCACCGCGTACGTGCACTACTTATGGTGCGTGCATGGGCGCAGCACACGCAAGTGCGTGCGTTATTAGTTGGAACGAACTGGCGTACGGGGCAAGCGCGCAGCACGATGTACGTGCCCGTTCGTCGTTGCTTGTGAACCTTACTGATGAATGCCGTCTGGGTCCTGTCTGGTTGATGTCCGCGTCGTCGGCGGATTGATGTGTTGATTGCAGCAGGCCGCATGCAGCAGTGGAATGGCGATCAGTCGCGCGGATGCACACACGGACGCATCCGCCCGCCGTGATCCACGCACGCAGCAGACACGCTTCAGACATACCGGTATCGGGACCTGCTTCATTCGCTCGGAATTGCTCGTTTCGCTCCATCCAATCGGAGTAATAATGTAATAAAAGAGGTACCCCGATTGATAGATGTCGTCAGATAGAAGAGCCCAGGAGTGGGGGAAGCAGACTGGGATGTGTAGGCAGGCGTCGGCGTTGGAAGGGACCCGAATGGACTACACTGCCGCAGCGTACGTCAATGACGTACCGTCGACGACCGGTCGCTTGTTCTGCTGTAATGTTATTGGGGTACATTAATCCTTGTTGTTATCATTGTCATGTATAAATTCAGTAATTTTCAGTGTTATGTTATTTTATTTATTTTCCATTTGGGATGAACTCCAGGATTAAGAAGTGGGTTAATAGCCCGCCGGTCATGGCCATACTGACAGTTTTCCGCGGACTTCGGAAAATGCAATGGCACTTCCTAAGTGTTATTACATAACCGTCAAAGTGAAATTTGGTACTCGGTACATACCAGGTATTTAGGGTGGGTGTTATCATCCCTTCCCCCCAAGTGAAAATAGATGTACAAAAGTAAATAATTGTACATGACAAAATAAAACAAAATTCCGCTTTGATACTGTCGCTGTTATCATTTGAAGTTTCAGGAAGTTTTACCTGCAGAAAGAAAAGTTTTAGCTCCTACGTACTCCTAGAACGCTGAGCAGTGCCGGGCAGTGCGAAGTAAGGCTTATTGCTCTTTAGGTACAAATTTGCTGTCATCCAATATGAAAATATGGCGTTGACTACGAATGAATGGATGCGAGCGAGGCTGCACGAGGCTAGGGAATACCTAGTTAGCAGCTCGGTCAACACAGCAGACTCGCACGCACCAGCAGGCTCGGAATTCGTTGCGGAATGTTTCGGAGGGATCAGTTGATTGGAAACATGCTGCCCGCTGTAACGTTCATTCATCCATACTGTAGATGCAAAGAAAGGACGGACACGGTCGTGTGATTTGCTTCAGCACCCGCGTTTGCGACACGGTTGCTGACGTGCGCGCTTGGCTTCAGGGAGCGAGCGGGCCGTGCTTCCGGCTCAGTTCCCTTCGCAAATCGCAATGGCTGTCTGGGCACTTGAGCGCGCGTGCAGCAGCAGGGATCCTTAGGAAAATCCCTTGCATCTCCTATGTCGAAACTCAAGTGCGGATGGATAGGCGTGGATTATTATACGGTCAGTGAAGGGCGCGCTTGATTTGCTGACGCATGACCCGCCGTACAATGCATTGGAAACGTCCAAGGACAAACATTTCAGGAGCCGTGCGTGCCCTTTTGCGAACTACCGAAGGATAGATGGCATCCTGGCTACACTGCAGAATGTTCTGTGACGCCTAGGTAGCTGGTTCTACATACTGGTTCCATTCGTCATCTCATCAGGAGGCAATTTCGGGCAGCAACGTACCTCAGCTGGCGGAATGGGCAACGGCGTTCTCAGCAAGCCGAGCAGCGACACCGAGGCGGCGGCGCCCGCAGCCGGAGCCGAGCTGACACTAACGAAGGAGACGGGATCAGACCCTGCCTTACGGCTGTCGTCATTGTCATCTGGAACGTCCGAGACGGCAAAGGGTGCCCCAGCAACTTCAGCACCGAACACCGCCGCCGCGGCCGCGACCGTTGATGGCGACGAGATAGACGAGACCCGCAGCGGGTAGGTAGGCGAGGGACTCACTCCTTTCGCGGGTGCTGGCCAGCAGCAGCACTCTGTCACGCAGGTGCTGGCCAGCAGCACCAGCGCTTTGTTTCGCGGGTGCTGGCCAGAAGCACCAGCGCTTTGGGATGGAGGCGAGGCACTTGCTGGGCAGGTGAACATGCACACGTCGTCAGCAGGAGGTGGCGCGCCGCCCGCCCCGCAGGTCGTCGACGACGACGAGGACACCAACGGAGCCGCCCGCCGCCGCCGCTCAAGCCACCACTGCGCATACGAGGGAAGGCATCGACAGCAGCACAAAGCCGCTGCTGATGGCATCCGCATCCGCGGGCGCCGGAGGACCGCCCGGGCAGCC
This sequence comes from Eudorina sp. 2006-703-Eu-15, assembly GCA_003117195.1. NCBI lineage: Eukaryota > Viridiplantae > Chlorophyta > Chlorophyceae > Chlamydomonadales > Volvocaceae > Eudorina > Eudorina sp. 2006-703-Eu-15. The sequence goes on from BDSI01000086.1 coordinate 322,268, forward strand.
GCCTCCGGCAGCGGCAGACAACGCGCCGGGTGGTCCGCAAGGGACGACGGAGTCCGGCTGGGACGACGCGGGCGCCGCCGCGGTCGCGGACTTCAATGACCCACGGGTCAGTGGCGACGGCGGCGGCGGCGGCGGTGTCAACGACGCGTTCGCCGAGGCGCCGAGTGGCTCGATGCCGCTCGGCGAAGAATCCCTCGGTGTCCTGGAACAGCAACAGCGGCAGGAGCAAGAAGAAGAGCTTCAGCCGGATCCGGCCGAGCGCTTTCGTGAGGATAGCCAACAACCAAGCACAGGGCGGGAACCCGGATTGAGCCCGCGCGGCGGCGAACCGGTGGGGGCCGCCGCCGCGGAGTTCGGCTGCGGCAGCAGCGCAGCAGCCCCAGCTGAAGGAAACGACGACAACGACGACGATGACTTCGGTGCGGCGCAAGGCCAGGAGCTACCGCCGCCGGAGTCCCTGGAATATTACCAAACGGCCCTTCAGGGCGAGCAGCCGACCCGTGGGTCGGCGGGGCTCTGCAGCGGCGGCGATGGCGTGGGTGCCTGGTCTGTCGGCTCCGACACCGGCTCCTTCGCGCCCAACCTCGAGTCCCTGGACCTCTACAGTGCTAGCGTGTACGGCGGGTACAGCAGCTACGCGGGGGTTGGCGGCGCCGCGGCGGGGGGAAGCGTCGGCGGGACGACGGGGGCGGGCTCCGAGCTGGTGGGGACCTTGGAGGAGGAGGAGGACGACTGTGAAGGAGACGATGGCGCAGAAGAGGGGCCTCAGGAGGGGGAGGAGGAGGAGGAGGAGGGGGCGGCTGTGGAGGCGCCGGAGTCCCCTCTGGCGGGCGCCGGCGGCGGTGGCGACACTGGCGGCGGCGGCCGCGGCGACGGCGACGGAAACCCCTTCAACATTCCCGACCAGCTCCGACTCGCCGAGCAGCACGCCGCCCGAATCCAACGGGGGGGTCGGGCCAGTAGTCCGGGCGGCAGCAGCAACGCCGGGGACAGGTCGGCAGGAGGAAGCGGCGGCGGCGGCGGCGGCGGCGAAGGCCGGGCGCTGCTGCACCCGCCGACGACGCCGCTGTCGGAGGCGCAGCTGGCGGCGCTGCAGCCGGTGCCGTCGCCGACTTGGGCCGCCGGTCCGGCGGCGGCGGCGGCGCCGGACATGGGCCAGGAGCCGGCAAGCGAGGAGGAGGTGTGTGTTTGCATGCGGCGGCGGGGGCGCATGGGTGCATGGGTGCATGGGGTGCATGGGGTGCTTCAACATCGTTACTAATGCGGGCGGGTATGTGCGCAGGGGACGTGGGCGAGCCGCTGGTTGTGCGGGTGATTGCTGTTGTACAGTGTGTCGTCGCTGTTGGGGGCTGGCTGGTCGGCGGGCGGCGGGCGGCAGTCAAGAATGAATCTGCTGAATATACCTACCTCCCTTCAATCTGCCTACCGATCTCCTATATCCCTCCCTGGCTCGATCACTCAATACCGCACCCCCCCCCTCTGACGGCAGGTTCGCGGCCTGGTGGCGGCGCTGAGGCGGCGGCGCTCCGCGGGCCCCGCCTCAGACCCGGCTGACCCCACGTCGACGGCCGAGGGTGCCGCATCAACCGCGCCCAGATCAGGCAGGCCATGGGAGCTGGGACCGTGAAAGACCTGTCAATGGAGGGCTAACCTTGCGATATCATAACCAGCGCGCATCCTTCGAGTTCCCTCGCACCGATTGCGACCGCGGATACGGCAGACAGCGGATACGGCAGACGACCAGCTGCGTGTCGTACGGGCTCACCCGCATCTGGTACCCGCTTCATGTACGGCTCACTGCGGTTTTTCCGATGACTTGATGCGCGGGCTTGAACGTTAGGGCCATATTCGAAGGTGAATCACGTTGCATGTTGTCGTGATCCCGCTCGCTTGGCTGGGCAACGGCGGGGTTGAGGTCTCCCTGCTGACCCATGGGTCGCTCGGGGACACAGTGGAGGGTGAACCTCCCGTGCCATTAATTCTGAGTGAGGCCGACGGCGTTCAGCCCGTCCGCTGCGTACGCCTCATCGAATGGCGCAGATGAGGTGATGGATCGGGCTCTGGAGGCGGCGCGAGACGACGAGCTGCGCTTCCGACACGAGTGCACGGAGGCGGCGGCGGCGGCGGCGGCGGCGGTGGCGGCGACGCTGCCCGGCATGGCGGAGCGGGCCACGACCCAGGAGGTGTGTTGGAGGGCCGCTGCACATGCGTGGTTGGGGCGATTTTCGAGACCTCCGTTGGCGCGGGCGTGCGGTTGATTGGGTGGCAGTGATTTCAGCAGGCAAGACCCTTGTCCAGTTGGGACCCTCCTTGCGCACATATAAACACAGGGAGGGCACAGGCGTCAGGTGCCTGGAGGGCCGCTTGGTTCCGGAGCTTGTACTGCAGCAGATATGCCGTACTGCCCAAAACATGATGTCACATGGCCTTGTTAGCTGGGTCAGTTACCAGTAGCCGCAGTGCTCGCTTCCCCCGCTGGGTCAGTTACCAGTAGCCGCAGTGCTCGCTTCCCCCGCTGGGTCAGTTACCAGTAGCCGCAGTGCTCGCTTCCCCCGCTGAACGTCCATGTCCGTGCGGGTGGTACTGCTGCTCCGGCACTCCTCGCGGTGGTTGATGGTTGATCGTGGGTGGTTGATGCGTCCGCACTCTTGTCGGTCTGTCAGGTGGAGCAGCTGGACCGCGCCGTCGCGGTTGTACGACAACTGTCATCCAGTAGCGACGCCGCCGCCGCCGTCACGGGCGCAGCCGCCGACAGCGGCCACCGGGCACCCATGTCGGGTGAGGGCCGTACGTGCCGTACCGAAGGAATATAGTCGTTCAAATTCCGAAGCGTTGCGTGATTGTTGCAAGCGTTCATTATTAGGGATGTTGCAGCGGACCCTGCGGGTCATCGGTGACAGCCAAAGCATCTTGTATTCCGATTGTCTGGGTTTACGGACGGGGGGTTAAGGGGTCAAGGTTCCCGGCCCTGGTTGCATATCCGCGCTCAGTCGGCCCTCTGTACGGCACTTTCAACCACCCTCCTCCACCCTCTAATTTGATGATCAGAGGAGGTGCTGCGCGAGGCACGTAAGGCCCGAGAGGAGGACCAACGCGAGTACGCCGACGCGCTCGGCGGCGGCGGCGGCGGCGGCGGCGGAGGCGGCGGCGGGAGCCCGTTCGCTGCTGTCACGCGCGGCGGCAGCGACGGCGGCGGCGCTGATGTCGTTGATGGGGGTAGCCGTACGGGCATGGACATGCCCAGCGGCAGCGGCGCGGGCGGTGATGATGGCGGCGGCGGAGGCAGAGGCGGCGGAGGCGAAGGCGGAGGCGATGGGGGCGCCGCCGCGCCGCCGGACTTGACGCACCGGCACCCCTCCCTGGAGGATGTGGAGGTGAGTTCCCGCTGGAGCGACCGAGGAGTGAGGGGCCAGCAGCCTTTCCCTGCCGATGCCGGTGCCGACGTGTTTGTATCATGCAGCCGCAGCACCGCACCGCGCATAACTTCATATCAGCCATACCACAATGCACAATCCCTCCCCGGTCCTTAAACCGCCTCTGACCAGGGAGGCGCGCGGAGTTGCGTGGCTAGGGAACGTGCCGTACACAATTCGTACACAATCCGTACACAATCCGTACACCGACCGCACACCCCTCATCCCTCCCTACTTCAGCAGCGGCCCCTGCCAACCGATCAGGACACCCCGGTGGCGGAGGCGCCCTCGCCCTCGCCCTCGCCGCCTCCCGAGGAGGGACCTGTGAGAGCCACTCGGGGCCTCGGCTCCAGTCCGCCTGTGGTGGTGGGCTCCACCCCCGGTCCTGGGAGGAGCGGCGCGGCGCCCCCGGTAGGCCCGTGTGTTTGTGTGTGTACGGCGCCGGCACCGGACAGGCAGGCACACATACCAGCATACCTTGCGCCTCCGAAGCTAAGTGTCAACGAGGGACGGACCCGAGGGGTTAAGTTAATGTCTCAACGTCCCAGGGGTCAGGTCAACGACCCAGGGGTCAGATCCGGTGTTGGGGTTGTTCATAGCCGTTGAGAGGGTGCTGGCCAGTTTCCGGCGAATACCCAATCGATGGCTGACGGCCGGGCATGATAACCGGTATGCCGCACGTTGTTCGGTTTACCACACATTCTCTCGTATGGGCCGGGATCTGTTACGACGGAGTCACCGCTTGATGATGTCCCTCGACTTGCAGGCACCGCCATTGCCAGTCCTGCCAGCCCTATTTTCACCACGGCAGCGGCACATGGAATCACATCCCGCTGCTCGATGAATAATAATAATAATAATAATAACCGCTCGCACCCCTCCTACGGCACTGCCCCGGCACCCCCGCACCCTTCCACCCGCCCCCCCAACAGGCCGCCCTCTTGACGCTGTCCGGTGCCGCCGCGGCCGCGAGTGCGGCCGCCGCGGCGGCGCAGCAGCGCCTGACCGCCGCCCGCCGGGCTGCGACCCACGCGCTGGAGGGCGCCGCGCTGCAAGTCGCGGGGGCGGCCTTGGACGCCGCCTGCAAGGTGCGTGTGCGTGTGCGTGTGTGTGCGGGGGCCGCTAGGCGTCCGCAGGAAGGGTTCCGCCATCTACCATCCACCATCCACCACCGGAGGCTCTTCTATCTTCTTCTATCTATACTAGTGCCCTGCTTGGGCGTCAGAGTAACGGTCCGGCGCCCTCCAGGACCTGGAGGGAAACGAAGATCGAAGAAACGCGTGTGCGTGCATCGAGATGAGCAAGTGGCGGGGTGGCGGGCGGATACGGCGACTGGATACGGGGCGTGGGGTGTGTGAAACGATCTGCCAATTTGCTTGCATTGTCCTATTGCTTGCTGTAACACTGTGAATGTGAAGTTCACTGCCGTGCTCTCTTTTTCCGGTTTTCCGGCGACAGAGGAACCATGTTTTGAGAGTTTTGAGTGTTTTAGTGTGTCGAGGGCTCGAGGCGCTGACCCGCGGGACGCGGTTGCGCAGGTACTGCGGTTGGACGAGGATGCGGCGCCCGAGGACGAGGTGGCAGCAGCAGCGGGAGGCGGCGGCGGCGGCGGCGGCCCACCTGGCCCAGATCTCTCCATCAGCCGCCCGGATGACCTGCTGACGTCATCAGCGGCAACAGCGGAGCCTGCGGGACCCGAGGCGGCGGCCGAAGCGGCGGCTGGTACGGCTGCCGCCGCCAAACTGGGGGCTGGTGCGGCGCCAGCGCCGCCGCCGGGAGGCACTGCCGCCGCCTCCGCCGCCGGGCGCGACGACGGCCGCGGCGGCGGCGTCCGCGGCTTCACCGCCGACGCGAAGCATCTGTTGCATGACGCGATGCACGTTCTGGACTGATAATCGATCCGACTGACAGACAGACAGACAGACAGACAGACAGATAGACAGACAGATGTTCGTTGTTCGTTGTTGTGCGACAGTTGTACACATGTCGTGTATGCGTATGTAGACGATGGTATCAGCGCGCGGGTATCATAATGAAGCAACCACGCCCACACGGCTGCTTACGATAGTCGGATGGTGGGTCTGGGTGGGTCGGTCGGTCGGTCGGTCGGTCGGTCGGTCGGTCGGTCGGTCGGTCGGTCGGTCGGGCTACGCTGTGACGTCATGCGTCGCCACTGCGCACGAGTCTCCGCCGCGGATTTAATCTTTAGTGGTTCGGGTTGGCAGCGACACATCCAGCGCTTCCTCCGCGGTCCACAGGTATGAGGTATGAGGAACTGGCTGTGCGCTGCTTGTGCGCGGGCCCTCAATTGATATGTTTTGCATGCACGGCGCGGTGGTCGTTGTGGGGATGCGTATGGGGATGCGGATGTGGATGCTCTGCGCGCTGTCGTTGTCTGTGTGTACTGCAACAGGTAAGGCGCCGTGTGGCGGGGGCGCGAAGGGCCCCAGACGTCGCGCTGCCGACAAGACAGTCGCCGTACGACGTACGATGTACAACATACACAGAGCTTCGTACGTCATGTCTCGCATGCTTTCATTGGTGCGAACTCACGTCCCCAGACGCCGCCCCGTGTGATACGTACAGCCGTTGTGCAGCGCACCGATCCTGTCCACCACCCTAGGGTTCAATTCATCTATAGTGGCTGTGTAGTAGTAAGCGTTACAAGGTGGACCCGAGTCCCGACCGGCTGTGTGGTGTGTCGTGAGGTGCCGCCTCTCCACCGGGCTCCGCATACACCGCCTCACTGCGCCGCGCCGATGAAACCAAGCCGATGAAACCAAGCCAGCCAACATTTGTTGAAGTCGATTGTGAGATCATTGTATTGGTGTAATGTTTGAATAATGAAAACAAATAAACGCACCCCGCATTGGCCAGACGGCCAAGGCCGTTGTTGCGCGGCGGGCGGGCGGGGCGGGGCGGTTTAGGTGGTCTCGAGAACCCACGGTGAAAACCTATCCCAAATAACCGTGCAACACATCGCTTTCGTCATCCAGCCCCGGGTCTCAAATGTCTTGGAGAACCCGCTGCAAGGACACGCGCGCACGCACGCGCACACTGCCAGTACGAAGGTGTACCATCCAGAAGCTACGAACCTAGCTTTGATCGAGATGACTCGATGCGAGCACGAGACTGAAAGCTCCTCGGAGCTCTGAGGTGAAGCCTGATGAAGCGCGCGCTGATGACGAACAAAAACGCACTTAGCCCTACTTGGCAAACGGGTAAATTGACTGCATGTACACTCAACGAGTAATCATTTTACTTTTGTAAAATATTTAAATTGCACGGATTTCTTTTGGATGGGAGCGAAGGAAACCATAGGAGACATCAGTTAGGCCCGACAGATGGTGATACGATACATCACGTAGGTGATAAGATACGTCACGTAAAACTTACGAGCCATGTCAAACATTTTTTGCACTGTCCTTTTTATAGCGTGTGTCATACAACAGCAGAACGGCTCCGGGCTTCTTGAACGTGCGTTGAAACTGAAGCTCTGCGCTTAAAAGCTAAATGTATTACCAATAAATGACGCTGTTCTTTTCTTTGGCTCAATTACGTCACTATCGCACAGCCTTGGGCACGATTTCTGTGGTGACTGGTGATAAAGGCTGTTGGCAAACGCGCTGCAAACGGCGGGCTGGACGAAGTACGTAGCATTAGCCTTGTCCAAACAAGCACCTTTATGATAAGCAAAATTTTTTATATGCGATACGACTTTTATATTTTGTAAAAAAAGTACGTGCAGTCCTGCCAGGAGTGAGAACATTGGTGGTCTCTCCCGATGCCAGTACGACACAATGACGCCCGTGCACATAAATGCTTTTCCAGATGGCCTGCTTTACATAGCAGTTTTGCTACGAGTCAGTAACGCTGGGCAGTTTCAGCAGCTACTTGGTTGACCTTACGCGCTAGCTTGGCACAGCGTTACCACGGTACTCCTTTTTGCACGAGGTCGCTCGGGATTTACCAGAGCCTCACCAACGCGTCATATACATACCAACTGCACAGCCGTAGATCCGCTTAGCGCGCCTATCGTCACCATGGCGTCGCACAAGATGCTTCGCGCGACTCTGCTGTTAGCTGCCCTCCTGGCAGTTGCAGGTGAGATATACTTCAAGATTAAATGTTTGGATATACATGTCTGGCCGAGGCCGAAATGTAAAATGGAAATGCCTCGGTCGCCGGGCGGTCTGGAGCTGTTAGGGATGCTCGCTGCGTTCCCAAAGGTCGCTGCCTGTTCGGATACTGATATGTATTCCTGATTTGATCTTGAAGTAAGATTGGCCACGGCCCATCTGCTGAACCGTCGTCTGTGTAGGTGTCTTCTCGGTTGTGGAGGGTGCCAAGCCGCCGCCCAAGACCAAGCCGCCGCCCAAGACCAAGCCCCCGCCCAAATCCAAGCCGCCGCCAAAGTCTAAGCCCCCGCCCAAGACCAAGTCGCCTCCGCCGTTCCCAATGCACGTCGACCCTTTCTTCTGCACCTCCTCTCAGTGCTTGACGGTCTATGGCTACGTTGGCAGCTCGAGCCAGATTGTTCACTTTGACAGCGCCGCCTGCCAGAAGGTGGGCACGGAGATTGCCAAGAACATCACCGATGTTCTGACCGCTGCGGGCGCCAACGTTCCATCCCCCTTCCGGCCCGAGTGCGACAACGACGTCAAGCTCAAGGTCTGCGGCGCCTACTACTTCTTCACCCTCAAGGGCCTGGACGCCACCCGGCTATCGCAGCTGACTCAGCTGTGGGGCTACCAAGTGGTTTCATCAGGCGCGGTGCGGTGCGGCAGCAAGCCCCGGGGTACCTTAGTCAACCTGTCAGTCATGTTTGGGCAAGACGAGGGCTTCGGCGGCTACTGCCTCTCTGCAAGTACCAGCGTTACCGGTTCTTGCCCGTGATTTTTTCTCAAAATGCCTACACATGTAGGGCATCGAGAATGCCCGAATGGCATGGGGACGGCTTGACAGCAGGGATGCCTTTCAGCTGGGCAAGTGTCACACTTGGGTGTATGGTGGGCCCTATGCAAGGACGCAGGCGATGCTGAGGGTGCGTGGATGCAAGGCAGGGATGGATGGGTTACGAGAGCCTGTTGCTTCATACATACCCTGACACTTCACATTTGTCGCGTGCTTTGCCGTTCGCCATAACTGGACTGTGTTCGCACGCACACTGATGACTTGCTACTAACTGGCGGGCAATGTGTGATCGGACTCGTGGGCCTGCAAACCTGGGCGGACAGCTCTAGCAGCGCCCTCACCTCCCTGCCCATCATTGTTTGGTCACGCGCGCCATCTGCCGATCCCCCCCCAGTGGAGCAAACTAAATTGATTGCGATGTACTGCTGTCGTGGTGGATGTCGCACCCAGCACCCAAAATGCGGTCTGCCTGGAATGGGCCTGCGTGCTCCCTAATCTGCCGTGTCAAGAGGGCTGATGTCGCCATCACTGAACATAGCCAGACGCTCACGCTCGTAACTTTGAGCCAATTATTATTCTATATACTCGATCGTACCGGTGTACGGTTGCCGTACTGATGGCGCTCCGACTGTCTCCTTCGACTCGGCATCGTTAGACGTGAGTGTCGTGATGTTTCGGGTTACTCCTTGGTGGGACGTGCCGTACCATGGTTTACTCGTACAGTGGTTTACTCATCCTCCATTCGCACTGTGTGCCTGACGGAGCGGCAGCAGCATGTTTGTTTGCATTTTTAACCTGTCTTACGAGGCGTGGTTTGTCCTTTATTATTAAGGATGTTACAGCGGACCCCGTGGGTCCTGGTTTGTGACGAACGAAATCATTGAACGATTGTACTTTCCCGCCGCGAGGACGAAATCAGCCGCCATGTATGTCCTGCATTTTCGGGGGATCAACTTACTGCAATGTACGAATTCTCCCAGGAATGGACGGTTCTTGGGATGATGTTGGACCGGTGTTAGTCTCGGTTGATGGTTGACGGTTGGCGGTTGATAACTCCGGTGTTCATCTGAGCACGCAGCCTAGCATTTAGGCCTGCTGGCTGGGCCTGGGAGTCCGTCGGCAGATGCATGAATGGATGGCGCGGTGTAATGATGTATGAGATCCTATCCGACCTGTCGTCATCATGGCCGACACCTGAACTGGCCCCAAAGGGTTTCAACAGGATGTACTCCTCGGGGGTTAACAGCGGGGGTACGCGTCTATTTTGAGATCAGCCCTGATGAGCCGCAATAAGAACACTGCAATCCAGCAGGTTCGCCTCCCGATTGTAATTATAACCGCATTACAGGCGCTCGAGGTCAGGAAGCGGTGTTATAAAGGGGGCCAAGAAGCGGTGTTACAAAGGGGGGCCACTTGGCCACTTGGGAGCAGGCCAAACCCTAGAGGTCCCACTTGGGAGCAGGCCGCGGTGCACTGTACGGCAAGGCGCCACACGCGCCACACGGCCATACGAGAGGCTCGTAACCATTCGACTCGACGGCGGGCCCAGCAGGAAGTAAGACTGCATGCGATATTCAACGTCAGCAGTATTCCGATGTGAACGTTCCTCTCCTTCTGATGACGCCAGGGTGTTGCTGGTTTCAGGTTGCGCACTGTTGCTGCGTTCCGAGCGACTTTCTGGCGCGCGTGGAAGGGCTCAAACATGCATTGGTCAACAGCCATGGTGTTCGCCCCAGAGAGTCCCCTACTTCCAGGGTAGAAGTGGCCGGCGCGTTGCGTGACATCAGACACGCCCAGCCCTGACGACTCCGAAGTGCAGCCCATGCGTGACATCAGACACGCCCAGCCCTGACGACTCCAAAGTGCAGCCCAGGGAGGGCTCCCGTCTCGTTCCTGGCCGCTGCACCTGCGCCTCGCGCCTCGGATCCAAACCGAATTCCTACAAAACCGAACCCGTTGGCCACATCCTCCTCTCTTACAGGCAACATGCACCGTCATGCACTTGGTAAATATCCGCAGACGCGTCGCACGAGTGTGCAGCGGCTCATAAACCAACTGTCCTCACGGAACAGCGCTAACCAACGAACAGTCGAACACGCCGCGTTCCCCGCCTACGACCTACCCATTCGCTTCCAGAGCCGTGAGTACGGAACAACGCAGCGCTGGCGCAGATTACGCAAGCAGGTTAACGTATCTGTAATTCGTAAATTCATTTATCTGAATAGCTTAGCGAAGGCTCAAAGGTTCCGACACAATGCACATCGCTGTTACAGTCCCGTTGTCCCAGCCCTTCCGTGTCCAAGCTGCCGTCCGCAACATAAAATCTGTGGTCATGTGGTTCATTATTAATAACTTATTTGATTACACGCCAATCAAAATGTACGTACGTGACGCAGCCCTGCCAGGAGTGAGAACATTGGTGGGCTCTCCCGATGCCAGTACGACACAATGACGCCCGTGCACATAAATGCTTTTCCAGATATCTTGAAACATATACAAAGTGTGGCGACGAATCGGTGACGCTGGGCAGTTTCAGTAGCCATATTTCTGACCTTGCGCGCTGGACACCGCGTTTTTCTTCAACGAGGTCGGGATTTACAAGAGCCTCACCAACGCGTCATCTTCATACCAATTGCACAGCCGTAAAACCGTTCAGCGCGCCTATCGCCATCATGGCGTCGCACAAGATGCTTCGCGCGACTCTGCTGTTAGCGGCCCTCCTGGCAGTTGCAGGTGAGCTATGCTTCAAGATTTTTGCTTGTAAATACATGTCTGGCCGAGGACGAAATGTAAATAGGAAATTTCGAGTCGGACGGAGCTGTTGACTGCGGTCGCTGCCTACTCCGATACTGATATGTACTTCTACTTTTATGTAACTTGACACGGCACGTCCGTGATAGTGACATGTATTTTATCTCGTCACGGCCCATCTGCTGAACCGTCGTCTGTGTAGGTGTCTTCTCGGTTGTGGAGGGTGCCAAGCCGCCGCCCAAGACCAAGCCGCCGCCCAAGACCAAGCCCCCGCCCAAATCCAAGCCGCCGCCAAAGTCTAAGCCCCCGCCCAAGACCAAGTCGCCTCCGCCGTTCCCAATGCACGTCGACCCTTTCTTCTGCACCTCCTCTCAGTGCTTGACGGTCTATGGCTACGTTGGCAGCTCGAGCCAGATTGTTCACTTTGACAGCGCCGCCTGCCAGAAGGTGGGCACGGAGATTGCCAAGAACATCACCGATGTTCTGACCGCTGCGGGCGCCAACGTTCCATCCCCCTTCCGGCCCGAGTGCGACAATGACGTCAAGCTCAAGGTCTGCGGCGCCTACTACTTCTTCACCCTCAAGGGCCTGGACGCCACCCGGCTATCGCAGCTGACTCAGCTGTGGGGCTACCAATTGGTTTCATCAGGCGCGGTGCGGTGCGGCAGCAAGCCCCGGGGTACCTTAGTCAACCTGTCAGTCATGTTTGGGCAAGACGAGGGCTTCGGCGGCTACTGCCTCTCTGCAAGTACCAGCGTTACCGGTTCTTGCCCGTGATTCGTTCCGTGATTCGTTCTCAAAATGCACAGGTAGGGCATCGAGCTAGGAATGCCCGAATGACATGGGGACGGCTTGACAGCAGGGATGCCTGTCAGCTGGGCAAATGTCACCCACGTCGGTTTGGGTGTGGGTTCATGCGTGGTGACTGGTGAGGCCGGTGCTGTAGGTGCGTGGATGCAAGGCAGGGAGTAGGAGAGCCTAGCAGCCAGCGTGCGTGCTTCCTCCGACGGAGATTAACAGCGCCAGATGCTGGGATACTGATGAGCGACGGCTAAGCGCTCGACGGCTGAACCCTTGCCTTACGATTGACAGCTGCATGGTTTTTGGCGGGGAGTGATTCGGTACGCGAGGCGCTATCCCAGCTGAGCTCCGACGACCGTCCCAGCTTCCCGAGTACATTAATTGTTTATTCCTAAACCGCGGAATGCCAGTCGCGGACTAGTGTTGCGAACATTTCGTCGGCAAACGTAGGTTCATGCTTGGGGGCCACTGCGCGCGCGGCGCGTGTGTTGCCACCCTGACACTTCACATTTGTCGCGTGCTTTGCCGTTCGCCATAACTGGACTCTGTTCGCACGCACACTGATGACTTGTTACTAACTGGCGGGCAATGTGTGATCGGACTCGTGGGCCTGCAAACCTGAGCGGACAGCGCCCTCACTTCCCTTCCCATCATTGTTTGGTCACGCGCGCCATCTGCCGATCTCCCCCCCCAGTGAAGCAAACTGAATTGATTGCGATGTACTGCTATCGTGGTGGATGTCGCACCCAGCACCCAAAATGCGGTCTGCCTGGAATGGGCCTGCGTGCTCTCTAATCTGCCGTGTCCAGAGGGCTGATGTCGCCATCACTGAACATAGCCAGACGCGCACGCTCATGCCTTCGAGCCAATTATTATCGTATCTGAGTGGATATTGTACGGTTGCCGTACTGATGGCGCTCCGACTGTCTCCTTCGACTCGGCATCGTTAGACGTGAGTGTCGTGATGTTTCGGGTTACTCCTTGGTGGGATGTGCCGTACCATGGTTTACTCGTACAGTGGTTTACTCATCCTCCATTCGCACTGTGTGCCTGACGGAGCGGCAGCAGCATGTTTGTCTACTTTTTAATGTATGGGCGGTTCTTGGGTTGCTGTTGAACCGGTGTTAGTCTCGTTTGACGGTTGGCGGTTGATGACTCATGTGTTTGTGCGTGTATCTGAGCACGCAGCCTAGCGTCCAGGCCTGCTGGCTGGGCCTGGGAGCCCGTCGGCAGGTGCATGGATGGATGGCGCGGTGTAATGATGTATGACAACCCATCCGACCTGTCGTCAACATGGCCGACACCTACAAAACCCAACAGCAACGGTGTTCGCCCCAGAGATTCTGCCGGATGGATGTGACCGACACACCAAGGCCGCCCATGCGTGACATCAGACACGCCCAGGGCCCAGCGCTGACGACTCCAAAACGCAGCCCCGCATCCATACCAGGGAGGGCTCCCGTTCGTTCCTGGCCGCTGCACCGCCACCCCGCCGCCCCGCGGCGCCGCGGGGTGTCGGTTACTCGGCTGTTGCAAACGAAACCAGACCCCGACGCCTCATTCTACTCTTTTTCACGCGACATACATATACTTGGTTTATATCCGCAGACGCGTCGTACGAACGTACAGCGGCTCATAAATCAACTGTCTGCACGGAACAGCGCTAACCAACGCTCCAGCCACCTACGACCTACCCATTCGCTTCCAGAGCCGTGAGTACGGAACAATGCAGCAATGGCGCAGCTTATGCAAGCAGGTTAACGTATCTATCATTCATAAATTCATCAAAGGCTCACAGGTTCCGACATAAGGCACATCGTTGTTATAGTCCCGTTGTGAGTCCATGCTTCCACCCGCAACATGGAATTCGTGTACACACCGCCAATTCAATTGAATATTAATGTTTTGTTTTTCCGCGCCAACTAAACTTGCCCAGAAAGGATGTCATCGTTTTCGGCTAGCTTCGGGACCACCGCCAGCGCCCGCTGCTGGCGCGCGGCAGCCGTCGTGATGGTGTCTCTGTTGATCGCGTGCACTGCTGGTGAGCCCCTCTGCGAAACCCCACAAACTGCACAAAACTGAACTCGCAAACTCCGAGGTAGGTAGCCGCTGCCTCACCTGCCGTCCGCAGCAGTGCATACGGCAGCAGGTGACCTACGTAGCTACCAGCTATAGCCTGAGCCGCGCGGATCCTGCTGCTGTGGTTGATAACTGATTCCGAAGACGTCCACTTCCGCACTTCCGCGTTCCCCCGCAGTTGCGCAGGCCGCGACTGCGGGCCTGCCACTTCCGACGAAAGCCTCCCCGCCGACCTCGAAGCCCAGACCTCCACCTAAGACGAGGCCGCCTCCCCGCCCCGCCACGTCCAAGCCCCCGCCATCGCCACCCAAGCCAAGACCCCCTCCCAAGCCAAGACCCCCTCCCGAGCCTCCCAAGGTCCAACCCCCGCCGCCACCGCCGCCCTCTCCTCCGCCTCCTCCACCTCCTGACAGGTACTGCACCCTGTGTGCTTCCCTGACGGCCTTGGTGGTGGCTACCGACGGCTCGCAGACGGCTGAAGCCTTCTCTCGGCCGACATGCCAGAGGATCGCTGCCGCGGTGTACATCAACACAACACTCTTCCTGTCGGCCGTCGGTGGCCGAGTCGTCGGGGTGTCGCGCCGTTTGGGTGTCATCGTCATTTTACTGCGCAGCAAGCAGCAGTTACCTAGTTTTTTTCGTCTACATGGGACAGATGCACCCGCGTCAGGTGTATGCGAAGTATGACGCGAAACAGGTGAGATCAAGATTCAGAGGACTTGTCGGAATACTTGGCCGAATTAATGGGTAGGTGAGACCTAGGCGAGGGGCGATATGCGATGAACGACCCATTCCGTTGCAGGTTACGGTTGGCGGATCCATCAGCCGTCGAGCTGCGGCATCTTATAACTTATAACATAACCTAATAATTCATCCGAAACAGGATTTGCAGTCTGCTTTCTTGAGTGCTCAAGTTTTTGCATTATACTATATAATTGAGCCATCCGGGACACATGATCAGACTTCCATCGAGCATTTTCCGATGTGGTGATTGTAGCGTGCCCGTCGCCAACCACTTAGAGATTAATAATTAAAAGATAAATTCATGGTCGTTTGCATGCGTTAGTCGAGGGTCGCTGACTCCTCGCCAGAACGTTAGGTACCAAAAAACCAAGTAAACCGTTGTCATACTCATAGGTAACGATAATCTCGTAATACAATTCAGGTATCTGTTCAGTTTTAAACAGAAACCGCGGTGGTTCATGGGCCTGGAGGCAGGTCGGTTCCGGAAGCCCGAACAACTTACCCAGCGCTTCCGCGCAGCGCAAACCGCGCTTTCCCATGCAGGTGAGATAACTATCAGTTGCGGACGAACAGTGCTGAGCGGAGGATACTTTGGTTGCGACTTGTCGCATTGTTGAGAATCCCGGTTGCGGGAGGTCGCGGTGCGTCCAATCGGTTTCATAGCTGCGCCGCCCAACGCTGGCGTGCCCTTCCGCCGTCCCCGTTCCGGTTCCCCCATGCTCTGGCTCATCGCCTTGACTCCCGTAAACCTGCTTGCTAACCAGCAGCTCATGCGCCGCTGCTCCTCCGGCCCTGCTGCTTCGCCGCCGGGGCCCTCGCAGTGCTGCTCGTCGCAGTCGTCCTGGTCGGAGCCGCGGCCACCGAGCCGGCGATGCCCACCCAGCCGCACGGCCGGCCCGCCTCCGTCCCCCGGACCCCATCGCCGCCCGGCGGTCTCTCCGCCGCGTGCTCCGGACCCACACCACCACCACCGCAGCTGCACCACCAGCAACAGCAACAGCAACAGCATGTAGCCCACCCGCGGTCCGCCTCAGCACGCAGCCCCGGTCCCCAGGTCGGGCCACGCCGCCTCGCCGCATTTGGAGGCCTACAGTCCGCAGCCCGGGTCGAAGTGCCGGGGGGCGCGCCGGGGGCGCCAGCGCCGCTGGTGCCCCCGGCACAGGTCCCCACAGCCCCACCGGTGCCTACGTCCTCCGACGTGGCCGCAGCCACCGCCTCCGCCACCGCCACCGCCTCCGCCCCCGCCACCGCCTCCGCCGCCGCCTCCGCATCTTCCGCTCCGCCCAACGGCGGCGGTGACCGCACACCCTGTTTCTTCTGCGCCAAGCTTCAGGGCGCCGTACGGCACAGCGCCGAACCGCTCTTCAGCGACCAGCTCTGCCGGGAGATAGCCCGACGCATCCAGGCCAACGTCTCCGCTGCCTTCTCCGCCGCGGGCGCGGAGGCGGGCGTCTTTACGGCCTCGTGCGACGGCTTCGCCGCCGACGAGATCCGGGTGTGCGGCCTCGCTCGTCCCGCCTCGGTTGCCGTACCGCTGCGCGACGCCGAGGTGCTCGTCAGTGACTGGCTGCACGAGCTCTTCGTCGGGAGCTTCCGCTGCGAGGGCCGCGGGGACGAGTACGGGCTGGTGGGCGTGGTGGGCGCACCCGATTCGTGCATTTACGGGTCGTACGGCGTACGGATAAACTGTGACTAGCGGCGCGGAGTTGGGGGCCCAGGGCCGCTACGTGGGTCTGGCCTCTGGGCTTCCTTGGCACAGCGCAGGCAGGCAGCGCAGGCAGGCTGCCGTATGGGATGTATGTGTGTATGTATGTGTGTTATCCAGGGCATGCCTCGCATTAGGACATCGGGAGGGCCCCCAGGAGCCGGTCGAAGGAAAGGGAAGGCAGTGGGTTATGGGAGCTGGCTGGGAGCCTGGGACCGGTCGGGAGGTGGAGAATGGAGAGGTGTGGAAAGGTGTGGAGAGGTGTGGAGAGGAGCCCCTGGAGCCGGGGACGGCACGAGGGATGGGGCCTGGCTGGGATCCGTCGGGCGGGGGGGGGAGGTGGGGGTAGTGGAGACGTCCGGAGGGGTGGGAAGAGGCGTGGAGAAGTGTGGAGAGGGTCCGAAAGGAGCGAAAATGCCGGGACTGCTGCGGGAGCACAGAAAGAGACGGGTTCAAGTTCTGATGACGTGTTCGGCCAACGGGCTTCTTGGGCGGCAGTATACTTCATTCAGGGGGAGGATGTTGAGCAGGACTTCGTTTTGGCGATGGCCCGAGGTAGTAAAAGCTCCTAAACCGCGAAAGGAGATTGGTAAATCGAGACTGCTGTATGTGTGGCCCTTCACGTAAGTTGATGTGCGGGAAGCGTACGGCCTGAAGCGTACATACAATCTGTCCAGCGATACGACTGTCGATGCATAACCAGGCCTGAGAATGAATGAGGTAACCGACTTTATATTTTTTATTTTTAAGAAATCGACCCAAAGAGACCGTTTACACCCGTGTGCGAGCTAGCCATTTAATAAGCTGCACCCAGACGATCAACTTAGTGAGCCATCACGGGTCATGGATTCATACTATTGGAGTGCGACGTGATACGGAAAACTTGGCCATGAGACAGCGTCAACCAGGAGGGATACGGAAGGCTACAAGGACCGAACGCAATTTTGGGCTGCTTGGCCTTGGCCTTGGTCTACTTGTATTTTCGTGGTTTCCAACATGCTCATCTGCACGCAGTGCAAAGGTGTACACAGGGGCAGGTGGGCATTGTTTGACATCAAATGAGCTAGCCTGCGGATGCGCAATCCAGGGAGCGCATTACCAAAAATGGTGCAAGCCGTTGTAATTATTCAATAGCAATTTGGTGCAAACCATCTTCGCGCTGGGTATGTGCAGCGCGATGTTGCTACAGCACAACTTCCTGAGCCGCGCCGTCTTGTCCGCGCATCCGCTCCGGGCCATCCATCCGGCAGGTTTCGTGGCCGCGCTGGCGGATCCCTCCGTGGACCAGGTCGTCTTGCAGCGGAACTACTCTCCCGGGGGCGAGGAGGATTGGAAAGCGTACGACATCCCCCTACGTGTGCTGCGCAACTTGACCATCACCGGCCAGGACACGTCGGATGACTCACCGGACGGCTGGCCGCTGCTGGACGCCGGCAATTCATCTCGGAAGGTGGGCTGGGGTGTATGGGGCGTATGGGTTCAATCCGGAGGGTCGGAGAGGGGAGGGCGCAGGGACGTCCAAGGCAGGGTGGGTCGGCGGGTGGGCAGCGGTCTGAACGGAGCGATTTGAACGGAGTGGAGGTAGGAGGTAGGCGCCTGTCGCGTTTGCTCCTTTGAACGGAGGAAAAGGAGCAAACGCGACAGGCGCCTACCTCCTGCGCTCCTAGCCCCTAGCTCGCAGGGACCACACGCGGCGGAGATTGCGATCCATCTCCAACTTGCCTTGGAGTTCCGACATCTAGGGCCCTGTCCCCGTCGACAATGTGTTTGATCAAGCCCTAAACCCGCCACACGAACCCTGGCCCCGTGTCGCTCACCTACCATCCGTACCTGCCTGCTGCGTGGACCTGTACGGAACCTTAATATTGTGTCGCGCGTCCTCATCTCGACCTCGATCTGGATCTGGATCTGGATCTGCATCCCCAGCTTCAACTTGGAAACGGCGTCGTGATCAGGCTGCACAACATCGTGCTCAACAATGTCGGACGGACGTTCCAGACCGTAGCTCCGGGCCTGAACCTTTTCACGCCGTGCAAACCGGGAGAGGTAGCTACCGTACAAGTGTCGTACAGCGTCATGATACACCGTGAGTAGTACGGCAGCGGTCGGGGGTCCGGCATCCGGGCGGAGCCAGCGGGGCTGATGTGCGTGTGGGGTGAGGGCTGGGTCGTCCAGGGTAGGGGGAGCAAGTCTCACTGCGGATCTCTTTTTGGGGTCCGCTGTAACGTTCGTTCATTCATTTATTCACCTCGCAGTGAATAAATGCGGGGTGGATCTAGGGTTTTCATGTGCTCCGCCGCAAGCCCCCCATGGGCTGTTTTTCTCCCCCCCCCCCGTGTAAGGTTCACAACACAACAACACGCTTGCACGGGTTGACCGAGGGCCGAGAGTGTTCACGTGGGTCGTCCTGATCTCGTACGCCGTACACTGTGCCCCTTCATCCCGGCAATCCCCTGCGCACGCCTCCAGGATTTTGCTTCACGCCGAGCGTGATCGCCAAGGTGCGCACCCGCACCACGCCCGAACCCCCACCAAGCATTCATCCTCCTAGAGACCCACGGGTCGGCGGCCGGCGCGGCACGATATCGTCCGCAGCCCTGCACACCATCGGCCAGCAGGGCACCGGATGGGCACCGGCAGCGACCTTCACGATCCATGACCGGCGGTGATGCCCCCACTCCCCGTTTCTCAGACGTCGTTCCCCCATTCGGATCGCATCCGCCGGCGAGGGCGGAGGAGGATGGCGGGGCGGGGCCAGCAGAACTCGGCGCCCGGGTGACCCCACCTGAAAGAATGGCCGGCCTCCCGTGAATAGCCTAGGCCCTAGGGTACTTGACGCTCCGTCGTACATGATGTGGATCCGTACTGCTGATTGGGTTGCGTGAGACCATTGGGGCAGCGCCTCCCCGCGTCGTTGCTCCAGGGTGGCCGTTGGGCATGGTCGACCTACCGTTGAGACCAGCCAACCGTCCCCCCAACCGCCATCCCCGCCTTGCAGTTTGCGCAACAGACTCAACGGCCATATCAGTGTCCAGGTGATCAGCTCGTACGTCCCGGGTTGAGCCAGGCGGGCTGCGTCAACGTCAGCAGAGACGCCGCTGGCGGCAGCGGCGGCGGCACGGCGGCGGCGGCAGTGCCGATGCAGCGCTGGTGCTACGCCTCCAAGGGTTCGTACGATGATGCCGCCGTGTGGAGTATGGACATGGATCCCGTACAGCAGCGCCAGGTACGGAGCCGTGCATTGTACGGCAGGCAGGATGCACTGGGCCAAGTCGGGGGGCCTGGCGTGTTCAGGAGCTCTCTCCATCCCTCTTGTAGTGGACGGGAGGGCGGGCGTGTGGTACGAATGGACAGGTGACACCCCGGTGGCAGCCCCTCCCTTGCGGCCCTTCCCTTGTGACCCCCCCCTGCTGCTCACCAACTCATGTCCACGCCGTCGTCGTCACTGGCGGTCTACGGTACTGTACCCATTTTTCCCAGTCGAACCGTCGCTCTGGCAGCAGCGCAGTTTGAAATTGTCGACCAACTTCCTGTACCCCCTCATGTTCAACTTCCTGTACCCTCTCCCCGCGGGGGTCAGGAGGCCACCGGCATCGCCATCTGCATGACCGACACCACCTTCGTGTGCCTCAACGAGCTGAGCGACGGCTGCCTCGCCAAGTGGGGGCCGCTGGGCTGCGTGCAAGCCGCCGTCGCCGATCGGGCGGCCGCGCCCTCGACGGGCCGGGAGGAGCTGGCGGCGGCGCCGGCCGCGTCCGGGGCGGCGACGCCGGGCGATGGAGCGGGCGATGGAGCGGGCGTGAGTGGCGGCGGCGCCGGCGGCGTCACCACCACCGACGTCCGCTCATGGGCCGGCGGGACCACCCCGGGGCTCAGCTCGCGGGTGCCGCTGGGGGCGCTGCTGGGCGGGCTGCTAGGTACGGACGTGCGTACGGGTACGGATAGGGGTACGGGCACGGGTACGGTGCCCGGGTCCAGACGGGTTGAGGTGGGGGGCACACCTGCTGGAAGGGTGTGCCTTGATGGCACATCGAGAGGTCCTCATCCGTCATTGTTCCCGCAGGCCTGTGGCTGTACGACAAACTCCAAACGCGCTTTAAAAGCAGTGACACCTAGCTACTCGCACACAGCACACACTGGCATCTGGGCGGTAGTGGGCGGGCTTCTCATTAAACACACAGCGGCACCTGTTCGATGTCACCCAACCGTTGGCCGCGTGGCCCTCTGCCGCCACAGCTCACCACCGCCAGCGCACGCTGACCCCACCCCGCCCACCTGCCAACCTGCCAACCAACCACGCTCAACCCCCAACTCCCAACCTGCCAGGGGGCCTGGCGCTGCTCGCGGGCGTGGGGGGTGCGGCCGTCTGGTGGGTGGTCCGCCGCCGGCGGCGGCAGCGGCGGGGCACCGGCGACAGCAGCTGCCGCAGCCGCCCGCACCCCGCTGCTGCGGAGGCAGCCCGGGGGGTGGATCCGGAAGTGGGGAGCAGTCACCGCCCGGCAGGGATCCAAGCGGTGCGTGACGAGTTGCTCGGTGGCACCGACCTGCGGGTCACGGACGGTGAGGCGCCGGCCAAGGGCGGCTCCAGCTGCAGCAGCGGGGGCAGCCGCCTGGAGGAGGGGGAGGAGGAGGAGGCGGACCAGGAGGAGTCGATGGCATGCGCTGCGAAAGCGCGCTCTGCCAACGGCCGGTGAGTGGGTGTGGGCGTTGTTGTTGTTGTCGTCGGGAGGGGAAATCGTTTGTGATAGGCGAAAACGCGCGTTGTCAGGGCCAGATGCATGCAGTGCTGTACGGCGTGTACGGCAGTAGCTCCCGGCGGCTCTTGCAGCGTTGTCGCTCCACCCAACGGAAACGTGTCGTTACAGAATGAAGACGCCCTTCTCGCTCCGCCCATCCGTCTCATCCATCGACCTAAACCGTCCACCCATCCATCACTCACGCATGCACCCATCTATCCATCCATGTACCGCAGTGACGGCGCCCTTGCCGCCGACAGCCCCCCGCCGCCCGCGGACCCCAATGTGGTCGTCACCCCGCTCACACCGCCGCGACCCGCCCTGGAGCTGGGGCTGGCCCCCGGCAACGAAGTACGACTGCTGAAACGCGTGCTGGGCGCGGGGTCGTACGGCAAGGTGGTGGAGGGCGAGTACCGAGGGCAGCGAGTGGCGGTGAAGCTGATACGGGACTGCAACTGGGCCTTATGGGGGCTGGGCAGCGCCGCAATCGTCACCGGCAGCAAGGGCGCGAGGACAGCCGCCGCCGCCGCCGTCGCCGGCATCGCCGCCGCGACGGGGACAGCGGCGAACAGTGCCGCCGCCGGCATCGCCGCCGCGACGGGGACAGCGGTGAACAGTGCCGCCGCCGCCGCCGCCGCCGCGACGGGGACAGCGGCGAACAGTGCCGCGGTTCACGCCGCCGCCGGAATCGCCGGCGGAGCTCCGCGGCCCGTGACGGGCGGCTCCGGCGCGAGTCATCCGGCTGTGGATAGCCCTGGCCGGCAGTTCGTTATGAAGACGTTGGCCCAGGAGGTCGAGATCCTGGGCCGGTGCAACCACCCGAATGTGGTACGGCTGCTGGCGGCGTGCCTGGAGCCGCCCCGGGTGTGCCTGGTTTCGGAGCTGATGGACATGTCGCTGGAAGCGCTGCTGTACGACACACCGGGGCGGCTGCTGCCCATGGAAATGGTGGGTACGTGCGGCGGGGCGGGGCGGTGAGGCCCCCCCCGGGGCTGCCCCTCCGCGCCTCACCCATATGTACGACCAAATTGCTTCCCTACAGTGGAAAGGGTGAGGGGGGGAGGGGCAACAGCGTGCACCGTGGCGGCCGCCACCAGTGGTGTGCCCGGTCTGAGGGTGTGACGTGGCATCCGTACGGCATCCGTACGGCACCCGTAGGTACCGCAGGCCGCCCGCGGGAACCGCAGATATGCTCGGAGCCACTGTACGGCACCGTGAAGAGGCGGGTCCCAACGCCAGCCGGATGAAGTCGCATCTCGCATCTCGCATGTTGGCGGGATGGCCTCGGGTTTATTTCTTTTTTCAATTTATTCCCCTGTCGCCCCCTACCATCCCATACCCTCCGTGCCCTTTCATACGGTGCCACCCCTGCCCTTTCATCCCCTCCCTTCCCTGCCCTCTCCCCGCCCTCCCTTCCCTGGAGCCGAGGTCAGGTCCTGGACATCGCGCTGGACGTGGCGTCGGGTCTGGAGTACCTGCACCCCACCATCGTGCACCGGGACCTGAAACCTGCGTGAGGGCGGGTGTGGGTTCGGGGCGGGGTGGGGTTGAAGAGTGACTGAGGGGTGAGGCGCGGGGATGAGACGCGCTGGGTCGGTGGGTCGGTGGGTCGGTGGGTCGGTCGGCGGAGCCCAACCTGCCCCGGGCCCCCCCTTCCCCCCGGCGCGCACAGGAGGAGTACAGCCGTCGGGTGATGTGTTTTGATGCGCAGCGGTATGCGCGCACGTCGTCACCCGCCACAGCCCCCAGCGACCCCACCCCGCACGCTTTCCCTCCCTCCTCCTCGTCCTCCGCCTCGCCCTCTCATCCTCCGCGTCCGCAGCTCCGCACCCCCCCTGACCTCCCATCCTCCTCCTCCGCGTCCGCCCCGGGCGTCCTCGGGGATCGTCGGGGAGGGGCGAGCTGAGCTGAGCTGAGCTGTTCCGTGTCATCCGGAACACCGCAAAAGCCCCCTGTGGTCCAGGGATGGCCCCCCTTGGGCCACCAACGACCGCCCTCCCCTTGGCCGCATGCGACGATTGCCGTATACCCGTAGTGGTCGCAAGCGAACCTTGGTGCGCTTGGCGACGCAGCCCCATCCGCTCCGAGACCAACCCCCGTCCAAGCCCGTAACCCTCCAAATGCCGGACCGCTCCCGGGATTAACCCCCCCTCTCCCCCGGGCGCTCTTCCCCCTTTCCCCCTTTCTCCCCGCCGCCGGTTCTGACTGTCTGCCGTACAGCAACGTGCTGATCAAGCTGCCCGTCCCCGGGTCGGATCGGCGGGTGGCCAAGCTGGCGGTGAGGCGGAGGAGGGTCGGGGGGGAGAGGGGACACGGGGGACCGGCCGGGGGCGGGGGGAGAGCGGGGGGAGAGGGTCCAGGGGAGGAGACACAGGGCTCTTTGAGGGTTTGAGTACAGTACAGTATGTCGTACATTATATGAGACGCAGCGTGCGCTGATTACTTGGACTGGTCAAGCAAGGTGAAGAGGGACGCGCAATACGGTGGGGGAGGGTCCAGAGGAGAAGTGCGCGACGCAGGTGCGCAGTTCTGCCCCCTCGCGCGCGTGTCGATCTCGATCCAAGAACGCGACCACGGGCTTGACCGCCCCCAACACCCACCTCGCCCCGGCCCCTTTGCCCGGTGTACCGCGTCAGGACTTCGGGTTATCCCGGATGCAGTACAGCACCGTACAAACCCGCACCCCGGATGTCGGCACGGTGGGTTGCTTGGTGTGGGGCGTGGGGAGGAGTTGCTGCCGGTGCGGGTGCCGGGTGCTCTCGTTGGCTCGGGTCGGATTGGCTCGGGTCCGGAGGGGGAGGGGCAGGAGGGGGAGGGCGAGGAGGGGGAGGGACGGCTGTGGGGAGGGGCCCTATGACCGAGGTCCCATGGCAGGAGGCCGGGGTGGATGTGGGCTGCCGTGCAACTGTTGTACGGCACCAGCTTCATGGGCACCTGAGCTCCGGGGCGGGGGAAAGGACCCACGGGTCGGGGCGGCCCTCGTTGTGTGTTACTTCAGCAGGCAGAGCAGGAGTGCGTGACATGCGAGGGGCCAAGTAGCGCCCAATAGTTTGCCCGTATGCGCATATAATATACCCATTGCCCGACCCAAATAAGAACCCTCGTTGTGTGTGTGTGTGTGTGTGTGTGTGTAAAAGAGAACTGAGCCGCGAGAAGCGAAGTCCAGCGCAATAACCGCTGGTGGCGACGGAGACAGAGGATAGCCGAAACCCGCCCGAATTACCCCGTTGTGTGTGTGTGTGTGTGTGTGTGTGTGTGTGTGTGTGAGAGTAGGGCTAGGGGGCTGACCCCCCGACACCGCGCGTCCATCTCAGCTGTGAACCCACCCATGACAGATGACACCCGCGGCGCCTCCCACCGTCCCACGACGCCGCCGGATTGTCCGCCCCCTGACTGCTGCTCCTCGCCCTGCCCGTTCCCTACCCCGCCTTTATGTGTCGGTTGGGCCCTTCTCCGACCCGCAGCCCCCGTACATGGCTCCAGGTGGGGTGGAGAGGGGGGAAGAGGGAGGGAAGGGAGGGAGGAGAAGGGCGAGTGCCGCAGCAGCAGCACCGACGCAGCGGAGCTGCACTTGGGGGCCGCAAACGGTCGTGTCCTGATCAGGCGCCACTCGGGGGGCCGGGACAGGGATCCTGAGATCTGTACTGCATGTCCCTCCATGTGCTGTGCTTCACGAGGAGATGGTGCGGTCACCACCGCCGGCAGGAGGCCGTTTTGTACCTCGTGTACACCGGAAGTCACGTGCACAATCACGAGCCAGAGCATGCTCCGCGCGCATGTACGGCAGGCACTGTACGGCACTGTGGACCCACCGCTCGTCGGCCACGCCGTTTCACACACGCTGCTGGCTGCTCCCCGCCGGCACCGCCGCCTGCGTCCATTCGTTGTCAGCTTGCCACGCACTCGGAAGCGACGTAGCCCTGTTGGTGCCCGTTGCTGCTGCTGGTAATAATGATGATGATGATGACGTTGTTGATGTTGACCCCTCACGCAGAGCTCTTCGACCTGAACTACAACGACGTACATCACCTGTCAGACAGTGAGTGCGGCTTGTACGATGTACGGCATGGGTATTGCACGTGCTCGGTGAAGGCATTGCAACCGCTCCCTGTCATCTGGCCCAGCTAATTCCCTCAGCCCACAAACTCCACAAACTCCACAAACCCCACAAGAAAAACCCACAAAAACCACCCCCCTACAAATTCCGCCAACCCCCCGTCCCGACCGACCCGCAGTGTACAGCTTTGGTGTGCTGCTGTGGGCGCTGCTGACCGGACAGCACCCCTGGCAGGTGCGCTCGCTTCGGGAGCTTTGGGCGGATCGAGCGGGATCGGATGGGAGGGGCGGGAGGGGGCGGGCTTGCAGGTGGTTACAGGGACGTATCCCCGCTGCAACGTTCATTCATGATGGATTGATGGTTTCGGGGCCGGCGGACGGGGCCCCAGGTCACAAGCCCTTGAAGCGGGTACGGCACGATGGGCTCCCTCAGCCACACGGCCCCGGCCGCCCCTGCATCGGCCGCGCTTGGTTCCTCCTCCCCCTCCTCCTCCCCCTCCCCCTCCCCCTCCTCCTCCACGAACCGTTGACAGATGTTATCATATGTGCACGTTTATATGCGATACAACGTTTCATGTCGAGTCCCCACCCGCTTCCCCACCCGCTCAGGATGTTGACGTCATGTCCATCGCTTACAGGTGCGACTGGGGGGAGTGGGACGGGGGGGAGTGGGGCCACATGAGCGGGCCAAGGGGGTTGACCTGGCGCGAGCCAGGGAGGTGTTCCGCTGCGCGGAGCGAGGGGGAGACGAGGGGCGGCCCGCTGGGCCTTATGCCTCCGGTGATTCCGGTGTGTGGCCTCTTCTGTGCATTCCACTACTGGATGGTGGGGCGATGCAGTCGAGGTCCCTGTCGTACATGATGTTTCCTCTATCTTCCTTTATCACAGAACCCGCGCAACACATGCATCCACCGAAGTGGCGGTGTGCGACCCACGGGTCGGCTGCAGCCGTCGATAGGCTACTCGGCGTACACACGCGGCATACACACACCCCGGGAGTAGGATGAGGTGGCCCTCCCTGGAAGGGTTACAGGGGGTACGGCACCACCGCCCGGGCGACGGCCACCACCGCCGCAGCTGTGTGCCCCCCCTTGTAGTGTTTACAGAAGAGACCCGCCCGACCCAAACCAACCCAAACCCCCTTTCGCGTATGCCTGGTCGAGAGAGCCGAGCCCGGGCCTGTCGTCTGATGGCGTCCCGTGGTTCCGCCCTGGACCGAGCTACGGTAGGTCAATATGATTAACGATGAATGACCGCGACCCTTGAACTGTTTTCCTTCGCGGGGGGGGGGGGGCGGGGGCCTGCTGGCAGGGTGTCCATGATGCAGCACCGACTGCCCCAGGCGGACATCCCCCCCGACCGGCAGTACGGCAGCCTGCTGCAGCTGATGGCCCACTGCTGGGAGGAGGAGCCGCGACGGCGGCCCGCGGCGGCGGAGGCGGCGAAGGAGCTGCGGCAGCTGCGGCGGGAGCTGCGGGAAGGCGGCGAGGGCTGGGGTGGAGCAGAGTTCGTTAGGTAGTTTGGGGGTAGTGTGGGGGTTTGGGCTGGTGTGTCAAGTTAGAGGCGTGAAGGCTGTGCGGAAGCTGACGGATTGGGGATCGCGGATGGGGAGTGGATGAAGGGTTGACCCGGGAAATGGTGAAAAGGAGGGATAACAGGGGGTAACAGGAGGGGACACCTGTCCCGCCCGCCTTAAGGACACACATTGTGTAATCTGCGCGGACTTGCTGGCTGACGTGGCGCCGCTCTGGGCGGGCATGCCGCATGCGCCTCGTCCAGTCGCACATACACCACCTCATCGTGTCAGTTACCACTGCGGCCACGGGCAGCAGCAGGGGGAGGAGGAGGCGCAGAGGTGGGGTGCGGGGCGGAGCGGGGGTTAGGTCACCGGCGGTGCGGACCCCCCGGCGGGGTAAACCCCCCATGATCCGTACCGCTCTGTACTGTACTGGACTATGCTGTACGACAGCAACGGAGGTCGGGTCGGGCGTGCACCGCAATGACTGGCTCCGCGCGTCATTGTGCACCATCATCATCATTATCGCTATCGTTATCATCATCGTTATCGCCTTTGCATGTGATTAGGAACGGGGCCGCTGTATGCGTAGACCGTTACATAGATCGTTACTTATCTGATGCATATATACGACACTGTGTGTGTTTGTGCGTGCGCCTGTGTGTATGCCGCCGTACACAACGGACCACCACGCGACGCGTCGAGCGGGGTCGCACCCGCAGTAGGCACACCGGAGCCGACGACGGTGCACACACGGGGATGGTTTCGGGGCCGCCGCTGCGGAGCCGCTCCCCGGGGGCACTCATCACTGCCTGTGCCGCGTCGGTGCACCTCGTACCACATCGCTGTCTGGAAAGCAGTGGTGTGCGCATCACCACCAGCAGTCGTCGTCGTTCCTTTTACTGAGATAGCGATGGTGGAGTCACGTGCCCTGGTACTGTCGGGTAATTCCTACAGAGCGATGGTCGGGTTATGTGGCCTGGTACTGTCTGGTACTGTACAGAGATAGAGCGATGGTGGGGTTATGTGCACTGCACTGCGCGCGGGCCCGCCGACCTGCTCGCCGGCGCGGGACGAAGCGCGCGCGTGCGTGACTCTCGGAGGATGTTGTTCGTGTTGCGTTGTTGCGGTTGATGAATTGCGGCCTACCTGATGGTGACCGACCCCGCGCGCCTTTGGCTTGGCTTGCCAGGTGGTTGGCGTCAGTACCTCGTCTTTGTAGATTGGTTATGTTGTTGTTTCTGGTGTTGTCATTAGTTACCCTGGACCCCGTGGGTCATCGGTGACGTACAACCGTCGCATCCTCACCCCACGCTGTTGCTGTTGCTGTTGTTGATGATGATGTCGGCGCGCATTGAGTTCGCGGGCCGGCAGGTAGGTCCGGATGGCGGGTGGGTCATCCAGGGGTCCGTCGCCACAGCAGCCCCGGCGGGGTGCGTGTATGTGTTCATAAGTACCCCGCAGACCTTGGCCATGGAGCATGTGCATGCAGAGCATGTCAGCAAGCACCGCGCCGCTGCCGGGCAGCCGGGGCCGGGGCGCTGCTGCTGGTGCATCGATAAAAGCGGTTTTACCCTCGCCGATCGATGGATGGCCAGGTGGTCGCAGGGCGCAGGCGGGCTGTCCACTTGGATGGATGGATGGATGGATGGAAGGGTGCATTCGCTCGCTCGCTCGCTGTGCGCCTTTTCAGGCACTATGACGGATGAGCTGCAGTTGTGATAAGTACGGCATGAGCGTTACGAACTTGCTGATGTGACTTTACCGTCGTTGTTATTATTACAAGGTGCGTGTTGAGGGGGCGCGCGCGGCGCGATCTACCGGGTATGCTGTTCCGCAGCGATATCGGCTCCGTCGCTGGCAGTGTCGTGTTGTATGCCTTCGCTATCCTTTCCTTGTCTTGATGGCCGACCGGAGGTGATCATTAGTTGGCATGGCAAAGCTATCTGTGCCTGCGGTCCTGCCACAACAAGGTCGTCACCATCCATCGCGGAGAGTGCGTGCGTCGTGACTGCTGCCGGATCCACGAGATCCATGTTTCGAGCCGGTGTGCGAGTGTGCGACGTAGATGTCGGCGTCGACAGGGGGTGCACGGAAATTCTGCGCACAAGGTTGTTAAGGAACTCATTTCTGCAGGCAAGTGTTGGATGCGCAGCGTGAAGATGAAAGGTGAAGGACTTGGGGCTGGAAGGGAATGAATCAACGGCACTTCCAAAGCGGAGGGGACATGAACTGGGAGATGCAACGGTCGTTGGTTAGGAGTGTTGGAATGATGCCGTACATCGCTCACCCGCCGACGGCCGCACTGTCGGTGTGCGGTTTATCTGCAGTCCTTTGTGGTTATGTACGTAAACCGAGATGACATCCAATCCTAAATCCCTATTGCCAAGATGGACGGCCGGAAGCCATAATGTAACCGTTACAAGGTGGACCCGTGTCCCGACCGGGTGTCCCAACGGGCCCCTGATGAATGAATGAATGAATGAATGAATGAACGTTACAGCTGACCCCATGATGTACGTACTGTACAAGGACGGGTTGCTCCCCGACCGGAATCCATTCACGCCCAATTCGGCACGCCATCTCTCTCTCCCCTGCAGCGCCCCTGCTGCCGCCTGCGGTGCATGTGCCCATCACGCACAAAAGGATATGGGATGTATGGGAGCAAGTAACCTCACGTGCGATTGCATGATGACATGCCTGGCGGCCCGGTTCCAACACGCCTTCAGCGCCACCGTGCCGAGGCGTGCGCTGCACACGCCTGTGCGGGTTGACAAGTTCGATACAGCACACCACGATTTCCCGATCGTTGCAGCTGTGAATGTGTTCACTTGTTCGAAAGAGCGATCGAAACCCGAAAACGGTTGAAGACTGTATCATTGGGCTCCAATCTTTGTATACGACATGCAACCGCCACCCAACCACCAGACCAATACATTTCCACAGTGGAAAATGCCGAGGGCAATACAGCATGAGCTGCGTTTAGGGATTCGTGCTCAATTGGTTGGATGCCAGGTTCTTGATTTGAAACTGCACCTCGAAGTATTTACTGCCGACGCCCTTGCCCCAGACGCCGACCACCCCAAAAATTACTTCGGCACTTCTTAAAAATTCTTCCTGCTGCGAAAATATGATATGATTGCCAACATTCGTTCTTGAATATGACGTTATTGTGAAACCGCGGTATCAATCCGATTCCTTCGATTGTGTCCTAGCCGTCTTTGTGAATGCCTCCAAAGAAGAAGGAGGAGAAGAAGAAGGACGCGAAGGAGGAAACCAAGAATGAGGTTGAGGAGGAACGGGAGCTGGTGGAGAAGGAGCTGGTTATCGGCTATTTGCGATCAAAACTCAATCGGTGAGGTTTGATGCAGGCTGAATACTTTCCAGTGCCGTCAGCGTGTGTCACCATAATTTACACGACATTCGAGGACCTTAACGCTGTCGCAAACCTCTTTGGGTACATGCTCTTACACTGTGCATGGGCAAAACGTTGATGGTTAGGTTTCGCAGACTCCCTGAACCTTGCGTCGGCTGGGGAAAGCGGGGTGCGCGGCACCCGCGACGCTGTCCCAGGAGGGGGTTGCCCGTGTCTGTTCCATGACAGCGACGACATGCGGTCGTCCCACCCTTTGCCCCAGCTCCGGCGTTCGGTTATGGCCGCGTCGTATCCCGTCCCGTCCCGTCCCTCCTCCTTTCTTGCACCTCTCACAGCGCTCACCGGGAGAGCCGCACCCCCTCGGCGCCGCCCGCTCGGGGCCGCCACGACACCCCCTCACACTTGCCTCCCACTGACACCACCTCGCGACGCCCGTCACCCTCCCACCCCCCCACCCAACCACCCACCCACCCAACCGCCCACACACGCATACACATGCCCCCCTCACATGTCACACCCGGACGGAGCCGCCGGTCACTGCTGAGTCCGCGGCATCACCTGCCGGAAGGCGGCCGCGTCGGCCCCTCAACCCCCTCCCCCCCGCTTCCTCGCCATCCCAGTCATGCCCCTCGCACCCGAACTCGCCGTGGCCTCCCCCACGAACCCATCTCCCACCCTAGACCATCACCACCGCCCGGGGGGGGGAGGGTGCACCCCCCGCTGCCCTTCCCCTCCGTCCGCTCTTGGACTGCCCGGGTCGGTCCCCCGGTGTCATCCCTGGAGGAGGAGGAGGAGGAGGAGGAGGAGGGCACGAACACGAGCACACGCCCGTATGTCGCCAGCCGCCTACTCGGCCCCTCCCCTGTGCCCCCTCCTCGCGGTCACCGCCATCATCCCCCTCCCCCTTCAACTCCCCTCCCCGCAGCAGCGCAGTTTGAATATGTCTACCAATTTCCTATTACCCCCCTCCCTCCTCCCCCTTCAACCCCCCCGCTCCCCCCCTTCAACCCCCCTCCCTCCTCCCCCTTCAACCCCGCTCCCTCTTCCCCCTTCAACCCCCCTCCCTCCTCCCCCTTCAAACCCCCTCCCCTCCCTCCCCCCCCAGGTATCAGGATCATGGCGACCGGTTGCAGGTGGATGTGCTCAAGCTGACCGATGAGCTGGAGACGCAGAAGCTCAACCTGAGGGACATCAACGAGTTCCTCACAAATGAACTCAAGGTGGGGGGGCGGGAAGGGGTGCCAAGGGGGGGCAACGAGGGGAAGGGGTGCCAAGGTGGGGGCCCCGGGGCGAAGGCGGTGTGGGCTGACGCTGATCCAAAGGGGGCCGGGGGGGAGGAAGCGGGGGGAGGGCAGGGAGGCAGTGCAGGGGCCCTGGGCCGCGGGACGTGGGGCGCGGGGTGTGGGTCGCAGGGCGGGCGACGCGTGGGCGGGGAAGCGGGATGGGCAGGATGTGGAGCGGGAGGGGGGCCTGGGAACACACACAGAGGGGGGAAGGGGCGGAGCGCGTCAATACGGCCCACCGGGGTCCCACCCTGGCTCGGTCAGTGAGTGCGCCAGGCCCTCCCCAGTGGGTCCTTCGTGATCACATCGGGCGATGCGGTGCGTACGTGTGTTCGCTGACCTCGCCACCTTCACACGCGCTGACCTGACAGCTCCTAACCCCCACGCGCACTCACACACCCACACGGCATGTCGTTGCCCGGCTGTCCCTCTGCAGGCGCGCTCCCTCACCACCTCGGCTCTGGAGGCCAAGGTGGGGGAGCTGAACAGCCTGATGGAGGAGGTGCGCAAGAGCCACGAGGTGAGCACCGCTGGGGGGAGGGGGAGGGGGAGCATCCTTGCAGTAGGCGGCCTTGCCCGGGCGGGGCCGCGACCGACCGGCCATGTCGGATGCCGCCCACGGTAAGGTGGGAAGCGGAGGGGGGGAGGGTATAGGAAATTATTCATACTGCGCTGCCTTCGTCGGGGCGGCGAGGGGAAGAGGGCTGCAGAGAGCAGTGGGCGGCAGTGGGGGCCACCGGACGTGGGGAGGGGTCCCCTCGCCTCCGCTGCCTCCGTCGCCTCCGTCGCCTCCGTCGCCTCCGCTGCCGTCGTCGGGGCGGTCGCGCTCCTCACAGCCGGGGGTTTTGGGTCAGGAGGAGGGTCAGGAGGAAGGGAAGGGGGCGGGGGGAGGACCTGCAGCGGTTTCGCTGTCTTTATTGACAAAAGGGGCGCCTGTAGCCCGCGGAGGCGGCGCACGGGGGGAGACGGGGCCGGGGGTTACGGCCGAGTACAGCTGGGCTGGGCTGGGCTGGGCTGGGCTGGGCTGGGCTGGGCTGGGCTGGGCTGGGCTGGGCTGGGCTGGGCTGGGCTGGGCTGGGCTGGGCTGGGCTGGTGGGGTGTCGGAGGGGGACGGAGTCCGCCGCGTCATCAATCCGCTGCCGCCACCGCCACCGCCACCTGCACTGCCCCCTCATGTGTCGGTCGGAGTTGAGGCGCTCCGGGCGCCGCATCGTCGTCGTCGTCCGGTGGCGGTGCGCCACCCGCATCCAAACCCCGGTGGCACAACCCCCCACCAGTGCCGACCCGGCACCCCACCACACCCCAGCGCCCGGCAACCCCTTTGCTCTGGCAGCAGCAGCAGCAGCAGCAGCAGCAGCAGCAGCAGCTCAGTTTGAGTATGTGTACCGATTCCTATACCCGCACCCCACCACCCCGGGCTGGATGGCTTTCGTCTTAACCCCACCCCA
Organism: Eudorina sp. 2006-703-Eu-15; assembly: GCA_003117195.1. Taxonomy (NCBI): domain Eukaryota; kingdom Viridiplantae; phylum Chlorophyta; class Chlorophyceae; order Chlamydomonadales; family Volvocaceae; genus Eudorina; species Eudorina sp. 2006-703-Eu-15. The sequence continues at coordinate 355,090 of BDSI01000086.1, forward strand.
CCCCACCCCCCACCCCCACCCCCCTTCGGCCCCCCCCCGCGGGACCTGACAGGCGGCCCTCACCAAGCTGCGGGGCGACAAGGACCGCGAGATCGAGCGGCTGGAGGCCATCGTACGGGAGCACGAACGTAAGGCCCGCATCACCCAGGACTTCCTGGACCGCAAGGAGGCCATGGAGGCGGAGCTCCAGGTACGGCGGCGCTGAGAACTAGGGCACCGCTCTGCAGCCCCCTCGGGGGTTGGGGGTGGGGTGGGGTGGGGTGGGGTGGGAGGCGGAACCTTCCCACCGGGGAGCCCACTGGGGGCCTCACCGAAGAGGGCTGCGAGGTTGTGAGACCCCAAAAGGGGAGGACCGAAAGGGGCCGCTGCCAGCCCGCTGCCAACCCGCTGCCAGCCCGCTGCCAGCCCGCCGCCACCTCAGCTCCGGGGGGGGGAGGGGCTGCGGGATGTGGTCAGGGACGTGGACGCGGGTGGGTGGGTGGGTGGGTGGGTGAGCGGCACTCCGTCCACGCCCCGGGAGTCCGCACTTCTGCAGCGGTCGCGACCTCCCCCCTGAGAGGGCTGCCGGTCCACTTTGTCGTCAAGGGGTTTTCCTTTTCCATGCGCTCAGTTTCCTTCCCTCCCCCGCGTGCGACGTTTCTCCTCCTCTTCCGGGGTTCGTGTTTCTCAGCTGGCCCCCTCTTCCGCGCTCATGTCGTGCTTCCCCCTCCTCTCCCCCGCCTACACCAACACAAATACACATACACACATGCTCCTCTCCTCTCCTCCACCCTCCTCCACCTCCCTCCCCCTTTGTGCACAGAACCTGAAAGACACTCTGGCCCGGAAGACCAAGGAGTTCGAGCAGCAGATGACGTAAGTCGGTGTACGGCAGTAGAGTCGGGCAGGAACAGGGAGGGGCGGGACGGGCCACGGGGCGCGACACGCGGAGGCAGGGCAGTCGGTCAGGGGGGGCGGGGGTGTTGTGGTGTTCGCCGCCCGAGGTGGCCCGGGTGGTGTGGGCGGTCGTGGCCGCGGCCTTGCGCCGCAGCCACTGTCCCCGCGGGACCAGCCCCCTCCCTCCCCGTTGCCCCTTCCGCTCCAACCCCCCTCCCCCCCCCCGGGGTCATCATGCCCATATCCGCCGCCGATCGCCTCTCAGGCTCCCGGGGCGGGGGCTGATATCGCCTCTCAGGCTCCCGGGGCTGATATCGCCTCTCAGGCTCCCGGGGCGGGGGCTGATATCGCCTCCCGCTCCCGCCACCCTCCTTCCCAGCAGTCCAGCAGACAGGGCATGTAGTCACCGGGTAGTCACCGGCTGCCTAACAATGTCCTGCGCCCCCCCCCACCACCTGCCGCACAGCCACCCACAGCCACCCACAGCCACCCACACCCACCCACCCACCCCCACACCCACCCACACACACCCACACCCCCACCCGCCCGCACACATCTCCCCCCCAGCGACATGGACCGGCAGCACATCCAGGACCGCGAGAAGTGGAAGCGCGAGATGGCGACCAAGATCAAGGAGACGAAGCTGCAGATGATGAAGCTGACGGACAACCAGCTGGAGATGACCACGAAGCGCACCATCATGGAGAACGAACAGATGTCCATTGAGCTGAGCTACCAGTCGCGGCAGACGGAGAAGCTGCTCAACAAGAACTCCAAGTGGGTCAGGGGGCGGGGAGGGAGGGGGGAGGAGGGAGGGAGGGAGGGAGGGAGGAGAGGTCATGAATGCACGGAGGTATTTGGGCGGGAGAGGGAGGCAGGCAGGGAGGCAAACGGGGAAAAGGAGACGGCTCAAGAGGGGACGGAGAGAGGCGGTTCGGCGCCGGGGCAGGGGCAAAGGGTTAAGACGGGGGATGGAATGGTTTGCGTTGGGGCGGATCTGAAGTGCTGAAGTAATGATGTGGCGGTGGCGGTGGAGGTCAGTTGGGACGGTGGAGGTCGCTGTCGTGCTGAGATGAGGGGGCCGCGACACCAGGGCCCGGGGGCCGCCGAGGTACGGCCGCTGCCGCTGCCGCTGCCGCTGCCGCTGCCGCTGCCGCTGCCGCTGCGCCCCCACCTGTCCCTGCGCCCCTCCCTGTCCCTGCCTACCTGCCCTCCCCTCCCTCTTAAGGCTGACGGAGGAGAACGCGGAGCTGCGTCGGCAGTTGGAGCTGTCCAAGCAGACGGAGGAGGAACTGGCCCGCCGCAACAACCTGTACCAGAAGACCATCAAGACCCTGGTGCGTGTGTGTGGCTGTGTGTGTGTGTGTAGATTTATTGCCCGTCCGCGAGCGTGTTACATATCTGCCGGGCCTGACGGGAGCTAACCCAGCTGCTGCTAACCCAGCCCTATCGGAAAGACCGCTGAAGCACCCTCCACCCCCGTGGGAGAGTCCTTCAAGAGGGACCGCATCGCCCCCCTTTTGCGCAACCTAGATCAAACTAGGTGTGTGTGTGCGCTGTGGATACGTGTGTGCACGCGCGCGTGTTTAGATGAGAGACCCGCCCGACCCAAACCACTTACGCGCGTGCGCGTGTGTGTGTATGTGTGCGCTGTACATGCCATGTGATGGGGTCATGGGGTCGCCACCACCCCATCGGCGAGGCGCAACTGGAACGGAACGGCAGCTCCCGCGTGACACCCTCCTCGCGGTGGAGGCTCCCCCCTTTGCCGGGCAGCACGAATTCCCGTACACGTCCCGCACATCGCCCAGCAACCTCGGACAACACAGGATCGCCCCGCCTACACCCCCCCCCACCCACACACACATACACCCCCCGCGGCTCAGTTATCTTTCACACACACACACCGCGCTCAACCCCACTGTTCAAACCCCTCCTGCCCCATCTGGCCCTTCTCATTCCTCCTCGTCCCTCCTCGTCCCCTCCCCTCCTCATCCCCTGCTCGGCCCGGCAGCTGTCAAAGCTCCAGGAGCAGGGCTACGCCGCGGCGGAGAGCGACGAGGTGGTGGGCGCCCTGGACCAGCGGCTGGCGGACCTGGCGCAGCACCTGCACCTGGCGCAGCTGCAGCTCGAGGAGAAGTCCGCGGAGGCGGATCAGGTGGGCGCATAGGGGTGGTGGTGGTGGGGGCGGGTGTGTGAAGCGAGGAACCCACCCGTGTGTGTGTTTAGAATTGCAACCCGCCGTGTGTGTGTGTGTGGGGGGGGGGGGTAAAACATAACTCAGCCGCGAGAAGCGATGTGTGTGTATGGGTGGGGGGTGGGGGTGGGTGGGTGGGTGGTAAGGCAGCGTGCGTGGGCATGCACAGGGGTTGCGGCAGCCCCCCCGCAGATGCCCGAATACGCGACAGCCGAATGTCCGCTTGCCGCCCATCGCACGCACGTCGCGGAGGTGGCGAAGTGAGCCGCGAGGGAGGAGGGGTGGTGGTGTGTGGGTATGTGGGGTCTGAGGGAAGGCAGGGCGAACCCAGTAACGCGGACACGGTGGCCCGCTACCTGGAGGCCACTGCCAAGGGGGAGGAGCCGATGGGTGCCAGGATGCGATGCAATGCGATGCGGGCGGGGGTGGTGAGAATTGAAAAAAGAGGTCGCGAGTTGCCAGGCCCGGGGGGGGAACCCGGGGGGACCCTATGGACAGCGCCCGTTCAGTACCTCGCCCCTCCCATCCATCCCATCGGGCCTTGTCCTTCCCGGCTCCTTTCAAACACCCGCCTGGCCAATGCCCGCCTCCTCACGCCTTCCGTTCCCCCCTTCACCGAATAGCTCCGAGACCGGCTGGAGGCCAAGACGGCGGAGGCGGCCGCCGTGGCGGCCTCGTACGACGAGACGGCCAAGTTCCTGCTGCAGTGCATGTCGGATGTTCGGGAGAAGGTGGTAACGGTGGTGCGCGAAGAGCGGGTGCTGGCGGCCGAGGGCTCCAGCGGCAGTGCGTCGGGCGGCGGTCAGGCGGTGGCGGTGGCGGACATCACGGTGCTGCCGGGTGAGGGGGACCGCTGCGGGCGAGGGTGTGTGGGTGTGTGGGTGTGGGTGTGTGTGTGGGTGTGGGTGTGGGTGGGTGTGTGGGTGTGGGTGGGTGGGTGAGTGTGGATGGGTGAAGGGCTCGGGATGGATACTCACGGAAATGACAGTGACAGCGGGGTCAGCTGTAACATCCTTAGTTATAATAATGACTCAGACCATGTGGGCATTGCCGGCATGCCGTCGGTCGCAGGACGTCCGTCGCGCCCCTTGCACCCGCCACGGTGGAGGGGCGCCGCGTGCAGGCTCGTGCTTGCTCGCACCTCATCGACCCACGCCCACCACTTCACCCTAACTCGTGGACCCGGCGCGCTGCATGCCCCCTGACGCTCTCTCACACTGGCCCCCCCTCCCCCTCCCCCCGCTCAGGTCGTCTGGAGGAACTGAGCCTGGAGCAGCGGGAGCGGGTGCTGGCTTGGCTGCTGGAGCGGCTGCATGTCTACTCGGTCAACCGCGGCCTCACGGGGCCAGGACTGGGGCTGGGGCCCGCAGCGGAGCCCTTCGCCGCCGCCGCCGCGGGCATCGCCCCCGCGGGCAGCGGGCTGGGCCCCGGCGGCGTCAGCGGCGGCAGCAGCAGCGCCGGCGCCGCTGCAGCGGCAGCCGCTGCCGCGGCGGCGGCAGTCGCCGCAGCCACGGGTCGCGGGAGCGGGGAGGCGTCCAGCTCGGGCGTGACGCTGCCACCCATCCCGTCCTTCAACAGGCGGCAATACACTAGTCACGCGCACGGGCCGCTCTCGCAGAGCTCGCCCATGCCGCTGTCCGCGGGGGCGGCTGGGATGGCAGTGGCGGGGGAGTGGGGTCCAATCAGCAATGTCGGCGGCAGCGGCAGCTTCGGTGGGGGCGGTCGCATACCGCGGCCGCTGGGCCGTGAGATGGAAGGCGCGGGAGGCCATCTGAGCGGCTCAGCCAGCGGTGGCAGCCTGGACGGCGGAGGGTACAGCGGCTCCGCGGCAGCCATAGGACCTATCGGCTCGTTGGTGGCGGGGCCCAGCGGTGGCTTAGTGGGGTCGGGTGTCGGTGGAGGAGGCTTCAGCGTTTCCGCGGGTGAAGTATTGCAAACGTCCGGGCCGGGCGGGTACATGGGCGGGGTCCTAGGGGCGGATGTGGATGAGGCGCTGTCCAAGGTGCTGAGTGACGTGCGGCCCTGGGGTAAACGGGCGCAGGAGCAGCCGCTCACAACCACCAAGCACGCTGGGACGTTTCTCCGGCGGGGTCAGGGTAAGGCTGCTGTCAAAGCGTAGATATTGCATACTGGACCGTCAAGACTGTGTGAAAGGATTATCGGCATATCGAAATGTAACTGAGTCGTGTTACAACTGTCATGCTTCGCAGCCAATTTCGATGATATCGCTTATTTTTGCAATATGATCGAAGATACAGTTACAGGTACGTTGTCCATGTGATGAAATATGGAGATGCATAACTGCCGATTCTTCAGCTGGCACAGCTCGGTCAAGTGTATTTCATGCGCAGACATATGTACTGTTATGATGGACAAATCAATGCGTGGTCAGAATCCCAGTGTCCTGATCGCTTGGTTTTTGCGTATACATATGACGAAGCTGCGATGTGTAGTTTTTGCTTGTATGTATGAGACAAGAGGACGGATCTCATATCAAGATCTACAAAACTTGCAGGTCCGCAGTCAGCATGTCAGGCCGGCGCTGCCGCAGCAGGCTCTAGCGGCGTCAAGTAGGTCACGAGGTTAATCAGTCCGAAACCGGCGCGTGCGTCAATGTGAGCTCACCAGGCTCCGTCGGGCCTCGACAAAGCAACACCCGAACCTCTTCCTGTCTGTTACCGATACGGGGCAATGTGAATGTTTCTTCTCATCATCAGTGGACCCTGCCACACCACAAAAATCGAACGAAGAATCATTGAACCTGCACGTTGCCCAAATCATCCGGCAACAAGGGAGTGCATCTTAAAGAATATCTCCGGGCTTCTGAACACCACCTACCCCATGACCATCACCACCACGCGTGCTTGACAAGAACGAACTGCGCGGATGCGGCGAGAAAGGCCCCTCCCGACAAGGACGTGAACGCTTCACAACTGACCTCCCGGCGGCAAACACCGCCAGCAAGCGTTGTGATCCCTAACCCGTCGGAACTAGGGACACACCCTCTCACGCATTGCACGCGCTCAGTCCATTGCTTGTTCGTGCTGGTACTAATCGAAGTGTTCCACTGCAAACTCCAGGCCTGCAGCACACGAAACTCGGTGATGTTCAGTTCCCCACACTCAGATCTACATGCACACCATCCGCGCTAGACAGGCGCAGTCCCTGTTCCAAGGCCCTGGCCGGTTACCCAGTGTCGACCTGGTTACTTCAAGTATCCTCATCACATCATGCGCGTGCAAGTCAAGACAACAACGCAGCAACTAGCGTGAGAAGGTCCGGCAGCCACAAGCCCCATTCGTACGCGCGCTCGCCACACGCACACTGTCGCTAGAAGGTTACTAGTGCAACCACTGGCGCCAGAGAGGCTCAAGACTACCACCTGGATATTTACTGAGCGGGCTTGTCCGCCGGCTTGTCAGCGGTCTTCGGCTTCTCGCCGGTGATGTACATGCCGGTCTCCTCCTGCAGCGCCGTGAACTGCTTGTTGAGCGAGGCAGCGGCGTTGATCCAAGCAACGATGATGAAGCACAGGATCGCGCCCAGGTACGGGGTAGAAGCGGCCAGCGAGCCCAGACCGATGATCATGAACTGCTGGATGAGGGCGCCACCGGACTTGCCCAGCGGGTTGCAGATGACGTCGATGGCGGCCTTGCCCTTGGTCTTCACCTCGTCGTCCAGCGGGATGTAAGCCATCTCCTTGCAGGGGTCGAACAGCGAGTACTTGGACGACTTGGAGAACACGTTCTGGGCAGCGCCGACCAGCACGGCGGCGTACAGCGGGGTCATGCCCAGGCCGGCCAGGGCCGGCTTGACGGTGTCACCCGCCAGCACCAGGGTGAAGAACATCAGGCCGGTCACCAGCAGCATGATGGGGGTGATGAGCGCGGCAACACCCCAGCCGAACTGCTTGAAGATCCAGCGAGACAGAATCATCATGGTGAAGGTGACGGTACCGGTGGCGGTCGAGAACTCGCCCATGAACGACGAGTAGTCGTTCGGGTTCGGGAACTGCGCCTTGAGCTTGCCCTTCCAGGTGACCTCGACCAGGTTGATCGAGATACCGTAGGCAACGACCAGGGTGGCCATGTCCCGGATGTACGACGACTGGGCCAGGAACTTGAAGGACTCGCCGACGCTCATCTTAGCCTTGTTCTTCTTCTTCTTGCCCTCGCGCAGGGTCTTGATCTTCGGCACAACCAGGCGCTGCAGGCTGAAGTAGATCGCGGTGATGAGCAGACCACCAATGACGACCATGCCCATCAGACCGTTCAGGGAGACACCCCAGCCGTCAACGCCCGGCGGCAGACCAGCGCGGACCTACAGGAAGGGACAAACGCAAATGGGTCAGGGTTTTGGGGGAAAGGCTGCGCAGAAAGACTGCCACGCCTTCGTCGCCAGCGACCCCGGAGTCAACGTTTTTCCTGCACCTGCATCATTCCACTAGACCCTTCTTCCGTTCCTGATCATCATCCAAACATAAATCGGCACGGTATACCTATACAACAGTGACATGACGGCATGATATGATTCGGCTCTCGTGCTCGTCACCCATACATCACCGTTCATGCATCTCCACCTCTCCATGCCCTGAAACCGTGTTTACGCACCTGGGAGAAGTACTTCACGGCCTGGCCGGAGAAGATCAGGGCAACGTTGGCGCCAAGGCCGAACAGCGGGTAGAACTGCGAGGCCTCCTCGACAGTGGTGATCTGGTTGGCGAAGCCCCAGAACAGCACCGACACCACGACGGAACCCCACAGCTCAGCCATCACGTAGAACAGGCAGAAGGTCCAGTTGCGCAGGATGGCAATGGGGCCGGCGAAACGCGGGCCAGCCTGCTCCAGGAGGTTCTGGCAGAACTCTGCATATTATCACACCGACCGCGGAAGGAGTTATCAGACGAGCGAGAAGCTTCAAGATTACAAACTGACAGGACAAGTGTATCGATACAATATACTCATGGCAACGTCAGACCATGACTTTCATTATGGAGAGACGGCAGGGGGGTGCGCTTACCAGTGGGGTGCAGCGCGTCGCGCATGGGGTACATGAGGGCCGCGAACGCGCCGAAGAAGAGGATGAACGGAATGATGCAGGTGTAGAAAAGGGCCTCGCTCGTCAGGCGGTTGGAAAGCTGTAGGCAAGAGGCAAACATAATACGGGGTTATTATTTGTTCCCGGTCATCAAGTGCAGGGAAAACATGCTTCAGTCGTGGCGCCAAGCACATGGGTAGGCAATAACTTACCCACGAGTACATGACAGTGAAGCCGATGGCCATGGGCAGGTTGACCCAGGTCTTGAGGAAGGGAATGATCTCTGCACCAGAGCCCGGGGCCGTCACGACCAGCACATCCTGCACAACATCAACAAAGAATGTTAGTAGGATGAAGAGGTCTTGGCGCGCTGCTTGTAATCGGTGACTCCACAGTCCTAAGGACCAACCCTGATTGGAGTTTAATCAACAGCACAAGGAACAGAGCGCGCACCTTGGTGTCGCGCAGAATGGTGTAGTTGAACAGAATGCAGAAGAACATGGCACCCAGGGGCAGAATCTTAGCCCAAGTGAGCGGCTCGAAGCCCAGGAACTTCTTGGGCTCCGGCGCCGGAGCGTCCGAGGCGGCGGCCTGAGGAGCGGGCGCCAGGACCTTCTTCTCCACAGGCTTGGGCGCAAAAGGCCGGCCAGCCAGGTCGCCCAGGCCACCCTACAGACATGACATGAACAATTGATGTAATTGGCGGGAGGGAGGCGAGCAGTCGCTGCACCCGAGCGAGCAATCAATCACCGACAGTGCGCACCTTGCGGGCGACGGAAGCACCAGCAGCCACAGCAACGCGCGGCGCCACAGCAGGCACAGCCAGCTTGGCCTGACGCTGAAGCTTAATGCCGCCCATAACGGGCTTGCCGGCAAGCAGCGACGCCATTGCAACTGGTGCTAGTGAAACGTGATCGTCACTGAAACTTAAGCTCGGGTCCTATGACCCTGCAGAAGTTGTGTAACGAACACTGAAATGTAACCAATTTAATATGACTTGCTCATTAATAGTAGGGATGGAACGAGGGGCCAAAAAGGGCTCGGGCGCGCACTGCGGACGCCCCCCTGGAGCCTCTGTCCATGTGCCGGGCAGAATAAACTCAACTACTCAAATATACTATCCCCAACGCCTGAAACTGCGCTGTATTTAAGAGCTGGGTATTCCATGTTTTTGGTATTCTTCTGATTAATCGCGCTCATGTTTATGCAACGTATTACGGGACCGGTGCCGACATGTTGTGATGGAGCAGACTTCGTGTCTTGCGTCCCTTTTGAATCCAGTGGAACTCAGCATTCACTATGAACTTATTGATTACCTCTGTCCGACAACGGAACTTGCTTGAACGGGCGACCCTTATTGTTTCCGGCGCCGTCTGCAAGAAAGTTCCTGTTGTCGTGGAAATTTCTACTTCGCCAAGCATGTATATGTGGGTTTTCACCAGTTGCGCTTTTCTAATTTTCAGGCGGTAATCGGTGTTCTGAGAGAAGGCGCCGTGGGACAAACGGTGCTAACGAACAGAAGCGACCCGAGTAACCCAAACGGCGCTGACTTCGGTGTCACTCCCTCGATGCATTGTTGTTGTAACAATGTAACCAACTTCTTGCTTGCTTCTTCTTACGTCGTCATTAGACTTCGTGGTGCACGGACGTAATGAGCGGACATTCCATCTTCAGTCCAGCCAAGCCAAGCTATATATGCACTAAGAACCTTTTAGACGTCATGATAGTATGCGACTGAAAATGTATCCATCGTTCGACTCTTGTTGCGAAGAGGAATACATAGCGTTTCATACATTGCGGTACAACTCGCGAGATACACTCGACAACGCACTCTTTATCTAGATTATTATCTTACTCCACAAACTTTCTTCGATCGCTCCTGGACTCAATATTCCTGTAATTTGTGTGTGTTATGTGAACCTCTGGACGTGTTCTGGCAAGCCTATGGAAACGTTTCAGCGACAGACACATACCCATACATGGATGACAGATAGCAATGAAGAATGTAAAATGTCAACATCAAACGCACGCGCAGGGTTTAGACCACATCAACCACCTCAACACCGTTGACATGTCCCGCCGTTGCCAAGCTGCCACAGTACGGAGTGGATTTCCCCGACACCGCTGCGGTACGCAGGCTGCCGGCCCGACGATACACATCCGCGAAACGCACCGCTCAGCCTCCTTCCACCCGCCTACCCACCCATCAGGCTGCGACTGGCCGCGGCCGACGCGCCCCCATGGCAATCCGGCGTTGGCGACTTGCGGGTCGGAGAGGCCCCACCGCCGCGGCGGCGCCCGACAGACCCTGTCTGTGCGGGGGACGCCGCCGCCGCAGCGGCCGTGGGCCCCAAACTGCTCAGGCGCACGGCTTCCGAGGCCGAATCGGCCCCGTTTTCACCGCTGCGCCGTCATTCACCCCCGCCCGCCTCCAGCGGATTCCCACACCGCCGCCGCTGCAACCGCCGCCACCATGGCGTCTTGTACTGGCAGCGACTGCAGCGGTGTGGGGACTGGAGCGCCACCAACGCAGGCCATGCGCGGTCGTTCCTCGGCCCGAAGACCATCCGGACTGATCCACAGAAACACTCTCTCTTGCCACACCAAGCAACTTCAAGCCCGAAACCGAGAAAATGGGAATCCTCAATCACATCCGACGGCACGCTCACACATGGGCCCCGCAGGGCCCCGCAGGGCAGGTTGTGCGCGCGCCAGCGCCAGCGCCAGCGGCACCGGAGTGCCGCAGGGCGGCGGCACCGCCCTAGCTGGGCGAGGCCAGGCTGCCTCCTGCCCCTCCGGCCCAGGCCCTAGCCCTGGGCCGGGAGGTCCACCTTGCAGACCTTACGGCCCGGGTGCAGCACACACTCGGGGGGCTGAGGGGGCCGGCCCGCCAGCACCAGCCGCACCTGCGGGGACAGCGGAGGGGGGCGGAGGGAGGGAGGACGCAGCGGGGCTTGGGTGGGGGTGGGGGGTATAGGTCAGAGGCTGTGGTGCGGCGGCGGCTGCGGGCCAGGGAAGGGGGGCCTTGCGCGGCGCGACGCGACGTGACTCAAAACGGTCGAGGCATCCCAACCCTAGACCCTTGCAACCCAGCTGCCATCCGGATTCCGGAACTGCCTGCTCCGGAACCCAGAATCCGGAACCCAGAATCCAGTCCCGAGACAGTCCCTTTGGGATCCGCACGCGGCAAGGGGGCGCACCCCATCCCATCATGAGGGCCATGCGGTCACTCCGCGGCACTCATGCAACGTGGCGCTACTCACGTCGGCCTCCATGTTGACCGGGTCGTACGACGGCTTGTACCGCTTCACGGGGTTGCCCTCGCGGTCCACCAGGAACTTGGCGTAGTTCTGGGGGGAATAGGGGGGAATGGGAGTGGGCGTGGTGGAGAGAGAGGGGAGGGCGGGGCGCGGGCGCGGGCGCGTGGCTTCTACACCACCTTTTTTTACCCCTCCCGCCCCGCAGCCGCCTCCCCCGGTCAACCCGTCACCCCGGCGGGTACGGACCTCCATCAGGCCAGGTCCGTCGCGACCTCCAGGTCCAGCTCCTTCGCGAGCAGAACCCGGAACCGCGGTCTGCGCTGCTACCGTACTCGCTGTCACGTGGACACTGTTCCCGCTCGGCTCCGTGGCACCGGACTGGCGTACTCGCCGCGCGTGCATCATCCGGGTACGCATCCATCGACTCCATCCACCCATCGGCTCCATCCCTCCGGGTGTCCTCGCTGCACGCAGCCATCCCGCCGCCCATTCCTACCCACCCACCCGCGAACCCAACATGGCGCCACCCACCAGCGGCCCAAGGGCCCATCCGTACGGTCCATTGCCAACTCACTCACCCACCCAACCCCCAGGCCGCCACTCACCCCTCCAGGCCGCACTTACCCATTCGATGTCGCCGTTGGGGCGGCTCCGCACGTCCGAGGGGGTGGCCAGCGGCTGCTTGGCCTTCAGGAACTTGTACAGCGGGTGCGCGTCGGGGCCGTTCACGTCAATCTTGTCGTACCTGTCGTACCCCAAAGCGCACAGCCACACACACACACACACACGCAAATCCTTGCTCAACACACGCGCCCACGCGCGCCCGGAAACACGCACCGCCCGGTGCCACCACCGTGCCGGTGGGTCGGAGACTCGGAGTCCACCCGCGCGCCCGGAAACATCCAAAACACGCAGATCCACACGGAACGGAACGGAACGGAACGGACGCTGGGGTCCCCATGGCTCCCCAGGTTGATCCACCGGCGGCCCCTCCTCCCCGTTGCACCCACTGCGTCATGCGTTGCGCGGGGGGGGGGCGTTCTCGTGCTCTGCGCTGCGCGCAGCTGCAAAGCCGCGGTCGTGTGCGGTCCCCATCTTCCTTGGGGGTGGATGCCCCCCCTTCCGTTAACGAAGAAGACAGCGAACTCTCGAACGCAAAGTGATGCTGCGCCGCCTCCCCCTTCTCGCAACCAGCAGCGCAGTTTTAATGTGTATACCATTTTCCTATACCCCAATTTCCTATACCCCAATTTCCTATCCCGCCACGGCTCGCCCCTCCTCCCCCGTCCGCGCTCACACGTCGAACTCCACCCCAAACTTCTTCCAGGCCCACTCGCGCTCCTCCTGACTGGTGCCGGGGGCCTGGTAGCCAAACTGCGGGGGAGGGGGCCGGGGCAGTCGCGCGCGGGAGGGGAGGTGGGGAGGATGAGGCGCGGGGGCGGGGGAGGGGGACAGACGAGGGGGCGCGTGGGGACGGGGGGCAGGGGTCCACACAAACGACGGAACCAAAACTGCGGCGCCCGAACAAGCGCTTGGGTGGGGACCGCATCGGGATTCGATACGCAGCGGTGCAAACGACCTTGGAAGGGGGCAGAGATAGGTTGCCAACTTATCTCCCGCCGGGGCCCCCTGGAGAACTCACGGACAACCCCCCACCCTCCTCCGCCAATCGGCACACACCTGGTTGCACGGGAAAGCGATCAGGTCAAACCCATCGGCCTTGTACTTGTCGTACAGCGTCCTCAGGCCTGTCGTACGGCAGCGCCGAAGCGTTAGGAGGCGAGGGGCGAGGGGGTGCGAGCCGCGGGTGCGGGCATTGGAGGTGGGAGCCACTTTCGGGGCCGGGTTCGAGGTCCGGGAGCGAGGCCCAGCCCGAGCGTTGATCCAATCCGCTCGTGATGCAGGAGTCGGGTGGGGCAGAAAGAGGTTTCCAACCCTGGAGCAACGGTCCAAGGGGGAAGCGAGCGTCTTCGCTCGTCCCCCGGCCTCCGCTTAGCCGGAGGCGAGAGGCCACGTCACCACCGTCGTACACGGGGTAACATTCCCGTCCCGTCCGGGAAATCCCGGTCCTGCGTGAACCCCACGGCACCCCACGGCATGGCACACCAACCGCCGCTCGGGTGCTGACCCATGCTGACCCAGATCGCCTCCCGTTGTCCCGCACCCTTCCTCTTCGCCCTCCTCACGGGCCACGTGCGCCCTGATGCGTGGCGCGGGACGGGCGCGGCGGCAATGAATCATAGCGCGCTGGTCACTTCGATGGCCATCGCGCTTTGTCAGTTTCGATAAGTCGCATACAGTGTGCTGTTGTGCGCTTGTCGCTTCCCCTCCTCCTAGACACAGTCAACGGGGAGGCCGGCCGGCTGACCCACGGGCCACACAGCACCTGTGGGGGCCCCCTCGGCCCTTCGCGCCCCCTCCCGCGCTGCCTCCCTAAACTCTGGTTCTTGCACCTACAGTCGGTCTTCGCCTTCAGAAACAAACCGCCACGTCCCTCCCGCCCTCTCCCTTCCTCAGCGCACCTGGGTAGTTGACCGTCTGCCTGCGGGCCCAGCAGCACGCAACCCACGGGGAGCGGGGGAGGTCATTTGGGAAGGCACGCATGCTTTTGAATTCAAATGACCAGGAGGATACGCGGAACGAACTGCCAGGCATGGGCCGTAGTTGTTAGTCCAGACAGGGGCCGTGCCGGTACAGCAAGTACCGACAGGGGCGATACTGCGCGGAAGCCGCGGAGCTGCGGACGGCTACTCGTGGAGGTGGCGACGGGTGGTGGTGCCGTTGCCGACGGTGGTGGTGGTGGTGGTGGCGGCGATGGCAGGGTGGTGGTGGTGCACGGGTTGAGGCCAGGTGTCCTCGGGGCCCGCCGGGGCGCCAGCAGGCAACCGCACACAGCACCGTGGCACCTCAGACACGAATCAGACGTTCGGACCTCGAGTCTCCCCGGGGCTTGGGTTCAGGGTTTGGGTTCGCAAATGGGCCCCACCCTCCCTGACCGTTCTCTCCTCTGAGCCCGGCAACGCTTGATCCCTTCACCCCTCCCCCCTCCCTCCCCCCCCGTCCTTCCCTCCCTCCCCTCCCCCTCTCCCTCACTCCTTGCCTGTGCCCCTTCCCTCCCTCTCTCTCCCTCTTTCCCTCCGTCCGCTCCTCATTGCCCCCAAGCCCTCACTCACAGGGCTCATTCGGAGGCGATGTTCATCACCACGATCACCTGCAGCGGCAGCAACGGCAGCAACAGCAGCAACAGCCAAGCCGCATCAGCAGCGAAGTAGCAGCCGCATGAAACCCAACATGGGAGCGATGCAGGGGCCCAAAGGTGGCAGGCACCCGTGGCCGGTGGTGAGTGAGGGGGGTGGTGGCGGTGTCGGGGGCTGCTCTAGGTGGTGAGTGTTGGGGGCCGAAGGGGGCGGCGGATAGGCGGCTGGCACGGCACCGGACGGGCTTCAGGCACCGGGCTTGCGCGGGTTCCCGCCAAGAGATTACCGTATGCCTGAGATGCTGTCAAGAAACCACTGCCACACAGCTGCGTGTTGGAGTCTTGAGGGTTGACGCACCTTGCCGCGGTAGACGTCCAGACTGCGCTCCTGCTCGTACTGCAGGGCCGAGAAATCGTACGCGGTCTTAGGGTCCGCCGCGGCGAAAGCAGCGCCTGCGGACGGGACGTGCCCAGGGGCGCACGGCGATGGCAGGGGGCGGACGCCAGCAAGTCCCGGGTTATTGTTTTACACCGGGGCAAGCTTTGCCGCACTGCGCGGTTTCTCAAACATATGGTAGGTAGCACGCGCTATCTGGGCCCGCTGGAACGCCCGGTCGGGACGCCAAGGGTCCAACTTGTCGCGGTTACAAGGTAGCAGGCGGCACGCTGCCGATGTTTCTGCCACATTCGTGGACTCCGAACGTGGAACGCAGGTGCCCCGATGTTGCGGTCAGGAAGGTGCGCCATAAGGGCTGTGCGGGTGATGCGCGACCGAGTCTGCTTGCAGGTCGCGGAGATGGCTTTGATTTCAGACCTGGAAGCCATATCTGAGAGATGCCAGCTGCAGCCGCGCCCAAAAGCAGGTCCCGGCGCGTCGCCTGACTTGCGGTCGCGGAGCACGCCACGCAGCTCTTCCGACCGGCGACCTGAGGTCGGCGGGCTGCGCGCGCCGACCATTGCGCCTTCAGAATCATCTGCAACTACTGCTTTGTTCCGCTATGTCTAGAGGTCTACTTGCAACTGGGTCGAGGGTGTCCGGAACTGACAAACGTTACCGCCAAGGATGAGGAAAATGAATGACCACTTGCTCGTGATCATCAACACGCTATTTGCGACATCTCCGAATGTTACGGAGAAGCCATGAATCAGAATGTCGTACGAGCCACCCTGACCTTCTCGTTCAGCCGCTGATCGCAACTGCAAGTAATGGTTATGCCCGACTAGTATATGTAAAAAATTATGCATGCTGTGGCGCTCTCAAATCGGCCGAAGCGCAACCCTGATTCACAAAACGTGCAAAGATGCAAGCAGAGGGATGCAAGAATATCGCCTTGAATTTTGCATTTACTAGAATGAAGAGATGAACGGCTTACAGGTACACTCAACCTGTAAATTCGTGAATGACCCACGGTTCAGGGTGTGTTCGCAGTGAAGTTGTACACGGGGGCAAGCCAGAGTACGGGGACCCGGTTTCACGGCCGGCAAGACCGCTAAGATAGAATACACAAATTATTGCCGCGATGCCCGCATGGAAATCTGATTTCAGGTAATGACCACCCGGAAAAACCCCGCAGCATCCTCGCATCCCACTCTCCAAACAAACGACATCCCGACACCAGCTTCTCGCCAGACTTAATAATTCTACCCATCGAAATGGCGGACCGCAACTTTCACATCAGCAACGCCCAACTTGCCGCCGCTCAGACACCACCAGGCGACGCCCAGCCACGTAAACTCGCCTGCACCACGCACACCCGCACCTACCGACGACGGCCCGAGCGAGGCCGGGTGTGCATGTCGCCCACCCGTGAGCATCCTGACTCGGTAGGTGCTTCAGGTCCACCAGGTCCGCACACCCTTTCCTTGCAGGTTATGTGGTAGTTAAGTATATTTGCACCTGGGTTCGGGCGGGCGGGTTTCTTTTCTGAACCCACACCAGCCCCCGCACCACCAACTCCGGTAGCCGACCTGAGCCGACCAAGGGGACGCCAGGGGAGAGTCCCCCATTGACCACCACCAACACTGCGTCCGCTAACAGTGCACTGCGGCCGTCACAGTGCTCTCTGTACAGGGTATACACCAGGTTACCAACACCGCTCTAGGCTCTACGTAGCACAGGCCCCTCCGTGGGGCTCCCCTCCCCCGCTGCGACCTCTTGAGCACACCGACGGGGGGACAGCCTGCGGGGATGCGCTGTAGGGGATGACACGTCGCGATGCGAGTGGGGCAGCCGCGCGCCGCCCGGGCATGTACGGCATTCGGTGTACGGCACGTCGTTCCGCTGTATGGCAAGTCCCCGCGGACGGCACGTCTCGGAAGGCACGTCCCATCCCACCGCCCCGTCTGCGCGGGACCCGCGCCGGGACACATCGGCGGTCGAACTGGCGGCTGCTGCCCGCGGGCCGCGTGGCGCCGCAGGACTCCCCTCCCTCCCTCCCTAGGGTGGGTGGGTAGGTGCGGTGGTCCAGCTCAGAGCATCTCCTGCATGCAGGTAGGTGCGACGGGTACAGCGGTGTACGACAGATCGTTGTGACGGATGCTGTTGGTAAGACATCACCCATGCGGATCAAGGGGTGCAGGGAGCCCCCGAAGGGGGGGAGTCACGACACGACACGACACGACACGACACGACACGACACGACACGACACGACACGACACGACACGACACACGGCCGTGCAACGTGTACGAGGACAGCCAGCCACGCTGCCGTCCAGGTCCAGGTCACCAAGTGTCGTACAGCTGCCGCGGGGGCGCCCCTTCCACAACGCCTTCGGTGATCTCTCACAGCAAACCCCCCACCCCCATCCCCCCCGGGTTAAGGGGGGAGGGGAGGAGCGGCTCTGGTGACGGAGCCACGGCGTCCCTGATGAGCCCATGCTTTCCGATGTGTACGGCAGTGGGTGGCCGCAGCGCCGTACTGCTCGGCCACCCATCGCCCATCACCCTTGCGCCCCCTTCCGACGCTCCGAGGCGGCCGCATGAAATGACACCCCAAGGCCCAAGCATGTAAGCCCGCATTCAGTTAGTTCTCTTCTCTTCCGTTCCCCCGTCCCCACACTCCCCTGTGGGTGTCGCGGGGCGCCTCACGCGCCCGGCACGCGCCCGACACGCACGCCCCCGACACGCACGCCCACACGCACCGGCAGCAGCGCGATGGCGCCGTACGGTTCGTACATGAAGGTGTCCACAAGTCCCAGCGGCTGGCCCAGCAGGTCGTCCGGCTGTCCGATCAGCGGCGCCAGGGTGAGGTTGGTGCGGGCGACGAGGCCCTCGAACACCGCCACGGAGCCGCAGTTGAACTGCGCGCGCAGCAGGCGGTTGCGCACCCGGGGAGGGGGCGGGGGCGGAGGCGGGGGCGGGAGCGGGGAGGGTGATGGAGGCGAGGTGAGCACAGCATGGAGACTTGGGGAGGGAGGACAGCGGGTGACATGGAGGGCGCTGATGGTCGAGGCAATCAAGGGCGCAAGGGGGGGCGAGAGGGCGTGGCACGGAGTAAGTATATGTGCGCCTGGGTTTGGATCGGGCGGGTCTCTTCTCCATACACCCACCCGCCCACACCCACCTGGATGTCGCTGTCGTCGTACAGCTCCACACGCGAGTTGTTGAGGCCCAGCGGGCTGTCCCACAGCTGCAGCGTGCTGCCGAACAGCTTCAGTGTGCTGTTGACCAGCAGGAGCGAGGTGTTGGTCAGCAGGGCGGTCACGTTGGTCAACACCAGGGAGGAGCCTGCGGGGGGAGGGGCGCGGGGGGCGGGTGGGGGGGAGGAGGGGATGGGTATAGGAAATTGGTAGACATATCCAAACTGCGCTGCTGCCAGAGTAAACGTCCGGGGCAAGGGGCGAGGGGGACAGGGGCGCGGCCGGGGGATGACGTCCGTCACGATGTCTGGGTGGCGAGCAGGCGTCGGCGGTCACCGATGACCCGCGGGGTGGATGTCACCGGGGCATGACTCATCCACGATGGAACAACGGACGGTACCGGCTGGAGAGCGAGGCGACAAGGCCGGGTATGCAAGGGCCCCGATGACGGGGTGAAGGGGGTACGGCGGCCGTTCTCACATGCAAAACACACACACACGTCTGCGCGCACCTTGTACGGACACGTCGGAGTTGTCCAGCCATATGTACGGCTCTCTGCCCCCGACAGCAGCCCCCGGGATAACAGCGCCGAAGGTGCCGGCGCCGGGTGTAGCAGCGCCCGCACCGGGTGTAGCAGCGCCCGCGCCGGGTGTGGCAGCGCCCGCGCCGGGTGTAGCAGCGCCCGCGCCGGGTGTAGCAGCGCCCGCGCCGGTGTAGCAGCGCCCGTAGCAGCGCCCGCGCCGGGTGTAGCAGCGCCAGTGCCGGGGGTAGCAGCGCCCGCGCCAGGTGTAGCAGCGCCAGCGCCGGGGGTAGCAGCGCCCGCGCCGGGTGTAGCAGCGCCCGCGCCGGGGGTAGCAGCGCCCGCGCCGGGGGTAGCAGTGCCCGCGCCGGGGGTAGCAGCGCCCGCGCCGGGGGTAGCAGCGCCCGCGCCGGGGGTAGCAATGCCCGCGCCAGGTCAGCGCAGCAGCACCCGTAGCAGCGCCCGCTCCGGGGTAGCAGCGCCCGCGCCGGGTGTAGCAGCACCGCGCCGGGGTAGCAGCGCCGGGGGTAGCAGCGCCCGCGCCGGGGGTAGCAGCACCAGCGCCGGGGGTAGCAGCGCCAGCGCCGGGGGTACCAGCGCCAGCGCCGGGGGTAGCAGCGCCCGCTCCGGGGGTAGCAGCGCCTGCGCCGGGGGTAGCAGCGCCCGCGCCGGGGGTAGCAGCGCCAGCGCCGGGGGTAGCAGCGCCCGCGCCGGGGGTAGCAGCGCCAGCGCCGGGGGTAGCAGCGCCAGCGCCGGGGGTAGCAGCGCCCGCGCCGGGGGTAGCAGCGCCCGCGCCGGGGTTAGCAGCGCCCGCGCCGGGGGTAGCAGCGCCCGCGCCGGGGGTAGCAGCGCCCGCTCCGGGGGTAGCAGCGCCCGCTCCGGGGGTAGCAACGCCCGCGCCGGGGGTAGCAGCGGCCCGGGCAAGGCTGCCCCCAGCAATGCGGTCCCCGTGGATATACCTGCGTGTGCGTCAGCGCTTTGTGTGAATACGTGTGAATACATTTGTGTGTTTGTGTCTGTGTGTGTGTATGGGCGGGTCTGTCTTGCGCATTGTGGGCCGCCTGGCTGGGATCCCGTACTGTGTGTACGTGCTCCACCGTGCCACCGCAAGTAAGGCGGCTGCAACGCCAACACCAGAAGCCTCGATTCACACCGCACCTTCAAGCTGGTTTTTGACCAACCCCACAAACACACACAGTCAACACTCAAACCCGTTCACTCCGCAGCCGGACTCCGCAGCCGGACGCGGGTCCGCCCTCCCCGCACGCACGTCACACGCTTCGCTGTACCGCCCCCACGAGGACACCCACCTACCCCCAGGCGCACACATGAACTGCGCAAGGCGGGCGGGTCATGCGTACCAGGTAGACGCTGCGATGACGATTCCGCTCCGGTTGCCGTACAGTGCTGTATTCCTGAGCTCCACCATGCTCCGGGCGCTTATCACGGTGCCGTCCTCCAGCACCCTGAGGGGAGGAGTGGAGCGGAGTGGAGGGGATGAGGTGGGGAGGTGAGGTGGTGAGAGGAGGAGGTCAGCCGTGAGTGAACCCACCAGCCATAAACCGCAAGTCAAGTCAAGTCGGTGGTTCGCAAAATAGGGGCGCCCTGGTGGCTAACTCCCCCTGAGCGGGCGTTATCCCTTGCCATGGTTGGCTCTCAGGAACGGGGTGGTTCCCTGGTAGTGTGGGCCCGGGGAGTGTTTCGGTGCACTTGGGGAGCCTGTCCGGAGCGCCATGGTGGCGCCAGTTCATTTAGGCAGTGTATGGTGAGGAAGCCTCGGCTGTCGCCGTTGGCTGTCACCGATGACCCACGGGGTCCGCTCTAACATCCTTGATAATAAGTCAACCCGGGGAGCCAGCCAGCCCGTGGTCCGCCATGGAGGCGCGGATCTATCTGTTTGTGAAGTGTGTTAAAATAAACCGAGAGACACGACTGGCGAGGACCCTAATTGCGCACGCGGACGAGTGAAGCCGTTGGCTGCGCATTGCCGACAGGCCGGGGACGTGTGAAGTGTGTGTGTGTGTGTATGTGTGTGTGTGTGTGTGTGTGTGTGTGTGTGTGTGTGTGTGTGTGTGTGTGTGTGTGTGTGTGTGTGTGTGTGTGTGTGTGTGTGTGTGTGTGTGTGTGTGTGTGTGTGTGTGTAATGAGAAACCCGCCCAGAACCGCGCGAGAAGAGTGTGTGTGTGTGTGTGTGTGTGTGTGTGTGGTGCGGAGGCTGAGGCTGTCACAGATGTCCACTATGACCTGATTGATTAACCGGTTAACCATAAACCACAAACCGGAAGCCCTGCCTTCGCACCCATGAGAGACACAGAACGTGCAGGGGTAGGGCGCCACTGACGGGACCTACATGGCCTGACCATCGGAGATGTTCAGCCGGGAGTTGTACAGCTGCAGGGTACTGCCGTTGGTGACGTACAGCCAGTTGTCGGAGCCGCCTGGGGCCGCCGTTGAGCCCAGCGCCAGATTTGAGTTGTAAAAGGTGGCGACGTCGCCGGTGTCAAACGCCAGCGTGTTGTTCTGGGGGGGGGGGGAAGAGGGCGCGGCGCGCTGAGGCAAGGGGGCTGCTACGTGGGCCGACAGGCGGGATGTCTGCGGGATGGGGAGTGCCCAGAGGTTCGGTCCCGAAGCGACCTAACCTCCTACACCCCACGATGACGACGCATGCGACCGGACGAGGAGGCCCTCGGGAGGTCATCATCGTGGGACATGCGAGATAGATAACGTATCCCGAAGGGGCCGAGTGTGGGTTTAAGTACCGCTTATCTGCGAAACGACTCGAAAAGATATATTTTGGATGGGGTGAGGCTACAGCCTCTCAAAAAAATCAAGTATGCGCCTCGAGCGAGCCGTACACGCTGATCTCTTTAGTAAAAGGCGAAAGAGATATGAGGTTCGGTGTTCGGCTCAGCGCAAGTTATCAGAACGCTTGGTGTCGACAACGGCAGACCAAGGCCCCGCGCCACACAAGTGTCCAATGACCGATGGTGGGTCAGCCTCCGGTCCATACCGCTGCGCCGTTTCTCCCCCCGCCCCCCGCGACGTTTCTCCCCTCCCCCCGCGTGACAGCATCAACGTGTCACAAACGTCTACCGAAGCACAACGGACCAACGGACCCAACCACCAACTGACCTGAAACAGGGCCAAGTATAGCCCGGTGAAGGTGGTGTTGGGCGGCTGTATGACGATGTGGGTGTTGTTGGCGTCGATTGAGACATAGCTCTGCACACGTACGGCAGGATGCGGGGAGGGGGGCGGATTGGTGTCCTCCTGCTTGACCCTGCAGGTGTTGCAGCACTTACTACCCACTCCATTCACACATTCACCCACCCACCCAACCCCTTACCCAGTCTCTCAGTGCCGTGCTCCACCTCTCCGAACACCCATCCGGCCACTCACCTCCAGGGTTGCATTGGAGAGGCAGAGGTTCACCAAGTCTGGACACAGGTAGCCCTGAGGCGGTAAGGGTCGGGTATGGGGTCGGGTATAGGGCTGGGTCGGTACGTGGGATGGGTGGGGATGTGGGGGTTGGGGGTCGCGAGCGGCAACCACTGCCGGGCCCCCTGACTGAGGGTCCACAAGAAGCCTCGAAGCCGGAAAAAGGGCGGGGCCCCCCACAATCCGTACACCAGCTTGGGTTTGGGACCGGGCAGGGCAAGAACCCACCCAGCAGTCACCCCCGCACCCACCCACCCAGTCACGCCACGAAGACCTACGAGGGGCGGCTGTACGGCGGCCCTCCCTGGCTGTAATGGGTCACCCCCTACTGATCCCGTCCTGACCCGTCCTGGCCCTTACTGACCCGTACTGGCCCTTACTGACTGTCTCCCCCTTGGTGGTACGAACCAGGGTCAGCAATCCCGCCCGCAAGTCCGCCGGCCCCACCCACCCACCCACCCACCCACCCACGTGTGTCCATCATCCGGACATCGTCACCTAGGTGCCAGTCCACCCACGTCACCACACAGAGTCATCACACAGAGTCATCACACAGAGTCATCACACAAAAGTCATCACACAAGAGTCATCACACAAGAGTCATCGCACAGAGTCATCGCACAGAGTCACCGCCCAGGTCACTGCCATCCATCCAAGATCCAAGTCTCGAGCCGCTGCAGGCCATCCGCGAATCCAACCCACTCGAGGGGGCCTTACGCACGTACCTGCGCGTACTGCGCCCGCCGCAGCAGCCCCGGGGCGTTGCGCGCCGCCGCCGTCAGGACCGCCTGCTGCGCCGCGAGATCCAAATTGCCGTACACACATGTCGCGTTGGCCACCTGGAGCGTGCTGTTGTACAGCACCACCTCCGCGGCGTCACCGCCGCCCGGGGCCGTCGCCGTCAGGAGGACGGCTGCGCATGTCGTCACGTACGGCAGGGTTTTCATTATTAAGGATGTCACCCAGGGTTACCACCGTCGTACGGCAGGGGTACAGGACATAATGCGGTGAGTGGAGGAGGTGGTCTAGCTAGGTTATTATCTATCCACATCTCGGGTCTGCCTGTCTGTCGATCGGTCGGTCAGTCTAATGTGTTATGCCCGTCATCATACAGTGAGCAGTACGTCGCCGCCATGTGGGCCGTCATCCAATCCACGGCGCGGCGGTGGGGCGGTTGGGCTGGAGGGGCTGGAGGGGCTGGAGGGCGACAGCGGGAGGACGTAGCGGGCGGGCAGGCCGGAGGCAGGGCGCGGGCGCGAGGCAGCAGATCGCCTGCACCCACCCAGCTGCCACCCACCCACGGGTATCGTCGTTACTCCTACCCACGCATCCACCCGCCGCAACCCACCCCACGCACCTGAAACAGCCAGGAGGAGCAGCCTCGCCGCCATTCCGTCTCTACCAACCGACACGTCCCCCACAACCACAACCGGCAGGTGGGTCGGAGTGCGCGGGTGGGTGCGTGGGCGGTTGGCTGCGTCGATCGACGACTCGCGCGGCGGCTAACCCGCGGGGACCCCAGCAGCAGTCCAGCAATCAATCTGCCGAGGCAGCAGGGGGCGCGCAGTCGGTCCTGGGAGCTGGGCCGTCTCACACTTCACACACTTCACACACAGGTTGGGTGGGCTTCTTGTTAAACACAGGCTGCTGGATGGCGCGGATACGGGATATGGGTATATCTCCCTCTCCCTCCGCGGCGGACTGGTTCGAGGGCAGGACCGCGCAAATGAAAGAGCGCCCCCACCTGGATGCTAACAGGGTCAAAGAAGGAAGCGCTATACGAATATAGAGTGGAGTACAACGAACTTGGCGATGAGTGTAAGATTGTCGCAGCTGCGTGGGTTACGGAGGAATGCTGATGCGCCGGCGGGCTGGGCGCTCCGGGTTAAGAAGGCGCAGGCCGGTGCGGTGCGGCGCCGCGCGCAGCCAGGGGCCCGGCGCGGAACACACGGCGTAACGCAAATGTGACGAAGTGCCACCGAGGTTGGTTGGGTGGTTAGGGGTGGTTTGGTGGTGGTTGTGAGGAAGCCGCGCGCATGCATGCATGCATGCACGACCATGGCGCGGAACAGGGACCCATGGGTCGGTCGGTGAGAGGGAGCTGCACGCAGCTGCCCGTGCGTCGGACCCGGACCCCTGCAATCCGGTCATCATGGTCGATTGGCTGATTGCGAGTGAGTGGAGGTCGGGTGGCTGCTTCGGTCACCGTCGCCTGTTCGGATCCCGCGCAAAGCAGCGGCGGCGAAACACGGGGCAGCATCGAATTTTTTTATTAAACAATGCACATGGGCACGCGCCGCCTCCGCAGCGCTCGCCCTTCCGTCCTTCCTCATCGTCTCACCGCGCCCCCGCTCATCACTCACCCGTCGTGGGGGCCTTGCTTGGGGCGGCTCCACCTACCTCCGGGGGCACCCCTCGGGGCAATGCGATACAACTCCGCCGCTACGCGGACGGATAACGCGCGCAGATGACTGACCGACGCTTCTTAATGAGGCCGCTGAAGCCTGCTGTCCCCGGATCGATTGCGCCGCGCGGGGCCGCGTCGTGGCTGGTGTACTTGCAGTGCGGCGCGTTTCGGTGCGTGTCTGTCTGTCTGTCTGTCTGACTGTCTGTCTGTCCAGACACACAAAGCGGACGTTATTAGACAGTTATTAGACCCTGTCCTCCGCTCTTGGGAACCACGTCCAGTGGTAATTTAAAATTTTTGAATTTTTGCAACGCCGATCAGCAGGAAAGACGAAAGAGAGGCGTTCGACCTTTAACGAAGTCGCCAAAGGCAGCTGCAGCAAGGCAGCTGCAGCTGCAGCTGCAGCCGGCTGCGTATGCGGGTGGCTGGATGCGACGGTTTCGCTGCCGTACAGGAAACGGATGGGCGGGGTAGGTTACCCCATCCGCGCGCAGCCATGTGAAACGATCGATGTGGTTGCCGTACCGGGGTGACTGACTGGCAGCCAAGGACATACACCCGCAGGGATTCCGACCTGCTGCGCTGAAGGATGGCGTGGACCGCGGGATGGAGGCGGTGGATGGCTGCTGGGCCTGCGGCCCCGCGGGGGAGACCAAACGGTCGTCCGAGGAGCGGATTCGCATTCACGAGGGAGCGCGAAAGCGCCCTATAGCTGTATGTACCGCGTGTTATGCGGTGTGAGCTGCTTCCTCGTACGGTCTGTGCGAGCGATGTGAAACGGTCCACCTCGGGAGGTAGATCCGTCCGTCCGTCCATCTGCCGTCAGCGTCCCGGTATGCGTACCCGCGCTGCCTCCTCGCCCCCGCGACACCACCGCCCGCCCGCGGGGGTCGCAGCCGACCCGCGGGTCATTACAGCTTACTTGGCCGCAATCAAGCCTCGTACGCCTCGCTGTACGCCTCCTGAGGCGGATGGCTGAGGGCGAGGTTTGAGGTTGAGGCTAGGGTATCGGCGGTCTGCTTTGTGCGGCACACGGCCTTGTGCGCTCTTCGAGGTGCAATGTGTGCGGTCGTGCGCATCCATCGATCGGCGAGTCGGAAGGTCGGACGGCGGGTCCACGGGGGTGGGTGGCGGGAGGCGTTAAACAGGTTGCACGGTGGACATACAAAGACACTGAGGAGTATGTAGGAAAGACCGCAAATAAAGCGCACTACCGCCTCTACTCCATCCATCCAGCCCTCGACTGGGTCTGTCTGGGCGGCTCGTCTGTTTCTGACACGTGACACCCCCTCTTGCGACCCAGGATGACCCACTCGCGTCACTCGGGCCGGTCGCTGTTCTCTGGCGGGATCCAGCCCCAGGCCCACACATGGCCGGTCCCATGGGTCCAAGTACGGCAGCTGCGAGCGTTGTAGTACAAGTCAGGGAACTAGCTGGGAGGGCGCGTAGCTCGCTCGTCCGGGGCAAATCCGATCCGGTATGTACGGTGGGCACAATCACCGTTGCCGGCGTTGGTCCCCTTTCAGAAGGCCCAAACGTTTCCGTTTCTTCACATGACCAGCTCGAAAGGCCCGACTGGAACCAATCCACCGACTGCATCAATCTTGGCTCCTGCTTTGGCTTATTTACATTCCCTGGGTTATTACTGTGTTGTTGTTGTTATTGTGAGTTCAGGCTTGCGATACGACGACGTTGCGCCCATCGTCCTTCCCAGGGTGAAATTTGGCGTACTGTACATCACCGTTTCGTACGGACCCATGCCGTCGCCCCACCAGGGCACTGCGACACCCCAGGCTCCCCTACCTGATCCATATTTATTACCTTAGCGTGTGCGTCTAGATAGGGTGATGGAAGCCGTGGTACTACCGTTACATCGCACCGATTCATCAACCGCCAACGAACGCACGTGCAACTGTCAACCTCCGGGCGAATCACCGCCCTGCACCGGCGGCGCGCAACAGCATACACTTACACACACTGGCTGATTCCGTTTCGCTAAGTAAACACAGTCCGCTCCCTGGAGAGTGGGAACCAAATGCCGATTCTGGCCCATGGGGTGGAGGCCCCTGTTGCGGCGCGGCTGCAGCGACCGCACACACACACACACACACACATACACATACACACATGCATACGTACAGACGTACAGAGAGAGACGCACAGGGGTATGGGGTCGAGCCGCACCTGCTGCATGCGGGCATTACCCGGGCTTAGCTATGTCAGTATGTATGCCCCCCCAGCACGGCACTGGTGCACGGACGCTCCTGCCATGCCTGCAAATGAACCCCCTCACTCTCGTGGAGCGCATAGCACGACGTTATCTGCCGGGCCTGATGGACCGCCCTTATATTGATGATGGTGGGTGGGTGGGTGGCCGCGCACGGGGGTCCATCCGTACTGCCCCAAAGCGAAATACAGCAGGACCGGGTGGTCAAAGAGTGTTTCTTTACTTCCTCAGCAGCACACCTCCATGTGCCGGATGGACACCACCACAATCACCTAAACACAAGTGCTGAAGTGGGGCTCTAGGGCTGGGGCCCCTGGAGCCGCCCGAAGACCCGAAGATAAACCCGGAGACCCGGAGATACTACCATCGCCACCGCTGCCACCGCCGCCGCCGCCCTCGTCGCCACTGCCATGTACCTGACTGGCCAACATCCTGAAGGACCGCAACGAATGCGGTGCTTCCGCTGCCGTACTGCAATGCTGTCAGTCGAACGTTAGTTGTCGGTTGTACGGCGAGCTGAGGTCGGCCCGCCCGAATGCACCCTAGGGCGCAGAAGGAGACGGCGAAGCAGCAGGCGTGGGTGGCGTGGTCGGTGCGGTCGCCGTCGGCGCGGGTGTGGTTGCCGGCGCGGGCAGTTCCGTAGCCGCCGGCGAGGGTGGTGGTGTTGCCGGCGTGGGCAGTTCCGTAGCCGCCGGCGAGGGTGTGGTTGCCGGCGTGGGCAGTTCCGTCGCCGTCGGCGCGGGTGTGGTTGCCGGCGCGGGCACTTCCGTCGCCGTCGGCGCGGGTGTGGTTGCCGGCGTGGGCAGTTCCGTAGCCGCCGGCGCGGGTGTGGTTGCCGGCGTGGGCAGTTCCGTAGCCGCCGGCGCGGGTGTGGTTGCTGGCGTGGGCAGTTCCGTAGCCGCCGGCGAGGGTGGTGGTGTTGCCGGCGTGGGCAGTTCCGTAGCCGCCGGCGAGGGTGTGGTTGCCGGCGTGGGCAGTTCCGTCGCCGCCGGCGCGGGTGTGGTTGCCGGCGTGGGCAGTTCCACCGCCGTCGTTGCGGGTGTCGCGGCCGGCATGGGCGGCGCCGTCACAGGCGCCGCCGCCATTTCCAGAGTGCCGTACGGATCGTTGATGATGACGGCGTCGGCGGTGCCCAGCGGCTGGCCCAGCTGGGGAGCGCCCCGGGCGTTCTCGATGGTAGTCAGGGAGGCCGCGACGACGACGCCCTCAAACACCGAGGCTGAGCCGCAGAGGAACTGCACGGGGGCATGAGGGAAGGGGAGGGGAGGGGGCGGTACGACACAGATTGGGGTAGCGTCGCGAGTGGTGGGGCCCCAAACACGGCCCTTCACTTTCGGCCCCAAAACTCCATGCCCGCCAGGTTTGCGCTGGTCTACCCCTCAGAAACAAGACGTTTCTGTCAGCTGCCTTGCTCCGACAGCGCGGCCCATGCCGTACTCACATCGATTTGGCTGTTGTCGTACAGTACGACACGTGAGTTGATGAGGCCCAGCGGTGAGGCCCAGAGCTCCAGCGTGGAGTTGATGAGCTCCAGCGTGCTGTTGACCAACAGGAGGGAGGTGTTGGCCAGCAGCGCAGAGTAGTTCGAGATCGTGACTTGCGTGCCTGCCGTGGGTCGTACAAAAATTGTGCGGAGGTCGATAGGGTCAACAACAGGACTGGAGCGGCGGGGGGGGGCTCAATGGGGCGGGGCAGCCCGATTATGGGGTGTGGGGCGGCGAGCACATGGCCTTTCATGCATGAGCTGATTGATGAGATACCGTACACCTTTTCTTTGCACAGCGGGTAGAGGAGTTGCTGGGGTGACAGGGGTGTCCGCCCTCAGCCGCCCTGAGCCACTCCACCCGCCGACTGGCCCCCTCATCAGCCCCTCCCTCACCCTCACCCTCACCCCCACCTCTCACCCTCACCTCTCACCCTCGCTCCCTCGCTCCCTCACGCCTCACCCTGGATGGCGATGTCGGAGTTCTCGAACCACATCAGCGGCCCGATCCGATCCGCATAGGGCCCCGGGGGCGTCACGCCGCTCGAGCCCACGGTCCTGCAGTGACCGTTGTACGGCATGCAGATACGGCACATGGCCCAAACACGGCAGCGAGATCAACGGACCCGGCCGTCAGTGAGGCCAGAGAGAGTAACAAATGTCATATGTTAATGCCCTCCTGGTAGGTATACACCGTTGATCCCTTTGGGGTCCGCTGTAACGTTCACTCATTCATTGATTCATTCATTCATGTTAAGAGCTGCGCCCAGAGATAGACCGTACGGCCGCCCATTCCGTACATACGAAGCGCGCCAATGATAAGATGGCAAATGCCGCCATGTCATCACGTCACGTCACGTCACGTCACGTCATGATGTGGCGAACGCAAGAACCGCCGGGTGGTTGTTGCCGCCGCGTGCCGTGCCGTACCTAACAGTCGCACACACCACCGACGAACCCTCCAGGATTCACTGCCAAACCCTACTCCACCCACTCACCTACTCGTACGGCACACCAGCGCCCCGCCACCCGCGCACCCGTCCACTCACCCACCCCCACGCGCCCACGCACCCATCCGCCTGCACACCACGCACCCATCCGCCCGCACACCACGCACCAGGTGGAGTTGGTCAGCCCCCAGCGGCTGTTGTTGCTGAAGATGACAACGTCACTGAAGTCCAACACGGAATGGGTGGACAGCAGCGTGCTGTCCTCCGTGGTCCTGTGTACGGCAGGGTACGGTAGTGTACGACAGTGGGTCAGGTCCGCACGCGGCACAAACCCGGTTACGGTTACGATGGATGACAGGGCGCTGCGTGCGCCTGTAAGGCGTGTATAAATCGTGGTCCGTCCTTCATAAGCCCCCAGATATGCCGTACAGGTTCGTACCGCTCCACAATTACCGTACAGTACGGCAAGCAACTGACCATGCGACGTAGTCTGAGAAGAGCAGGCGCGACTCGGTGAAGGCCAGTGTGGTGCCGTTGACGACATGGCCCCAGTTGTTCTGGGACATGTCGACGGTGGAGCGGTAGAACGTCACGATGCCGCCGCTGGCCGCCCACAGCGTGTTGTTCTGTGGGGCCGGGTATGGGTTCAGGCGTAATAGCTGTGTGAGGGGAATGGAATGACGCATGCACACGCTCATGATCAGGACAAGCCCAGTGCGTGGGCGTGTGCGTGGGTGGGTGGGTGGGTGGGTGGGTGGGTGGGTGGGTGGGTGGGTGGGTGGGTGTAAGCGTGTGTATGCGGTGGGGGTCAGGATGGCGGATCCGCGGTAAGGTAGGTGATGCAGCAGACCCACAACAAAACAAACAGACTGGAGGCCCCCCCGGCCAAATCGCCTTGTGTGTAATAAGAAACTGCCCCCCCCCGTGTGTGTCTGCGTGCGTGCGTGTGTGTGTGCGTGCGTGCGTGTCTGCGTGCGTGTGTGTATGCGCGCGTGTGCGCGCGAGGTTAACCCCCGGATTTAGTACCAACGCAGGCGCGCGCGTGTACGGCCTCGACGTTCTGCCATACCGACCTCGTACATGTCGAACTCCACGGACCGGTAAGTGGCCGTGGGTCCCGCTAGCAGGAAGGCGCGGTCCGCCTGGATAGTGGAGTCGTTCTGGGGGGGGCAAAGGAGGGGGAGTGAAGAGGGAGGGATGGGGCAGGCGGGGGGAGGCGAGGGCAGGGAGAGGGAGGGGAAAGGGAAATGCCGTGATGCGCCAGTGCCGTACTGCCGTACTGCAGTGGGTTCCAGGCCCGACGAGGAGGGCAGCGCCAGCGGGGACAGGGGACAGGGGATATGGGGTGGGAGCGAGAGCTATGAAGGTGTCCCCTACCGTACCTACTTACTTCCAACAAATCTGCTGCCTCGATCGAATCCTTAGGTAGGGCCCCACGCGCGCGCGGCCGCCGCCATGCAAGGCACGCGCCCTTGGCCGGCGCAACGTGGCAAGCAGTAGCTGTAGCAGCAGCCGGCAAAACCCGCAACTCCGCATTCCACCTATTCCGCCCCTATAGACCCCTTCCCTGCCCGCAATCTTCAGGAGGTTGCCCCATCCCCCCAACCCCCCAACCTCCAACCCCCCAACCCCCAACCCCCCACCCACCACCAGCACCCCACTTCCGTTGCACAGCTCGAGGCCGTCAGGACACAGGTAGGCCTGCAGGGGCGCGCGAGTACGGCAGTACGGCAAAAAATGAGGGCTCGTCAAGGGCCGACGCAGTCAGCGCCAGACAATGCCGTACATTGTCGTACAAAAGGGAATGATCGATGAGCAGGCGGGCATTGAGCACCTTGCCCCCGCGCTGTGAAACAGATGGGCAGGGGCTTGAAAGCGGAATGTACGGCACCCTGCCTGGCGCCTTCTTTCACAGCGGGGTTACCGTACATCGGCAGATGGACTGGGGCAAACCACCAGCTACCCACTCACCTGTCTCACCCACCCACGCACCCACCCGCCCGCCCGCCCGCCCACGCGAACCCCACTCACCTGCACGAACTCGGACCTGGCGACCTTGCCCGCCGGGCTGATCGCCGCCGCCAGCTGCACCGCGTCCCGCACCGCCAGCTCCGCGTCCCCCAGGCGGCAGCTGCCGTTCTGGACCACCAGGCTGCCGTTGCGCAGCGCCACCTGGCTCGCCGCCGCCACCGCGGGCCAGCGACCGACTGCGGCGCGGCAGGCGCGGCGCGGCCGCGGGGGAGGCGGACGGAGAGAGGGACGGAGAAAGACATGTACCGCTTGTGTATTCAATGAGAAGCCCATGCCGCTTGCGTATGTGTGTGTATTCAATGATAAGCCCATGCCGCTTGCGTATGTGTGTATGTGTATGACGTGTTTCACACATGCACCGTGTGTGTGTGCGTGCGGCATTTTGTGCATTTGCGCCTTGAAGTTCTCCCGGCAGCAGCACTCGGCGCCGACACACACCGGATCCCCGTCCCCTCACCGCCGTGTGATTAGGCGGGTCTGGCGCGGTTTCCAGGAGAGGCGATCCTGGCGCGCTGGTAACCTGGTGTAGTGGCCGGTATGGCTGCGTGACCCCCCCCCCCGCGGGTGATGGAGGATGGGTGCGCAGTCCTTGGTAGGGTTGATGAGACGAGGCACCTACGAGCTATCTGGGCCCGTTGAAACACCCGGTCGGGATACGGGTCCACCTTGTAACGGTTAATTATAACGACACAGCACTTCTAAACACAGCACTTCGCTTCCCGCGGCCCAGTTTCTTTTCACACACACACACACACACACACACACACACACACACAGACGCCGAGGCGGGGGCCCCCCTGTCGCCGCCAGTCGCACCTGGGAGCGACGAGAAGACCACCGATAGAAGCAGGAGGGGGAGGAGGAAGAGGACGCCGCCACCGGCGGCCGCGGCTTCGGGGCGGCGGCGGGGCGGCGGCAGGGGCCACGAGGCGGGCCGGCGCTGCGGCGCCGCGCCCGAGCCTCCTCTTCCCGGTGATGTTGCTGTGGTGGTGGTGGTGGTGGGGGTAGCCGCGGGTGCTGTTGACTTCATTTCGTTTGACGTCGGAGCGTGGCTGGACTCAGTCCGACGAGTGCTTTGATGCGATCAAGCTGCGGTGGGGCGGGCTGTTGTGGGTTCGCAAGAGCCCGATCACCGATGGAGCGACCCTCCGGTGTTGGTTCCTGGTTGCCTGGTTGCCTGCGCGGTGTCCCTGCGGGGGCGGGGCGGGGCGGCTCGCGGCGGCTGCGAACCTCCCTCTGCGAACTGCCGGTGGCTAGGTGGCTCGGAGCCGCAGGCGGCCGTCGCGGGCTCTATCCGGCGGGCGACGAAGCAGTATCTAAAAAATAAAACGTTTGTTTCCTAATGTTTTACAGCTACTGCGGTGTGAATGCTCGGGGGGATAAATGGCACCGTGCGAAGGTGAACGTCTGTGCGTGCGAACTCAATGGCAGGCACGCGCTTTGGCGACTTGTCTAGTCGTGGTACGAGGTGCATTTGTATGAATCCGTCGTTCGGCGGAAAGCGCTTTCGTGCGGGACGGCCGGTGCTGCGCCCGCGCCGCCGGTAACGGCTCGCTCGGCTTCTCTCCGTACTCTCTGACCCTCTGGCCTTGACTCTGACCCTCTGGCCTTGACTCTGACCCAGGCAACGCTGAACCGAGGGCGGCTGGGCTGCCATCGCCGCCGCGCTTTGGATTGCTGTGTGGATGTGTGTCAAGCCGATGATGCGAAGGCGGAACCGCTGTCCCTCCCGAGTGACGCCATACCCAGGGGAGTGAGCTGGTGACCCATGGGTCGGCATGGGTCTGCATGGGCCATGTGCGTCGATCCGCGCCCTGGCGCACTCGCATCCCGAGGCGAAGCCACCGAAGCCACCAAGGCGCTAGGCAGTCTTGTGTATTTGAAAATTTCGAAATGACGCATGAACCAAGGAAGAGTTGGCAACAGGTGTAGGCAGAGGCGTAGTTGGTACGTACGGCCTACAGCGTCGCAAGTACCGCATAATCGATCGAACCGTGGCAGGAGTAACTAACCCGGGCACGGGGACATACACGTGTTCGCTGTCACAACGCGGAATCTCCTGCTGGTCGCTGCCGAGTGCCGACACCGGGACGAGGGTCCATGACCGTTAAAGCCGTTGGGACGCAACGGCCAGCGCATTCCGGTTGACTGTAACACCTCTCTGGTTCACCGTTATGTTCAGGGACATCCCCGAACTTCCCTACTCCCCTACTTCCACTTCGTTCCCTTTCGTTACAGCAGCCCGAGCAGACCGACGCCGGCGACCTCCTTGGTTGCCTGCACGGGGCGAGCCAGGGCCAGGGCCACTGGGCCCCCGCGGCTGCCCGTCTCGGGATGTCCACTTCAGGGGTGGAGAGGGGCAGGGGCCGGGGAGCTTGGCCCACTGCACTGCACTGCACTGCGCTGCGCTGCGCGTGGGAGTGCGACCTGTACTGCGACCTGTACTGCGACCTGTACTGCGATCTGTACTGCGATCTGTACTGGGACCTGTTGTGCGACCTGCCCCCTGACCGACTGACCGACTGACCGACCGCACACAAGAGAGTCCTCCCTCAGACCACACCACCGCACATTCCGCGCCCCCTTGTGACCCGTGGCCCCTCACCCTCACCCTCATGGCCCTCGTACACAGCACCGCGGAACACACACTTGGCGCCACATGGCTGCTCCGCCGGGGCGCAAGAACAGGTTGCAATACCGTGCACGAAACCACGCATCAGGCGCGACATCCACACCCTCGACAGCGGGGGGCCCCGCGTCTGAGCCGCACGCTGCACGGCGGGTGCGTACAGCCCATTAAGGACCCCCCTTTGCACACCCACCTAGCACTTATATACACCACTTTATTACCTCAACCTGTCTTCGCACCGCCGTACCTAACGACCTACCCACCATCCTTCTCGTCACCATTGTATTCGTCCCCAGTAGAGCCTAGATACTACAGGACGCCGAGGGAGGAATCCTCGACCGACAAACATGCTTTTTGTCCGGCTGCATATCGGCGTCGGTGTGGCCTTGTGGCCATGTGTACCTGGCCTTCCGAAACATCTTCTCCGCCTGAGGCGGGAACGACCCACGCGTCACGTGTGAAGCTCCCCCTGGAGCACACACACGCCAATCCGCGCCGTCGTACACGCGCCCGCGCGACGTCCGTCGCGCCGTGTCGCCGCTACCTGACGCCAGCAGTCAAGCGCTGTCAGCCCAGTGCTCCGAAACCCTATAAAGAGGGACCCCTAACGGGGACCTCCAATGGGGCGACCTCCCCCGATGCGGAAATGCCCCTGGGCGACGACGCTGTCCCTGTACGACGCTGTCCCTGTACGACGCTGTCCCTGTACGACGCTGTCCCTGTACGACGCTGTCCCTGCGGCGCATCGTCCGGCGCCTTAGCCACCGCAATCGGATCCGTCCACCCGTCGTCAGGTGCTGGATCCCACGGGTCGCTGCTCCTGATACCGCGGCGGTGGCGGGGGCGATGGCGGCGGCGAAGGTGGTGGAGATGGCGGCGGCGGCGGCGGGGGCGGCCTGCACGTAGACGTCGAGGGCGGCGCACACAGCGGCGTGCCGGGCAGCACCGGCAGGCCACCACACAGCGGACGGCGGGGCGGGTCCGCCGCCGCCGCCGCCGCGGCGGCGGCGGCGGTGGCGGTGTCACCGGCCGCGGCAGCGGCACGCGCCGGCTCCGAGACTGACCCCGCCGCTGCCGCTGCCGCTGCCGCTGCCGCCACCGACTCCTTGCCGCCGCCGCCGCCGCTGCCGCCGCCACCATATCGGAATGTGATGTGCAGCGGGGCGGTAAAGGGTCGCAACTGATCCACCCATTCGCAGGGATCCGCCAGAGGGTGTTTGACTTCCGGGCGGCGTCGGGAGACCGTTGCCGCCGCCGCCGCCCCAGCAGCAGCAGCAGCAGCAGCTCCCGCAACGACCGCATTCAAACCATTGCCGCCGCCGCCGCCATCACCGCCGCCGCCGGGGTAAACAGCGCGCTTGTGACCGTCACCGTCGCGGCCAGAGTCGGTTGACGCCCGCGGGCGCTTGCCGTACACAGGTCGCTGGGCCGTCCTGTCCGGCGGAGGAGGAGGAGGAGGAGGTGGTTCGGGGTCTGGCGTCATTCAAGGAGGTCCGCCTCCAGCTCCACCCGCCAGGTCTATCTGTCGGTGTGGAACGGCATGGTATTTGTACGTTTGTGTCGCCGGTGATGCCACATGCCTACACATGCGAGGACAGCGGTAGCAGCAGCAGTAGCAGCAGCAGGAGTAAAAGAAGAATAAAAGGAATAATACAAATAAGAAGAACAAGCCGTCAGCCTACTAATGAATGATGTTGCAGCGGGCCCCGCGGGTCATCGGCCTAACTTGCATCGCGGGCAGCGACCGCCTCTTGATCAGCGCGAGGTCCCCGTCATGTGTGTCCAACGAAGGAACCGGATCAGGTCGGGCCGGGAAGCGGCAACGAGGGGCGACTGCGGGCCGACCGGGCCCAAACAAAGCGCTGCTGCAGCTGTGAGCTGCCCTCCCGGCGGCTGCTTCCTCGGCTGCTTTCGTGGCTGCAAAGGAAAAGTCAGTCAGTCAGTCAACCGCTGCGCGCCCGGCCCGCGAATTTCGCTGAGTGGGGGCTTGCACCACAGCCCATCCGCGACAACCAAAAGTGGAATTAAAAACCTCGAGGCATGGTTGCCTTGTAACGGTTACCACATGGTGCTTGGCGGCCTCTGTGCGAACGACGGGAATGGAGGAAATGGGTGCACTTCGCTAGAGAGGGCTAGAGACAGCCTTGGTTTCCCGGTGAGAATGAACCTTACCTGTTCGTAATCGTCGGCAAAATCGGTTGCACACGAAGTGTTGTTGGTGGCTAGGGACGTTCTAACAGGTGATGGGAACAACCCGCGACCGGGGGCGCTTAGGCTGCCAAGGAAACGTTTGTCTTTTCCATCCTCCTAGGGATACGGACCATGCATCCGGCTCTTATAATTGGGGCGCTTCAAAGTTCAAACCCTGATGGTGACGCCCGAAGGTGGGCCCCCTGCGTGAAATATTGGTTGCCGAGAATCGCCATGGCCGGCGGTACCGTGATGTGGTGCGCGACGCCCTACGACCGACGACCCACACGCCCCTCCCGGTGACTTCTCCTCACCTCGTGGCCTCCGCGACGGCACACCGGAGAGACAACGGAGACAGACACCTACTTTTGAACTTACCGTACAAGCACAGGCTGCCAAACGGTACGACATGTACGGACTGTACGTCGCGTGCGTGCTGCCCGGATCCCGCCGCGTGTTTCATCCCTGGTAGGTCATCCCCTGCGTCACGCCGTATGCACCCCTTCCGGAGCCGCCCGTTCATCATCTTCCCAGACACGCTTCAGCCATGCGACACACGCCCACACACGCCCACACACGCCCACACACTCACACAGCCAGTTCGCCACAAATACACACACGGGGCGCCCCTTGAGGCGCACCCCCAACCCCCAGGGATCGCGGAAACATACATCATGGCGAACAGGTGCTCAACTGTACGGCATGTACGACATGTGTCGACGTTCCCCACCGCGGGTCCGCGGCCGACATTGTGTGACCTGTACACCTGTACGGCAATCTGCGGCACTCGTCGACGAGTCCTGTCCCCTTCCCCGCCCGCGCCGCACGAACCCCCCCTCCCAGCCTTGTACGGCAACACGGAAATACATCCCTCGTTCCGGTGACCACGGCCTGCCTGCCCCCTCCTCTGCCTCGTGTCCTCTTAACTGCGATCACATCCCTCTTGCTGCTTGCCCCCTCGCAGAACCCTAGCCACGTCATGTAGCCTCCGCGCCCTCCTCCTCCTGCTCAGCCCCCTCCTCCCCCTGCTGGTTCAACCACTTGACGCAAGGATGGCCTCTGGGGCCCGACCTGCCAACCGCCATCACCCGCTGCGAACAGAAACCCTTTAGAGTCTATGCACCGCACGGGACACCGACAACCACCACATCCGCAAGCGGCAGCAGCCGCACCCACCACCGCAGCAGCAGCAGCGCAGCAGTAGCAGTAGAGCAGCAGCAGCAGCAGCAGCAGCCGCCGCAGCAGCACCCACCTGCCTACCTTCCTACCAACGGTACCTTCCTACCCAGCATTCGAGCAAGCTGATGAGTGTGGGGGCTGGTGCGCTTGCCACGGGCAGGAATCCGTGGGCAAGGGGGCAGATGGCTGGAGGGCTGGTCAGTCAAACCGCCGAACGCCGACACGCCCACCTTCGAACGACGGTACGACACATCCCATCACCCCCACCCGCCCCCGCACTCGCATCCACCATCCCCCCGCACATCCGCCGGCCCCCGCCGCCATCCCTCAGCCGCCGCCATTCCCTGCGGGTGCCGCCACCGCCGCGGTCGGCTCCGCGCCGCCACCCGCCCCCGCTGCCGCGGTCGCCGACCCGCGGGTCGCCACCCGCCTCGCCACCGCCGCCAGCAGCTCCTCCTTGCGCTTCCGGTCGCCCAGAGGCCGGCACGTCGCCGCCGCCAGGGTCGCCGCCACCGCTACCGCCGAGCCGCGCGTGTCGGGCACATCCCCCGGAACCGCGGGCTGGGGAGGAGCCTCCGAAACCACAGACTGGGGCAATGGCCATGTCATTCCTGGCTGGGGCAAGTGAAGGTCGGGGCGCTGCTGGTGCTCCTGCTGACGAGCTGTAGCATCAGGCTGGCTGTGCGGCGGGTGAGCCGCCGCATCCACGGGAGCCGACCCGCGGGACTGCTGAGCCATGGG
This sequence comes from Eudorina sp. 2006-703-Eu-15, assembly GCA_003117195.1. Lineage (NCBI taxonomy): Eukaryota > Viridiplantae > Chlorophyta > Chlorophyceae > Chlamydomonadales > Volvocaceae > Eudorina > Eudorina sp. 2006-703-Eu-15. The sequence continues at coordinate 393,031 of BDSI01000086.1, forward strand.
TCCGCCCGCAGCCACCGAGAGAGCAGCGCCATCGACAGCCTCTGCCGCCACGCCCCCGGCGGGAGCGGGACCGGAAGCGGCGGCGGCGGCAGGAGCAGCGGCGGCGGCGCCGCCGCCAGCAGCGCCCGAGGCACCCGCCGCCGCCGCCGGGACTCCCGCGGGGCCGGTGTACGGCACGTGGCTAGAGGTCTGTAGCAAGTACCCTGCCGGAATACCCTGCCCCCTGGAGCCCACAGGGTCGGCTGTAGCAAGGGCGCCCTGCCCAGCGGCTGCAGCAGGGCCCGCCGCCGCCGCTTCGTGCATCCGTGCAACCCCATCCGCTCCCCGTACAGCCACTGCCGGCGGCGCCGCTGGGCCACCGGTGGGCCCGGCGTCCGCCGCGCCCCGGGCCAGCGGTTGCGTCAGATTCGCCGGCACCGGCAGCGCGCCAGCCGTCGGCGCCGAAGCCGCCGCCTGCAGTACAACCTCCTGGTTGGTTGACGGCTGGTGTTGTCCTTGCTGTGCCGGCGGCGCGCGCAGCGGCGTGCCGGGCAGCACCGGCAGGTTATCACGCAGCGGGCGGCGGGGCGGGTCCGCCGCCGTCGCCGCTGTCGCCGCCGTGTGTCGGTACGCGACCTGCACTCGGACCCCCCCGGGTTTCATCCGCTCCAAACAGCGGCACAGGTCCGCCAGAGGGTGCTCGACCCCCCGACCAGTAGCTCTGGGTCTCGCCGCCCCTGGAGCGACGATTCCCGGCGCCGAGCCGGGTCCGCGTCTGGCGCCTGTGCCGCCTTGCCACAAGGGCACATGTGGCGCCGCAGGTACAGCCGCCGCCGCAGCAGCAGCCGCAGTAGCACCCAGAGCCGTCGGCGCATAGCCGGCGGAGGCGGCGTCGCCGCCGCCGCCGTCACTCGCGCGCCTGCGGCTGATGCTGCCGCTGCCGCCGCCGCGGTCGGCTTGATCATCCGACGGCGACCGCGCACGCTTGCTGTGGCCCGGCGACGGCTGCGCGCTGCCGTACGGACCGTTGCCGTACGGAGAGCCATATGCCGGGGGTGGTCCGTACCCGGGTGGAGGATGGCCGTACGGCCCGTAATGAGGCGGTTGACCGAAGCCAGGTGCCGGGGGCGAACCGTACGGCGGGGCCGGGTACGGTGCTCGGTACGAATCGCTGTACTCACGATTGGAGGGATAGGGGTGAGGGTAATGATAAGGTTGCTGCTGCATGGGTGGATTGTACGTCGTCGGCGTGGGTCCATGTTGACCGTAGTAGGCACTGCGGCGTTGGGGATCATCGGGCCCCATCGCGTACGGCGGTCCGTACGGCTCTGGGGGACCGCCGTACGGTCCATACGGCCTCCCGTAGGGGGGCCAAGGAGGGGCAGGTACCCCGGGGGCCCCCGGGCCGGCTGGTCCGTACGGGTCGTTGGAGTACGGATGGGCCCCGTGCTGCGGGGTGTACGGAAAGGCCGAGCCGACGTGCGGATGGGGGAGGGTCGGGGGAGGGTACGCCTCCCCCGGCGCCGGCGGCTGCGATGACTGTTGCTGCCCCTGCCCCTGCCCCTGCCCCGGCTCCTGGTGTTGCTGCGGCTGTGGGTGCGGGGTCTGCTCGCCATACTGCTGGTGCTGTTGGAGTGGCTGCTGCTGCGGACCTTGATGCGTCTGCGGCTGCTGCTGCTGCCCCACCAGCGGCTGCGCCCCGGACTGCTCCTGCTGCGGGGCCGTCGACGAAAGCAGCCCCCGCCCCGCCGGCGCCGCCGCCGTCGCCGCTCCGTCCGATCCGGATCCCGATCCGGAGGGTCCAGCTGCGCCGGCTTCGGTAGCGGCCGGCGGCTGCAAGCGCGGGTCTCTCTGCACCGCGGCCTGGGGGCCCCAGCCCGCGCCGCCAGCCCCTTCGCCGCCGCCGCCGCCGCCGTGAGAGGCCGCAAGCGCGTCCGCCGGCGGAGCGCCCTGCGCCGCATCGCTACGCGGAAGCCCGCCGCTCCCGCCGACAGCCGTGTCGTGCACAGGCCCCGGCGGGTTGGTTTGCGGGTGGGGCATGCCGGGATAGGGGTAGCCGGCGCCGGGGGGCGGCGGCATGTAATGCGACGGCGGCGCCGGCTGGCCGTACGGCCAGTGACCGTACGGATGTGAACCGGGCGGCGGCGGTGACGCGTAGGGGTGTGGCCCGCTGTACGGCGGACGGAACTGTCTGGGGTCCTGGCTAGCGCCGTAATACGCCGTACCTGCATTCGCATCACCAAGTCCTTGCCCGCCGGTGCCGCCATTGGCACCTCCGTCGCCTCCCGCGCCCCCGCCACCACCACCGCCGCCGCCGCCGCCAGTACCCCAGCTGGCGTCTGGGGGGCGGGCACCTGCCGCCGGCTGCCACGAACGGCCATCCCAGACCCAGTTACAAGGCTTTGGATCCACCGCGGCACCGGCACCCGCGCTCGGCGGGGCCGCCGACCCCGAACCAGATCCAGATCCACGTCCAGCTTCGGCGCCGTACGGCGCCAAGTCTGTTGGGGCATGCAGGTATCGGTGCTCCGCCGGGTGATTCGCGAACGGCGGGGCCCGCCCTGGAGCTCCAGGATAGGGGTACCCCGGGCCTGACCCGGGTGGCTGCCTGCCTGTTGCGGGACCCGGGGGGTACTCCAGTGGGGGCTGCCCTGGGGCTGTGACGCCTGGGGGAGGAGGTCCGACTGTTGGGGCTGCACCCGGCGGTGGCGGTCCGGGGTTCGGCGCGTTACCGTGGCTCCACATCATGCCGCCCTGGGGCGGCGGCGCCTCCGCGGGGGCCGGCTGGCCGGCAGCGGCGCTGGGTGGGTGCGCGCCGGAACCCGGGTAGGGACCGTAGTTGTAGTCCATTCACTTGCTGTGGAGGCGGGACGGGGAAACGGGCGGCCCGCTGGGATGTGGTACGGGGATCACCAGTGGCGGGAACCATAAGGCAGCCAACCTTTAATATTGATGACAGAATATCATTGACATGTTATATTGGTTCCGAAACGATTTGACTCCCGCAGTCAGCGCCGGCAAACAGTCTTAACGTAAGCCGTTGAAGGGCAAACGAATACGTTATACTAAGTAGTATAAAAAGATTTCGATTATCACGCAAGCGGCAATACACAGCAGTCATAGGCCATGACCGTGGGCCATGTTATGGAACAGATGATACTTTGGGGCCTACCTTTGCTTTCAGTTGTGAAGCGACGATTCAAGAGTTAAAGCACAGGACGTTGCTGGTCCGTTGAACGGCAGAACGCACACAGAGACATTGTCTTAAGAGCCTGCAAACGTGGATGTGCTTTAGTAAATGCGCCCATTTGTGCAAGCCCACGATCAATCAACACGACGGCCGCTCGGCATGTCGGCAGTCTCCGCTCTCGGCAAGTCGGCATGACCGAATTCGGTTGGACAGGCAAACGGATTCGGAGCTTAATCAAGACAGAGTGACAGACATAAGTTGGCCCGGAGTCATTTATCTTGGCTTCTATCCCAATAGCCTGTTGCGCAATAGCTACAGGAGACTTGCTAGCCCGTACCACGTTTCCCGTTCCTTACGGTACTGTAGGCATGCTCATGTCAATACCATATCACCCACCACCAAACTGTAGTGTAAGACATGCGCGAACGCGAAATGTCTGCAGAGTTGTTCGAGTTTGCGAGCTGTTCAATTGTCGTTGTGAGCTTGTTTGCATGATAGCGCAAGCGTTGTATTTATGCGTGCACTTACTGATTTGTATTATCACTTCTTATAATTTCACTGCAGAAAGGTTGGGTTAACGATAAACCGTCTTTCCGAAAGGAGCATTCCGCGCGCACGAGACACGACCCGTCACTCGATGAGCCGCAGAGCGCACCAGTAACAACGTATCTTCTTTCGAAGTGCAGTTTCAGATGCATTTGGTGATGTCATCGCTCAGCACGCGCCATAAGGACGACTTGCCATCGTAAATCGGGCAGGGACACGTGACCGCTCGTACACCCTCTCCTATTCTGCTATTTAGCGCTTTCATTACGTGCTTATCAGTCTACCATCTATGGCTTGCTGCTGTGTCTCCTACCGCAACATCAGCGTCATGAACGCCTGGTCCCCGACTCCCCTTGAAGATTACCGGTACATGTCGCACCCGGAGGGCACCCTCAGACCTACCCGTTCCTCTCCGGACAACCCCCCGTGTACCCTCGCATGACCCAACCACATGTGTACTGCAGCTGGGGTACACGGTGGAGCTGCCGTACATGAAGACCATGGAGGCCATCCAACATGAAACGCTTGACGACCATCCAACTCATCCAACCACCCAGAGTGCGTTGCGTGGGGGCTTCGACGCCCGGACCCGTCCGAAACACAGCCGTTGCGGCAGCATCAGCGGCGGCAGCGGCACCTCAGCAGCAGCACCATGCACTAATCGCACCACTAGCAACAGAAGCAGCATAAAATTGGGCTGCCTGGGGGGACGGCTGCCCGGGTTGGCTGGGTTTTGGGGGCTTTGTTCCCCGGCCGCCCTGCAGCCCTGCCCGCTGCGATGACCCCGATAGCTGGACGAAGGCGCAGGAGGGCAGCGAGGCAGGTTGCCGCAGCGGGGCATGGCCTCGGAGTCCTCAAGTGTCTGCGCCCGAGATGCAGCGTGTCTGGGGTCGTGTCGGTCGGCTTGCGGTTCCGACCTCCCCTGTGTTGGTGGGCGCGTCCAGGTGCGCGGTGTGCTCGCTACCTCCTGGGCCCACGGGTTCCTCGCGACGCACGAGGGGGAAGTTCTGGTCATCCGTGGTGACGGACCCACGGGTCGAACAGGGTCGGACCAACGGGTGTGCCCCGGGTATGCGGAAGACTGAAACTGTGAACCTTGGGTTAGTCCGGAAATCGCGGGGGTCACCACCCCCCAGTGCGCTTGTGTCCCTCAGGCAGCTGCCGCTGCTGCTGCCCCCTGCCCCGTCCACAGCACCATGGGAGTCCCCTACAGGGTGTGGGGGGTCCTGTCGTGATCGGTTGATTCGTTCAGCCGGTAAGACGGCGTGCGTTGTGGGTTGGGTTGGTTTCGTTCACTGACTATTTGCTGTTGCACCGGCGTTGAATGATGGCGTTGATGATGTTACAATTGACCCCGCGGGTCGCAGACATGTGCGAACGACGGCGTACGCAGGCTCCCTTCCGACCTCCCTTGGGTTCCCTGCTTGGGCGCCTGAGTTGACGGATCGGGTAATGATGTGCTGGTATGTGTGGTGATACCCGGTGGTACGCGCTACGAGTATGTGCCATAGGGAGCCGGGAGCGGTAGTCATATCAATCTCTGGCGTTCCGGTACGGCAACAACGTTGGGAGCCCTTCTGTCGAGTATCGATTGCATGTTTGGGTGCTGCAGGTTTGCCTTTGCGAAGTGATCGCTGATCGGTATACCCTTGTACCGGAGCCATCCCATGCCATCAACCGAAGCCGTACACGGATGTGCGGAATAAGGCGTCGATTTGATATATTGTATCTATTACATATTGCTGACAATTGATCGGCTTTAATCGTAGGCTCCTGGTGCCGGGGTTTTATGCGTTGACCGTCGCCCTCATCTTCTGAATCAGGAGCCTGCGAAACATGCAGTTACCATTTGCTATAGGTTTGGTTCTTTTAATATGGGGCAAATCTGCTTCTGGAGCGAGACTGATCGGTGACCAGATTCCTGGGCAGATGCGCGCGCAAGTCCCACCGAAATGGCCGGACACGTATGAGGTATGCGCAAATTATGTTGGTTTGCATTGGTCTCACGTGTAAATTCCCGGTCCAATGCGGTTAGGGTTTTGACAACGCCACAGCATCATCGCGGAGTGGTGAAGTTTTGCCGCTCTGCCGCTCTCACTGTGTTTTCCACTGCAGATGGAGTACACGCTATCGCTGCCTTACCTTCAAACTTTACAGCCTGGCGGCCTCAGGCACGTAGGGTTATGAAACTGGTCCGCTGTGGCCACGTTGGCAGGCGCCTTTCCTGTGTAACAAGCCAATCACAGCTCCTCAAACCCAATTGCTGTCACCAAAATGGTTTAATATCTACCACAGAAGTTGGTGATCGACCTTATGACGTGTGCCGGCAACCCCACATGGTGCCCGGACAACCCACTCGATAATCCGCACTCATTCTGTTGCATCCCCAAACAGGATTAGCGCCGTAGACATCACAACGCCGTCCGCACTACATGACATGGCAGGCGACGCAGAAGCTCTCTCGGGGTGTCAGATCGGCAGCCTCCTACGATCCCGTTGAGGAACGCGTCGCTCGACCGCTCGTTCCGGCCCCCTCCCAACCTGCACTCCCCCCTCTCAGGTACCCGGTGCACATCTGGTGGGACGGCCCCAACGGCAAGTACCGCTTCGACGTGTACAACGGCCTGGACAGCCAGGGCTACAACACACCGCTGGTGGGTGGAGAGATGTACGGCATGCTGGTCCCCGCATGGCCGGCACTTCCGCCCCGCGGGGGTTCACGCCCCCCGGAGGGGTTCACAGTCCGTGTCGCCGCCATTGATTTTAATGCGCGCCCCAGCTGCGCAGGACGGTTCGCTTGCATGTCCCTCCCCAGTGGCCTCTTGCAGCAGCGCAGTTTGAATGTGACATCGGTAGATCTACCGATGTCCTATACTCCCCAGTCCCCACGCGCTGCCCCTGTCGAGGCTGTCAAGCCGCCCTTACCTTCCTGTCAGCGCAGTTTGACGATTATGTCTATCACTTCCCTTCCACGTCGCTCGGCCGTCCCTCTCTCTCTGCATGCCTCGCGCACAGCCAGCCCAGCATCCCCACCACTTCGCGGCCGCCGTGGTTCCCCCGCTCCCTCCCCACCTCCCCCTCCCGTTGCCTCATCGACCCCCATTATTTATCAAGACAGCGAATCAAGACAGCGAAACCGCAAAAAGTCACCAAATCGTTCGTTACTTGTCGCGACGGACGAGGGTGACGCTGCGTTGCGCACCTCACCCTCCCTTCTTCCTCCTCTCCTCGGGCAGCAGCGCAGCTTCAAGCCTGCAACCTGTCCACCAATGTTTCCCGTACTCCGCTCCCCACTCTCGGTCCTCCGCTCCCTCCCCTCCCTATCTGCCCGCCCTGCCCTCCTGCTCTCCTCCCTACTCCCCTTGCCCCCCCCCCCATCAGGGCACCAGCTGGAACCTGTACCCGCGGATCACGGAGCTGGCCTGCGACTTCAGCAACAGCACCGTGGGACCCACCATCAGCGGCCAGCAGCAGCAGCTGATGCTGCAGCTGGGCCTGGGGGACGGGGAGAGCAGCACGGTAGGTGGGCTTGGCGGGGAGGGAGGGCGGGGCACGCGAGTTGTATGCAGTCAGATGTGCAGTGGCGGTGGGTGGAGGGAAAGGAGAGATGGGAAATGGGAGGGAGAGGTGTGTATGGGGGGGGTGGAGAAAAAGGGCAGAGGGGTCTGGAGGTGGAGAGCAAGGGAAGGTGCTGGGTGGGGTGATATGGGTTCTCGTGCGTCCTCACAGTCTCGCCCCTCCCACTGGACGCACCACAACACGGCAACTACCACTGCAACCGCATCCACAACCGCATGGCGCAACCACCATGGGCATGAGGATGTCAGACACGTGCTGAAGATGAGAAGCATGTTCTACTCGACTGCCCGGCTTACGATGCAATACGCGCTGAGGAAGGGTTCCACCGCCCTAATACGATGAGGGAGGCGATTGCCTGGGATCCGGCTCGTTTGGCAAAGATGTTGGAGCGCATGTGGGCTCACCGTAATTCTATCGTGCCCTTTGGGCGCTAGTCTCGTCGACTCCTGTTAATGCGGTATTGCAAACCAGTGCTTTTGGGCGTTTTGTTTGCCCTTGGGCCTCCGGCTCGTATGGGTATGTGCAGGTATGGGGTTACGCACCCCCAACCATGTAACACACACACAGACACGTGCTGCATGGAGCGGGGTGCTAACTTCCCGCTTGCGTGGGCGGCTGTGGTTGCCGGCCCCTCCCCCTCCGCCGCTGGCCGCCGCACAGCCGCTGCCGGACATCAGCGGCTGGTCGTACGCGGGTACGGCCCAGGTCCGCAACTTTGAGGCATACGTGTGGCAGTTGTCCGTACGCAACGGTGACAAAACCGCCAACTACCAGTTCTTCACGGCGCACAACGGCTGGCCGCTGCGGTTCCACATGATGGGCCGCAACATCCTCACGGGTGGGTGGGTGGGAGGGTGGGGCTGGGCTGCTGAGGGGTGTGCTTTGAGTTCAGAAGCGAAGACAAACCCAAGACGTGGTCGTGGTCATAGGGGTTGGGTCAGGCGGTATGTGAGGACGGGGGCGTCGCGACCGTCTCCCTCAACCTCCCTCAACCTCTATCCCTCCCTGCAAGCTGACGCGCTTTCGGCAGAGCAGCGGCAACCGCCACACCTAGCCAGGCGCTTTCTGCGGTTCCGCCGACCCGTGGTTCGGCGCTGCCAGCCCTCACCTTCGCGCATCCCCAACCCGACACCGCGCCCCTCTCAACGGCCACAACCGTCTCCGCCCCCGAACCCAAACCACCGCCCGTAAACGTCGCCACCGGATCCTTCATCCTTGCTCTGGCAGTGTGGGCCAGTCCGGCGCGGCGGGCGACCCCCATAGGTAGACATTAGACATAGGTACTTTAAACTGGGTCTCGTATCCCGTCTTCCTGTGCTTTTCTACCCTCATGTCCGCCTGTGTCCGTCCGCCCTGGTTTCGTCCAACCCATCGACCCACCCTCACCCGGACCCGGCCCCTCCGCAGGCTCCCACTTCGACGAGTACGTGGTGGAGTTCACCCGGTTCAAGCCCGGGCCGGTGCCACAGTCGGCCTTCGAGCTGCCGGAGCTGTGCAAGAGCGCGCGGGCGCGGGCGGTGTCGGCGGAGCACATGGGGGGGGTGGCGGCGCGGCTGGGGACGCTGCTGCCGGCGGCCCGCGTGGGGGCAGGTGGGCGGGGCCCTGCGGTTGTACCCTTAAAACCACCGGGAAAGCTGTGCGCTGCTGGGCGGCAGCGTTGTGAAGCAGCTGGCGTAGGGGAGGTGGCGACGGCTCCGGCTCGGCTGTGGAGGTGGCTCCTGACACACCGGGAGCGGGGGGAGGGTGGCTGGGCGAGGTGGTCAGGTCCCCAGGCGCCACAGCACACGGCAGACGGCCGGTCCCAGCCCCGTCAGTCTCCGGACGTGTTGTCCTGAGCGGACCTTGACCCGGGCGGGGCGTCAGGCTTAGCTCTAGGGACCCCGACCCCTCGTCGGGAGTCCGGAGGCACCGCACCGGACCCAGCAACCAAAGCCTTGGGGCCAAAACCCTTGGGACCAAACCCTTGGGAAGGCGCTATTCCCAGCCGGGGCGGCGTTGCGGAGAGGGACTGGCTTTGGCCCCACGGCTTGGAAATCCAGGCGGTAAGGCTGCAGAGCCTGGGCCCCAAAGGCCCCAGCGGAGCCTCCCCACGCCCTCCTCACCTTGGGGAGTGGGGCGGGGCGCGTATAGGAAGCTGGTACACATATTCAGTGGGGCGGGGAGGGGGCGACGGGAGGACTGGGACAGGAGAGCGCACCCCCGGACGTAGAACGCAGGACGCAGCACCTGTCCCCCCCGCGCCGCCTGCCGTCCCTGCTGCGCGTCTCCTCCTCGAAATGTCCCCTCAGCGTCTCACCGTTGTGGAGTTGGCCGTCTCTCTCTTTCCGAAACCACCGCCCCCATGACTGACACCCCCTCCAGGCCCCGTGTCCGGCCTCCTGAACGAGCTGCGCACCCGCTCCGAAACCGTCTGGGAGGCCAACGCCCGCCTCGTGGAGGAGCACAACCGCCTGGCCGGCCGGCCGGCCGGTGCAGTCGCCGGGGGGGCCGCCAACGGCGCGGGCCCCAGCTACACCCTCTCCCTCAACCACTTCGCTTACATGAACCACCAGCAGTGGGCGGCGACCATGCTGGGCGCCCTGCCCGCCAAGAAGGAGAGGAAGAGCAGCGCCGCCGGCCTCTCCTCCTCCGGCTCCGCCTCCACCTCCTCCGCCTCCAACCGGTTGGGCTCCTCCGCGGCGCTGGGCACCTACCGGCGGGTGCTGCGGGACGAGGAGCTGCCGGCCTCGGTGGACTGGCGGGGCACAGGGGCGGACGGCCCGGGGGTGAAGGACCAGGTCTCCTGCGGCAGCTGCTGGGTGAGGGGCCTCTCGGGGGGGGGGTCTCGGGGGAAGCCGGGGGGCGGGTGGCGGTTGTGCACGCGCGCGCGCGTGTGTGTGTGTGTGCTTAAATAAGAGACCCGCCCGACCCAAACCAAGCGTGTGTGTGTATACACGGGTGGGGCGTTTGGCTGCATGTGTGTTTGGGCGGTAGGCGGTTGGTGGTCGCCGAACTGGGCTGCTGCTGTCGGGCGTCCACCCCCCTCCGCTCGGCGCTCGCCCGTCCGCTCCGCCACCGTCCGCCGGCCTCAGTCGTTGAAGTGGTGGGTGGGTATGTCCGCATCGTCGTTGCGTTGTGGACTACATGCCGCTCCCTCCTTCCACTCCGCCGCTGTCCTCCCTCAACCTCCCTCAACCTCCCCCAACCTCCCCCAACCTCCTGCAGGCCTTCAGCGCGGCGGGCGCCATGCAGGGCGCCTGGTTCAACGCCACCGGTGAGCGATGGGGCTTGGGTCGCGGACTGGGCCGGGGTCGCGGAAGGCTGGGAATGGGATGGGGGATGGATCGCATCGTTTGTGCGATGTGACGGGCTGAACCGCAGCCCCCTCCGCACCGGCAGCGGGCGGGTGGTGTTCGTGCCGCTCAGCACAGCACAGCACAGCCCCCTCCTCACCGCACGGTGCGGATGGTGGCGGGGCCTGGCCCCGGGGCCCCCCAAACGACCCGCTGTGGGGCGTCCGTCCGTCCGGTCGGGAGTCCGTAAGGCCCTCCATCCACGTGCGCAGTAGCAAGGGGGGGCCTCCCCATGAGATAGGTACACTCGAGAGCCGCTGTCCCCCCCTCCCCCCCTCCCCCCCTCATGCCGCAGGCGAGTCGCTCTCTTTCAGTGAGCAGCAGCTGGTGGACTGCGCCTGGGACTACGGCAACCAGGGTTGCGCGGGAGGTGAGGCTGCTCCTGAGGTTGACGTCCTGACCGTGGGCAGGGAGAGGGGGAAGGGCAGGGGCAGGGGGGCGGGGGCAAGGGAAGGAGCTCAGTAGCAGGGGGCAGGGGCAAGAGGGGGAGGGGAAGGTGCTCAGTGGCAGGGGGCGGGGCGGGGGTAGGGGCAGGGGGAGGGAAAGGGGGAGCCGTGCAGGGATAGTACGAATGACACCACGCACACATTCACACCCTCAGCTCTCAGCTTTACTAGGTATCTCGCGATTTGGTTTTTATGGGCTGGGGCAGGGGCGGTTGTGTGGAGATGTGTATCTCCGTCTCAACCGAGTCACAATGCCCACTATTCCACACACCCACCCACCCACCCCCTAACCATCGCACCCCCCCCCCGCCCCGGGGATGCCCCCTTGGTCCCACTGCTCGGGTCCCACCTCCCAGGCTACATCGAGCCCACCCTGCAGTACGTGGTGGACGCGGGCGGTGTCGTACAGACGGCGGACTACCCCTACCTGGCGCAGAACGGCTACTGCAAGTAAGCACGGGCGGGGGAAGGAGGGGCAGGCGGACCAGCGGGCGGGTGGGTTCAGAGAAGAGACCTGGCCCGACCCGACCTGACCCGACCCGCCCCGACCCGACCCGGGTATGCGAATATGCGAAGAAAGGAAAAGCCTTCGAGCGTGTCAGCGGCGCTTCCTGAGGGCCGGTGTGGGCCCGCGGGGCGTGAGAGGGGCTGCCCTGGGGGGTGGGTTGAATTGAAAAAAGAAATAAACCCGAAGAACGAACTCGGGCACACCCAGCACAGCAACGCCGCGAGGGGTGGGTGGGTGGTGTTCCCACCCGGGTGAATGTCGCCCACCACACGCGCCGACGCGCACGCACAGCAACGCCGCGAGTCTTGCCGCCCCTCCGCAGGCCGCCCTGCCACTTGGCCCAAACCTCGCCAAGTTAGGGGCGCCGCCGGGGATCGGGGTCGATAGCTGCACAGGCCAGACCACTCCACTGCCCTCCTCTGCCCTCCACTGCCCTCCACTGTCCCTCCACTGCCCTCCACTGCCCTCCACTGCCCTCCACTGCCCTCCACTGCCCTCCACTGCCCTCCACTGCCCTCCACTGCCCTCCACTGCCCTCCACCGCCCCTCCACCGCCCTCCACTGCCCTCCACTGCCCTCCACTGCCCTCCACTGCCCTCCACTGCCCTCCACTGCCCTCCACTGCCCTCCACTGCCCTCCACTGCCCTCCACTGCCCTCCACTGCCCTCCACTGCCCCTCCACCGCCCTCCACTGCCCTCCACTGCCCTCCACTGCCCTCCACTGCCCTCCACTGCCCTCCACTGCCCTCCACTGCCCTCCACTGCCCTCCACTGCCCTCCACTGCCCTTCCACTGCCCTCCACTGCCCTCCACTGCCCTCCACCGCCCTCCACGCCCTCCACTGCCCTCCACTGCCCTCCACTGCCCTCCACTGCCCTCCACTGCCCTCCACTGCCCTCCACTGCCCTCCACTGCCCTCCACTGCCCTCCACTGCCCTCCACTGCCCCTCCACGCCCTCCACTGCCCTCCACTGCCCTCCACTGCCCTCCACTGCCCTCCACTGCCCTCCACTGCCCTCCACTGCCCTCCACTGCCCTCCACCGCCCTCCACCGCCCTCCACTGCCCTCCACTGCCCTCCACTGCCCTCCACTGCCCTCCACTGCCCCCCCCCTCCACTGCCCTCCACTGCCCTCCACTGCCCTCCACTGCCCTCCACTGCCCTCCACTGCCCTCCACTGCCCCTCCACCGCCCTCCACTGCCCTCCACTGCCCTCCACTGCCCCTCCACTGCCCTCCACTGCCCTCCACTGCCCTCCACTGCCCTCCACCGCCCCTCCACCGCCCTCCACTGCCCTCCACTGCCCCGCCACCGCCCTCCACGGCCCTCCACTGCCCTCCCAGGGGCCCCCTGGCGCCCACCTTACGTCAGCCCCTCGCCGGCGCCGGCGCCAGCACCCCTCGCCACCACAGCGGCAGCAGCAGCAGCAGCAGCGGCGCCGGCAGCGTCAAGAAGCCCGAGTCGGTGGCCCGCTTCAGTGGCTACGTCAATGTGGCGCCTCGGGACGAGGGCGCGCTGAAGGAGGCGGTGGCGCTGTTCGGCCCCGTGTCGGTGCTGATGAACGCGGCGCGGGTGCCCTTCAAGTTCTACTCGGAGGGGGTGTTCTTCGACGCCGAGTGCGGCGAGGTGGGGCGGGGAGGGGAGGGGGAGGCGGAGGGGGCGAGAGAGGGGGAGGGGGAGGTGGAGGGAGAAGGGGGGAGAGAGAGGCGGGGCGAGACAGTGCCACCGACGTGTGTACGGGAGGGGGAGAGGGGAGGGAGGGCGGAGGGAGGGGGTCAGTGTGCTTTAGGTTAAAATTCTGACTCTTGGCCCTGACCATGACTTCGGGATGGGTGGGTTCTGCCCTCAATTGATCCTGACCTGGCTGGAGCCCCCGGGGCCCCCTGGCCCTCCTGCTCCGGATTCCCCCTCCTGCCCCTCCGACAGTCCCCCGACTTTATGGACCACGCCATCTTGCTGGTCGGGTACGGCACCACCCCGGAGGGTGTGGACTACTGGCTGATCAAGAACAGGTGCGGATGTGGGGAGGGGGCGGTTGGGGGGGGTGCGGGTTCGGGGGGTGTGGGGGTACAGGGCGCACCGGCGCCGGGGGATCGGAGGAGCGGCGCGGCGTGGCCAAGATCCTCTGGTGTTGGGGGGGATGCCCGGTGGAGCTCTCAATTATTATTAGGATGTTACAGCGGACCCCGCGGGTCATCGTTGACAGCCAACGGCGACAGCCGAAGCTTCCTCACCATACACTGCATAAACGAACTTGCGCCACCATGGCGCTCCGGACAGGCTCCCCAAGTGCACCGAAGACACTCCCCGGGCCCACACTACCAGGGAACCACCCCGTTCCTGAGAACCAACCATGGCAAGGGATAAAGCCCGCTCAGGGGGAGTTAGCCACCAGGGCGCCCCTATTAGCGAACCACCACCCCCACCAAGGCGGGGTCACTTCTCCAGCGGTGGCCCGTAGTCTTGGAAGGCCACGGGGGCTCGCGAGTCACCATTCAGGGGCCTGCCCGTACGGTCCCACCGGGCCGAAAAAACTGCCCACACCTAGCGATAGCTCCACTGGGCGTCAGTGCCCTGACCACCCGCGGTCTATTACGACAGAGTACCTACAGGGCTTAAGAATCCTGGCCTGACGGAACCGGGCCTCGGCACACAAGACGACCGTCCTGCACTTTAAGGATCGGGTGTGTAGCCCCCACCGCTGACCACCCTTTCACTGGGACTCCCAGCTCAGCGAAGTCGTAGAGATCTGCTGGCATCTGCGGGGGGGGTGTTGCCTTGGTGGGCGGGGGCGTTGCCTGATTGGGTTGCTCGGTATTGTAGTTGTGGCGGTTAGGGTATGAAGGGGGGAAGGTGTGGTGCGGTTGGTTGGCCTACATCCCTGGAGGGTGTCAACCAACTCAATGATGTGTCATCCAGCCCACATACCGCCCGCCTGGATCCCCGCCCCGCCCCGCCCCGCTGGGCTCCTCCTGAGTAGTCTGGACCCACCTGCCTGTGTCCCTGTCCCTCTCCCTGTACCCCACCTCCCCCCCTTGGCCCCCAACACCGTGCCGCCCGGCCCCGGACTGCGCGCGGCCGCGACACCGCCCGCCCCCGACCTTGGTCCTACCCCCTGCACGAGCTCAGCTGGTCAAAGTACTGGGGCATGGACGGGTAGGCGCCGCAGGGTGTGTATGTGTGTGTGTGTGGCTGTGTGCGCGTCGTCCGTCCGTCTGTCTGTCTGTCTGTCTGTGTCCGACACACGGGCGGGTGGCGGGAGGCACTTGGGGGGAAGGCTCTGGTTCCCCCATGCGGCGGCCCTTGAGCTGCGGGAGCGGATATGATATATCAGCGGATATGATCGTTTCGACAGTCTGGTAGCGTGCGGACAGTCGCATCTTCGATCTTGCACCTGGGGCCAGTTGTGGGCACCTGCCGGGGGCTTGGTGGTGGTGGCGGGTGGTCCCTCCCCGCCTCGCACGGTGGGCTCTGTTCGGAGGGGAGGTGGCTGTGAACGGTTTAACCGGCCATCACCTGCCTACCTTGTTGCGCGGTCCGCCCGCACGAGCCTCATCCGCCATCCACACATCCCTACTGCGTCCTGATGCGGGTGCCTCGCCTCGGGCCCGCCACGTCGCCTCCCCTGCCCTTCCCTCATCGCCTCCTTCCCTCCCTCCCTCGCCTCCCTCGCCCCGCCCTCCCGCGCCGCCTCCCTCGCCTCCTCCCGTCGCGGGTGGCCTCTCTCCCTCCCTTCCTCGCAGCTACGCGCGTGTGGCCCGCAAGGGCAACGACTGCGGCATCACGACGGACCCGGTGCTGGCGGTGGTGGAGGGCAGCGCGCTGGCCAGGCACATGGCCTCGAGCGACTGATTGGGGGGGTGGCAGTGACAGTGGCAGTTGGGGGATGGGGAGGAAGAGGGCGGCAAGCTGCAGCGGGCGCCACCGCCGGGGAGGGGAGGGGAGGGGAGGGGAGGGGAGGGGAGGGGAGAGACACGAGGACGAGCAGGGCGAGTCAAGGAGACGGAGGAGGGGACAGAAAGGGAGAGGGGAAGTGGAGGACTCCACGGGGTCTTGAGGGTGGCGGTGGTGGAGAGAGAGAGAGAGGGGAAGGGGTTCTTCGGGTGCAGGGCCCGTGTGGGTGCTCGCGAGTCATGGCAGGTGGCAGGTGGCCCCCGGGGTGTCTGTGCCGCGGGTGCATCCCCGCCGCGTGGAGCTGGGACACGTGCGGCGGTGTGGGGCGCCACCCGTGGTGAGAGGAATGGAGGCCAGAGGGGGTTTCGCGTAGGTGCGCAGGCGTGTGCAGGTGGTTTGTCTGGGACTACAGCAGGTGCGCGGGCAGGCAGGTTTGGCAGAGGGCGCAGAACCTAGTTCTACACATGCATGGAGCGATGGAGGCGTCTGACAAGTGGAGAGGGCTTCTTCTCTGAACAGCACACACGTGGCCGCCGCTCTTCCACTCGTCGTGACCCCGTAACGCTAGGGTTTGATCACTGCATTCCGGGTGCCGTTTGCCATGCAAAGATGGCCCGGCCAGTTGGGAGCCGGGGAGGATGACGCCCTCGGGGCTGCGGAGACCCTCTGCAGAGGGCGCTGGTCCAGCGGGTGACTCCCGCCGCCGGCTGTCGCGCGGGTCTCGCTTTCGTCCATCTCCGTCCCCGCAGGCGCACCATCGTTGCAGCCGATGGAAGGCCAGGGGTTCAGAAGATTAGTTGGCAACCAAGGTCGGGGGAAAGGGGGGTTGAGTCACCCCGTTTTGCCCGAAGGAGGAAAGGGCCGTCTGCGGTTTGTCGCAATTGCATATTGTTACGCCTTCAACGTCGCCGTTTACTCTATAGGGTCACATGTCTTTCCGAAGGGACAATTCGTCGTTTGCAGCGCTACACCCTACGTACGGCCGCTGGGTTTGAGACCCAGCCGCAGGGCAATCCAGCCGTCGAGTTGCCCCTTGACACAAGGTAGTCAACTGGCGGTTACTAATGGAGGCTTCGAACCGCAGCCGCGGCTGCTACGGCGACCGCTGCCGTGATCGCTGCCCTCCACTGCCCATCCTTGCCAGCCTTGCGCCGAAAGGCGCCGAAATGGCAACCATCTTCTATTAGATGCACGGCTGATATCCCGGAATTCAAAAGTTTCAGCGACTTGGTCCTCAGGTCTGGATACTATTAAATCTAAGGTTATTGATTATTTTAAAGGTGCTTTAACGGGATGAGAGCCGTGATTCCAAGGGTGATATGCAGACTGACTATATTAGCGCACGCCTCTCGACCTGATGACTCAGCTTGGTTATCCGTTATGCGTGAACCTGCGTGAATGGTCAACCGACCGACGGAGCGCCGACCACCGGGGTGGACGTCCAACCAAATTGTTGGGATGCCCGGCGTCCGAATGATCAGGAGAGAATGCGCGGCTGATTCGGACCCAGCCGCGATCTGGGAGGGCGGCGCGACAAAGGCCCGAGGCTGGCATGCCGACTGGAACATGGACAGGCGTGCAGTCTATCCAGCAAGCACCCCTAAAACCGTCTGCGAAAGCACTGAATAGTTCCTATCGGAGCAAGGCTGGCAAGGATGGGCAGTGGAGGGCAGCGGTCGCCGTAGCAGCCGCGGCCGCGGTTCGAAGCCTCATTAGTAACCGCCAGTGGACTATCTTTTCTTCCAACTTAACAGCGGTCGTACGTAGGCTGTATCATGGCTGGAAACAACGAAATGTACCCTCGCATAGACAAGTGGCATTCAGTAATTGGCGACGTTGAAGGTGTATAGTATGCAATGCTGACAAGAAGCTTTCTACTGGCAAAATGGTTACGGTATCGGGCATAAATGATTGAACCTGGTCATAAGATTTTGACAGCAAAAATAGTATATCACATCATAGAGTGCTATGATCTCGGTTTAAATTATAACGTTCAAGGTCGTTCCACGTTCGTGATGGTAATCTGCGTTTCCAACTGGCTTCTCGGAACCCCGGCCCGCCTTCGTATCGCATTCATAGATCATAGATCGCCGCGCATTTGGTAATACCCCATATTAGCATCAACTACCTTGAACAACCCCACTGTATTGATTTGTGCGGGTTCCCTCAGCTCCGTATGCAGTGCTTAGTCAGCCCGCTTACGATGCTTGCCTAAGAATGTTTATTAGGTACGCAAAACAAAATCGAACGAGTGTTGATTTGTTAAGAAAATATATAGCAAGTCGTTTTTGTCAGGTGCAGGACATGTTGAGGGAGCTGTCGACGTGCAGCGACTTACGCGGAAGGCAGGCCTTTTGCTGACCGGGCGAACAGTGTGACATAAAGCAGTACCACAATTATTCCTTCTTAGTTATTTGGGTACTCGCGCTGTAGTCAAAATCCACATTACCAACAACACTTCTACCTGCCTTGGCCAGGCCCGCAGGGCTGCCTGTGCAATTTAGAAGAAAATATCTTATAGCTTTAGCATCTCTTACGACTATCTGAAATCCATTAATAGCGTGCAAAGATGATAGACAGCGGGCCGTCCTGGAGGACATCATCGCGGCGACAGCACCTCCGCCTGAAAATTTCCGGTTTTGGATTGTTGCTGATTTGTTTTGCATCAGGTTAGTATTGAATCCATCAAATGCCAATCAACACAGACGATTTATCGCATCCATGCTTCGGTGCGTTTCACGTTGATAAGACTCAGAATGAATGCATGTGCAAATAGCTTGACCGGTTGACGTGACATGCAAGTGGGTCAAGTGCGGGTAGAACGGTCGTGCCTTCACGGAAGTTTTTCGTTGATTAATTCTTCTGAGGCATGCATAAGCTTGGTCACAGAAGTAGTAGCCATTTTATGTCCATTCGTACCTTGTCACCCGCAACTCAGCCTCCGGTCAGTTCGCGATATGTACTGCGTGGTCGAGTTGTGCCAAATCACCCGCGGTTGCCTATCCGTGGGACCGTACGACCAGCAGCTCGACCCGACGTCCTGCTGGGGTGAAGTCATGCACGCGCCCCAAACTCCAGAGTCCTGACACGCCGCCCCGCTTGCGCAACCGGCACCTGCACAGGCTTTGCCACCCTGCGGACTGTGGCGGCCGCTGCGGACGCGGCAGTCGATCAATCTGCTTCTTCGGAGGGCGACGCCCTCTTTGACCACCACCACCAACAGCAGCACCAGCAGCAGCAACAGCCACATAATCGAGCGCTGCTGCATGACTGGGTGCAGGAGCAGCTGCCCGACCCGCGCACAGCCCGCCAACACCGCCACCAGCGCCGGCGGCTGCACCAGGGCTGGAAAAGTAGGGCGGGGCAGGGCGGGACAGGGTGGGGTACGTATGGTAGGGTAGGGTTGGGTAGGGCGCCCCCCGACAAAGTCCACCGCCACCTTCGGGGACCCTACCTCCTAGCTCCTGCCCGGGACTGCATCATTAGTGCGGGCAGTTTGTTGCACCGGGGAGGGGTAAGAGGGGGAAGGGGCTCTGACTTGCCTGCGCCCTGTGGGCGCCCCTCCATGTGGGTGCTCACCCACATGCCCAGTACGAGGGGGCGCATGCATGCAGCAGGGTGGCGGTCGGTGGCGGCGAGGATGGGTTTGGACTTCAGAGCCCTAGGTTGAGTCGCAAGGAAGGAGGTCCCAAGCGGAGCGGGCCCAAGACGGTGCCTCCGCCCGGGTGCCCCGCCCGCCATCAGCGTCAGCGCCCGTCCGCCGCTCTGAACTGCAGCCGTAGTCACCGTGGACTGCAACCGTGGCAGCGCTGAGCTGCCTCACAGCGGAGCCCCGGGTCCGCCTCCCAGTGCGGGGTGGGGTTGTTGTGTTGAGTTGTGTTGCGGTGCTTCCGTTTGTGCAGCGCTCTCTTACGGGTGTGTGCTGGGCGGACGCAGAAGCTTACCGCCGGAGCCTGGAGGGCAGGAAAGCTGTTCGGGCCCTCTCTATAAGTCCCATGAACTGCATGCACGTCACGACATCAGACTTCGTTCAGGGCTGCAGCCTTCATTTCTCTGACCATGAAATGAAAACACCGCCACCCTGCGACGTATGAAGATGTGAACCGTTGCCGCATACTTCCGCCCACATCCCCTGCGTGTGCTGCCCAGCGGCCCCCAGTCCGCTGCCGCCGCCGGCGCCATCGCCGCCCGACTCACAGCAGGCACAGCACGCGGCCGCAGTCCCGCACCCGCAGCGGGGCCCCCTTCGCCCAGCCCACCCGCCCGCGCGTCGCCCCCCTCTCCGCGTCGCCCCCCTCTCCGCCGCCTCCGTCCCGCGCGTCTCCTCCTCCAGCTCATGCTGCCTTGTTGCGCCACCCGCCCCTCTCCGCCACCCCGCCCCTCTCCGCCACCGGCAGGCGCCCCCTCGGCCGCCCGGAGCCCTTCCCCGCCCAACCCGGCGCCTCAGTCGCCCCCGTCTCCGCCTCCGAAGCCCAGCCCCGTCGTGACGCCGATGGCGGCCAAGCCAAGCCCACCAGGACCTCTACCGTCGCCCTCGCCCTCGCCCTCGCCTCCTCCTTCGCCTCCTCCTTCGCCCTCGCCCTCGCCTCCTCCTTCGCCTCCACCTTCGCCCTCGCCCTCGCCCTCGCCCTCGCCCTCGCCCTCGCCTTCGCCTTCGCCTCCTCCTTCGCCCGCGGCGGGGAAGCCCGGCCCGCCTACCCCGGCCCCGCCCCTAAGACCCCCCAGCCCCTCAGTCCCGCCCACGGTCGCCATCAAACCCAGTCCCAGCCCCCCGCCGCCGCCCTCGGCCACACCCGCCATCACACCCGTCACACTTCTTCCGCCGGTGCCAATAACGGGCGTCGTGCAGAACCTTCTGTCGTCCAACTACCTTTATGCGATCAAGTACCAGGGGCTAACCTCCACGGAGCTGTACGCCACAACCGCCGAGTCGGGCTTCACCAAGCTGGTCATGTTCGTGTCGACGCCGCTCCCGAAGACCAGCCCCGCGACCTACCAGTTCTTGCTGGGCCCCAACGACGACGTCTACGCCGTCAACACCACGGACATCACACGGCCCCTGCTGAACGTCCTCGCGCGGGCATCGTCGTACAACGCGGTCACCAAGTACCGCATCGGCCTGCCCGACGGCGTGCTGTCCAACTCCTCCGCCGTACAGTTCCTGCTGAGCGGCACCTCCGCCGACTTGTTCGTCGTGAAGCCTTCCGGGCCTTACTACGTGGACCTGTACATCCTGCCGCGTTCCTTGAACTACACCCGCGTGGCGGTCAGCGTCCACACGTCGCTACCCCGCACGAACTCATCCACGTACCGCTTCCAGCTGGGAATGAACGACGACCTGTACGCCATCAAGTACGGCGGCGGTACGTCGGGGAACGTGGAGGTGACCGTGCTGACTAAGGCGTCGTACTACCAGACGCAGATCGCGCTGGTGACGGACTTCCCGCGCACCACCGACCTGGCGTTTCAGTGGATGCTGCTGCTGACGGGGAAACAGCAGACCACCACCAAGCTGTTCGCGGTGCAGAACGGAGGTGGGTGCGGTGCGGTGCGGTGCGGTCTGTCGGAGATGGACAGGGGCTCACCTACCTCGCTATTCCAGCATACGTGTATGTCGGTCTGCGACGGAGTCTGCGAAACGGATAACTGACGTGCGCGTGCACACACTCTTCACGTGCACACACACACACACACACACACACACACACACACACACACACACACACACACACACACACACACACACACACACACACACACACACACACACACACACACACACACACGCACACACACACACATTGAACTGGATGGGTGGCTGCGAACCACATTGAACGACACAAGTGGGGGCTGTTGGCAGTCGGTTCCAGCAGCCAGCACCCCGGATCTGATCACCGCAAAAGCAAATATACATATCTTGGCGCATTCTGTGTATATTTCAGCATTAGGATAAAGTAATCGTCGTCAGTCCAAGAGCGGCCACACACGCCCAGGACCCACGCGGCCGCAGGGTTGGCAAGCGAGCGGCGGGGGCCGACTCTTCATCACCTGCCCACAGCCGGCATCGCAGCCCGCCTGTCATCATGCTGGTGCAGGCACCCCAGCCTCTCAACGCCCCCCCCCGTCCATCCATCCATCCATGCTGCCCCGTCCTATCCACCCCCGCCCTTGGCCCGTGCCGACCCATCACATATAGGGCGGGCTATTCTGTCACCGCCGCCATCTCCGGCACCGCCGCCGCCGCCAATCGCGTCGCCCAAGCCGCCGCCGCCGCCGCCGCCGCCGGTGCCCATGCCGCCCAAGTCGCCCCCGCCCTCGCCGCCCAGCCCGCCGCCCGTCAACTGCTCCGCCGGCTTCACCTGCGCCCTGCCGCCCGACCTGGCCAGCATCCCCGCGCTGCAGCAGGACCCCCTGGACCTCATCGGCGGCGGCTTCCTGTTCACTGGGTCCGGCAAGATCTTCGACGACTTCCCGATCTCCGACCTCGTGGCGACGGCGGCGTCCTCCGCCCGGGTGCAGAGCTGCCTGTACCTGTCGCTGTCTGCGAACCAGCTGACGCAGCTGGCGGGCGGGGCGCGCTACGTGGCCGGGCTGCTGTCCTCGGAGCTGGGCGGCGTCCCGGCGGCGTGTGGCGCCATCGTGGGGCGACTGACCAACAGCACCCGCTACATCGTGGGCTTGGCCTCCGTGGTAAGGAGCCGCCAGGACCTA
Organism: Eudorina sp. 2006-703-Eu-15; assembly: GCA_003117195.1. Lineage (NCBI taxonomy): Eukaryota > Viridiplantae > Chlorophyta > Chlorophyceae > Chlamydomonadales > Volvocaceae > Eudorina > Eudorina sp. 2006-703-Eu-15. Next base: position 415,217 of record BDSI01000086.1, read on the forward strand.
CGTACGTGCCCCTGATGACCGCGTGTCGGTGTCGGGCGGGTGTCGGCTGTCGGCTGTCGGCTGTCGGCTGTCGGCTGTCGGCTGTCGGCTGTCGGCTGTCGCGTCCCGAGCCCTCGACGCGTCAGCAGGGTTCTCCCGGGCGCACCGGGGGTGGAAGGGGAGGGGCGCACCTCGGTTGGAAGGGGAGGGGCGCACCGGGGGTGGAAGGGGAGGGGCGCACCGGGGGTGGAAGGGGAGGGGCGCACCGGGGGTGGAAGGGGAGGGGCGCACCGGGGGTGGAAGGGAGGGGCGCACCGGGGTGGAAGGGGAGGGCGCACCGGGGTGGAAGGGGAGGGGCGCACCGGGGGTGGAAGGGGAGGGGCGCACCGGGGGTGGAAGGGGAGGGGCGCACCGGGGTGGAAGGGGAGGGGCGCACGGGGGTGGAAGGGGAGGGGCGCACGGGGGTGGAAGGGGAGGGCGCACCGGGGAGGGGCCGGGGGTGGAAGGGGAGGGGCACCGGGGGTGGAAGGGGAGGGGCGCACCGGGGGTGGAAGGGGAGGGGCGCACCGGGGGTGGAAGGGGAGGGGCGCACGGGGGTGGAAGGGGAGGGGCGCACCGGGGGTGGAAGGGGAGGGGCGCACCGGGGGTGGAAGGGGAGGGGCGCACCGGGGGTGGAAGGGGAGGGGCGCACGGGGGGGGGGGGGGGGGGGGGGGGGGGGGGGGGGGGGGGGCGCACGGGGGTGGAAGGGGAGGGGCGCACCGGGGGTGGAAGGGGAGGGGCGCACCGGGGGTGGAAGGGGAGGGGCGCACCGGGGGTGGAAGGGGAGGGGCGCACCGGGGGTGGAAGGGGAGGGGCGCACCGGGGGTGGAAGGGGAGGGGCGCACCGGGGGTGGAAGGGGAGGGGCGCACCGGGGGTGGAAGGGGAGGGGCGCACCGGGGTGGAAGGGGAGGGGCGCACCGGGGGTGGAAGGGGAGGGGCGCACCGGGGGTGGAAGGGGAGGGGCGCACCGGGGGTGGAAGGGGAGGGGCGCACCGGGGGTGGAAGGGGAGGGGCGCACCGGGGGTGGAAGGGAGGGGCGCACCGGGGGTGGAAGGGGAGGGGCGCACCGGGGGTGGAAGGGGAGGGGCGCACCGGGGGTGGAAGGGGAGGGGCGCACCGGGGGTGGAAGGGGAGGGGCGCACCGGGGGTGGAAGGGGAGGGGCGCACCGGGGGTGGAAGGGGAGGGGCGCACCGGGGGTGGAAGGGGAGGGGCGCGGAGCCCATCGTGGGCATTGTAAGCACTGCTGGCTGGGGTTCCAGACATCTCGAGTAAGCCTTTGTGTCGCGCTGCGACAGGCATGGTCTCCGTGGTAAGGAGCTGCTAGGACATAGGACATGTGGGTGCACGCATGAGAAATCTTCGATCGCCTGCTGGGAAAGGTCGTGACGAGGGCGATCTAAAGGATGCAGACGCACGTACACGCATGTCTGTATGTACCGGCTGACAGGGGCTGGGTACGTAAGCACGCACGAGCTCAGGCACCGGCGAGCTACGTTCGTACGGTACCAAAATGCATGTCCTACTAAATTATTACCGTGCGTACCGACCCAAGCCACGTTCGCAGATGTACCAGGGTGCCCACGGGGTGGGTGGGTGTCCTGCTGTGCATGGGGCGGGGGGGGGTGTCCGCCGTGCTAGCTAGCCGTACGTTCAGCGGCGGGCCCTTCCTGCTCGACTGCTGCATGTACTTTGCTTCTTCCCCGCCGCTCGTTCGTAAGCTGGCGCGCCTGATGATGCGGACCAGACCGCTCCCCCCGCCCGCTAATGTGCTGACAGTTCCGGCTGCTGCCTTCCCACACGCCCCTCCCCTCTCCCCATCCACCGCCTCCCCACATCTCCCTCGTCCCTCCCCACACCCTCTGCCCCCCCAGGAGCTGTACGTGTACGCGCCCGGGGTGGTGACGGCTCACGACATGGAGATCCTGTGAGTGGCCCTTGCTTGGTTGCCCCCCTACCTGGTCCCATACACACACATACATACATATATTTGCACACATCAGCTGTCGAGACTATCCTAGCCTGGCCCAGCCGTGCCTGGGCATATGTATGTATGTGTATACATATATATACATATGTATATTTGTATATACATATATATGTATATACATATATATAGTGGATGGACCACTTCGGTCGGTCGGTCGGTCGGTCGGTCGGTCGGTCGGTCGGTCGGTCGCCAGCAGCTGGCAGTAGCAGCAGCTCCATCCGGCCGTCGGTGAGCGATTGAGTGATATATATGCAGGTAGGTATCAGCGTGGGGTCAATGGCAGGTCCAACTGCTGCAGCAGGCGCTACGTGCTCCGCTGCGCGCAACACACCTGGATGGTCCACCTGCCTAGGAGCTATCTTTTGCTCCATCCGCGCATCTGGACTCCCCCTCCCCCTCTCCCCCTCCCCCTCCCCCTCCTGGATGGTCGCAGGCAAGGCTCCAACATGTCGATCTGCGCCGCCATCGATCCCTGCTCGGGCGTCTATCAGATTGGCTTCAATGTGAGTGCCTGGTGCTGTGGTGGTGGCGGTGGTGGTGGATTGGTGGTGGTGGTGGTGGTGGTGGCGGTATGGTGGTGCTTTAAAATACTGTATTCATTTATTATAACCGCAGACGCAAGCGGCGCCGCCCGGCCAGGAGCTGGGCCTCTTCCAGGACCCCTACTTCAGCTGTGTGCTCACCATCACCTCCATGTCCTTCAGCAGCAGCACCGGCCCCGCCAAGCTGCTGTCCCTGGAGCTGCAGCGGCTATGGAGCCCCGCGGAGGGGCCCACCGGCGGGGGCACCTTCGCCACCACCAGCTTCAAGCACCGGTTCGCGCTGACGGGCACGGCCGAGGGCATCGTCGACAGCTTCAGCGAGCTGGGCGCCAATCTGCTGCTGGTGCCGCGCGGCGGCGGCAACGTGGTGGCGTCCCTGACGTTCGTGGACCAGGCGCGGGATAGGATCCATCTGGCGTGGAGTGAGTGTGTGGACAGGGAGGGAGGGAGGGAGCTGCTGGCTGGGGCCGGTTACGGTTACGACCGACCCTCGGGTCGGCTCGGCCTGCGGGAGAGGGGGGGACTGCTGGGGCCCGTATGTATGTACATGCGCATGATAGATAGGAGGATATATAGGAGCGGAGCCGGGGACGGACGGCGGGGCCGAGGCGCGCTCCGAACGCATGGCTGGGGGGGACCGCGGCCCGGTACCTCAATGCAGATGGCGCAGCATGGCCCAGCCGCAACCCGCCAATCAACAGCAGTTCGGCGCACCTCCGCCGGCGTCTCATAAACCCTTTACCACATCATCAGCCTCCCTGCGTTGAGGTATCACTGGGTTGGACGTCGGGACGTCGGCGGGGCTGTGCGCCTCTGACGTTTTTGTGTATGTCCAGGCATTATTTCCGCGCCTGTACGCACGCTGGCTTGGTTTGGTTTCCCTCCCCAAGCACCGGCGGCGGAGAACGAATGGGCGTGTGGATACTGGGCGTGTGGTTACGAGCTACATACCGTGGCATGCTCCTTGCGGAGGGTGTTGGTACGCAGGTGCTGACGACGACGTCGTGGTCCGATTCCCCACGCAGCTGCTGCTCCCTCCCTCCCTCCTCCCGGGCCCCCGGGCCCCCTGGATGGTGACATGGTGTGCATGCAGACCCGCTCGTCATTGGCAACGGCACCGAGGGCGGCGACATCCAGATGGCCCTGAACCTCAGCGGTGTCCCCCGGGTGGGTGGGTGGGTGGGTGGGTGGGCGGGTTAAGGAGAAAAACAGCCGGTGGGTAAAAGAAAACCGAGCCGCGGGCCGGGTGGGTGGGTGGTTGTGCCGCGGATGGCTGCTGCTAGTTGATGCAAAAGCAATACTGCACCATGCCGTTGTGCGTGCCCCTATGTATTCGAATGTCTGCATACCTTAGGCGCAGGCACGCGGGCCCATTACGTGTGCGCCCGCTGCGGGATTGCCTGCCGGTCACCCACCCACCCACCGCCCGCCGCTGCTGGGCCCCCGCTTTGCCCCTACCTGCCTGTCTACCCGACGAACCATCCGCGCACCAGATGTCGTTCGCCAACGGCTTCCAGGATTTCGACCTTTCAGGAAATATCAACACGACAAGGATACACGGACTTTGGTGGGTTCCGCGCACCAGCAGGGGACATCGTCCGGTTGACCTCCCTGGTTCGTTACTTGGATCGTTAACGAGCTAAGGTTTCCATACACCTGGGCGTGTTAGCCAGCGGGGGTCGGGGAAAGTACCAACAGCATCTGCGGAAGTCTGCTCCAGTTACCGTCCTTACAGCCGCTGGCCGCGCAGCGAGTACGAGGATGCTTCGACCCAGCAGGCAAGGCCCTGCTGCAAGGCTCCAGCCTGCAGCCTTAGTAGCTCCAGCTACTAAGCCGGCGATCTGCATATATAGGCACCAAGCAAACAGCACGTAGCCGAGCGTGTCTCCGGTTTGTGTGGATGGGCTGCTTCGCACTCCTCACTGTATGTTCGTGTATGGGGCTGCGACGACGTTCGCTGTGCACGTGGATGCGCACCCACCCGGCTGTACACATGTACTGCACGCAGGGCGTCGTACCGTAACGGCTCCTTCGTACTGCAGCTCTCAACCGTCACGCCGCTGCGCATGGCAGATGTCCTGAGCAGCCTGGGGTCCAACATCCTCCGTACAGTGTACAGCGTCTTCGCCGATTCTTCGTACAATGACAGCTTTGGCACCCTGGCGTCCTTCTACCTGGCCCCCGGGGCCTTCAGTCTGCGACTCGACATCGCCTTCGACCAGCCGGGCGGCGGCGCGGCGCCCTCCCTGGACTCGAGGCTCCGAGTGCCCAGCCCCACGGACGGCAAGCTGGCAGTCATGTTCGTCAACGGGGTAAGTGCGTGCGTGCATGGGCGAGACGGCGACTGGCCGGACCGGACCGGACCGGACCGGATCGACCGCCGGAGGACGATGGACCGGAGCGGACTTGACCGCGGCGGGATTGGGGTGTAGGGGTGTAGGCGTGTGTAGTACAGCTATGCACGTGATGATGCTGTGATGTATATATTACATAATGTACGGACGATATATATACAGCTGAGCACACAAGCAGCAAACACGTGCGCGGTGAGCGCCTGATAACGCAAATAGGACAGAAGCTAATTATAACTCTGCTGGGGGCGAATGAAAGGAGGACACATACATATAGACACGTGCATTACATGAATAATGATTGAGGCCGCACGCACTTGCCTTCATTCGGAATGTCGGAGCATCCAGGGTGGTTGATGATTCACTCTGTGTGTACAACAAGAAGCCCACCCATAACCGCCCAGGCCCGTGTGTATGTGGCCACGCTGTGTGTATGTGTTTAGAAAAGAAACCTGTGTGTGTATGTGTACACACGTGCACCTGCCTGCCGCCGCCTGTCGTGAACTGGCTGCTGCGTGCAGGGAACTGGCCCGTACGACGTGTACATCATCAGCAACGGCCGGACGTACTTGATCTAACGGATAGCCACGCATACAGCAGCTAGCGAGTGTGACGCATGACGCTCGCTGGCTTGCTAGGGTAGCTAGCTCGGGTGACCGAACCCTCAACGCACCAAGTACGTACGGCGGCCGCGCGCGGATCATATTACTAATTGCCGTACGTTCCAGTGAACGACGCATACGCACTGTATGGATGGGTGGCGGCGAAAGGTGGAAAGGCGCGCGCAGCAGGGCGGCGGCGGGCGGGCGGTATGTACGGTATGTGCGGTACGTATGGAGCGCAACGGGTTGCTTCTTGCTTGACTGCGCTTCCTGCTGCTGCAACCGAGTGAAGCCCGTTTACGGTTAATATAGTCGGCTGGCCGGCGGACCATCCATCCCGGCGGAGATGTCGCTCCAGCTCCAGCTCAGGCCTCAGGGAGGTTCCCGGGAGGCGAGCGAGAGGCCAACAAGTGGATGGACGGGTGTCAGCTTTTACTTCAGCTGGATAGCCGTAGCTCGCTCGTAGGAAACAACTACAACAGGCAGCAGCAGCAGCAGCAGCAGCAGCAGCAGGGGTCATAATGACTGTCTTACTCGTACGTGCGTCATGCGTTTCGGCCAGCAGAAGTGATGGACGGCGATGGCCCCGAACACGCATGCACTGATTATATTGTAGCCGGTAGGTGTAGGGTGTTGTCCTCCGTAGGGTGTTGTCCTCCAAGGCGGTCCTCCGTCGCGCGGTCCTCGAGCGTACGTTTCCCGAACGCTTCCCGCGCGCGGTGATGGGGAGCGAGAGTTCATATTGATAGGCTGCAGACAGCAGGGGCATGTCCGTGAATTTCATGACTGACACCGTTCGATCGTCGCGCATGTGCCGTATACATGTATGCTGCCTTTATTTCGAGCGAGGTCTAGGGAAACAGCAGTACGGTCGGTCGGTAGCTCGGCGGCGGGTAGTTGGGGTAGTTGAGGCAGTTGGTGTTCTTCTAGGATCTACCTGCTGCTTGGTTGGCGCGTGTGTGTGTCTCTACTCTCTGGTGCGTGAGAAACCCGCCCGAACCGCGCGCGTTCATTTGTTTTTGTGTATGTGCTATGTGGTCATGTCGTTGTCGTTCTCGGCAACGGGAATGAACCGTTCGTCCCGGGCAGTACGTGAATGTGCGGGTGGGTACATGTGGAGGCAGGGTGGCTATCTTATTTTGCAGAGTATCTACGGCCGGAGATACTCCTCGCCCAATCGTGCTGAAAGTATCTGTCGGAGGGAGCTTTTGCCGGCATTTTATCTACTCAAAGGGGGCTTTTCCCTGTGCGAGAGGCCATGAGTATTTAAAACCCCATTTTCCCACCGAGGGAAAGTATCTATCAAAACGCAAGGTTTTCGGCCGAATATATATTTATATCTTAAGATAGCCACCCTGTGTGGAGGGAAAGAAATAATTATGGATGGATGGATAGAGCTCCGACCATGCCCAAGCACGTCACTACATATATTTGCAAGCAAACTAGCTAGCCGGTGGTATCTGGTATGGGTAGGCAGCGACAGAACATGGCATTGCTGCGCATGCGGTCGTGGATGTACTTACCTGCTGCTGCTTGATGGCGGCTTTGTGCATGTGCGCGTACATGCAGCTCTTGATGCTGCGCGGCACGGGCTTTAATGTACGGCGGGCGGGACGCTACGCGAACAAGGGGACGCCCTTCCTGTGTGCTTCCTGTTCTTTGGCTTATTATAAATCATCACGGGCGGGGCAGTCGATCATCAATGCTCTTGGGGTTGATTGGGCGGGCGGGCCTCGCCCGGGCATCCGTCCGCGGGTCGGCCGCCGGGTGCCGGAACGTACGGGTGCCGGGTGCCGGAACGTACGGATGCCGGGTGCCGGAACGTACGGATGCCGGGTGCCGGAACGTACGGATGCCGGATGCCGGAACGTACGGATGCCGGGTGCCGGAACGTACGGATGCCGGGTGCCGGAACGTACGGATGCCGGGTTTAGTGCTTGGAGCATAACAACAACTGATGGTGATCCGTCGCTCCATCTCGCTCCATCCATCTACCCTTCCATGGCACCCATCCATCCACTCATTCATCCAGCCATCAGAAGTACCGGCGACTTGGGAACAAATTTGACGTGTGTATGTCGCCAACTAATCGACGAACCCACGCGCAGGGCGGGTATACATGTACGTGGCGTGGCGTGTATAGCGTGTGATTGCCGGGTGCTAATTCACGGTTTGCACACACGCACCCTTACAGTTTGTTAGTTGTCGCGCGGCAGAAAAGAGGAAAGCGTTGTCTATTCATACATGTATGTGGGGAGGATGGGGGAGGGTGATCTACGTATGTATGAGCCCCAGCATTCGAGACAGAGCTTGCTTGCTTGCTTGTGTGCTGCTGGGTGTCGCGTGCTGGGGCGCTGGCTGAATGAACCACCGCACCGCACCATGATCACGCGTTACGGATGATCCGCCCGTGGCTGCTGGCTGCTGATGAGCGGGGCTCCGCCCTCGGGCCGTTCGTTCGGTCGTTGGCATGTTCGTACCAACAACCAGTAACTAACTCATCTGCCCCGTAGTGGTGCAAGATCAGCAGTTACGCGTCATGCGCGCACGTGTGTACGCGGCCCTACGCGGCGCGCCCGCCTGGCGGCTCGGTGCCTCTCGGTGATGACCCTAGCGTACCTGACCCCCATGCCTCCCAGGTGCACATCACCCCAAGAAGGACAGCGGAAAACGATAGCTCCAGGGGCAAGAGCTCACGATCCATGTTAGTGAGATTACCTCCTGTTGAGAATGGAACCCGTTTCTGTATTCAATCGCCACAAGGCATACCACGCACGGGGTGGCTGCGCGTTTTGTTGACCAGATTCGTTCGGTCATGTGCGTTCTCGGGCCGAATCCGGCCGGCTACACAACACTGAAGCATCGCTCAACAGGTCATTCTCACCTAAGTTACATCTTCATAACCATACAAAAGCACTAGCTGGAGCAGCCGATTGTCTGGTGTCTGTAGCACCCAATCGAACCTGCCTGCGACGTGATCTCCCGGATCTCCATGAAGGCGGCCATCACCTAGGTAAAATATAGTATTCCTCAAATTAGAAACTTATACGAAAGTTGTTTGGATACTTATAGTCGTCACAGCGTTCAACACAAGTCAACTTACAGACAGCCCGTCCCTGAGCCCGCCCCGGCCCGCCTGCCCCTGACATACATCCCCTGCCTTTCCGTACTTGAGTAGAATTGGGGCAAAACTGCCTGAAACTGCCAGGAAATAAAAATATTGTAATTTGACAAAGACATCCTAATACTTAACACATGCATCTCTACAGCAAGATCCGGCCTTTCCGAAGTGTCTGGCCTTTCTTATGACAAGCGGGTAATATTTTTTATAAGTGAAGAATATCTTTATTTATCGCATCGTGATCAGTCAAAGGCAGGGCCAAAACCGACTGCTTTTTTTGGATCCCCGGACGAGCATCGCAGTCCGTCGTTTGGGCCTCGTTGTGTAAATGTTGTATCGATTGGTTATCACTCATCAAATTTGCATGATTTGATTTTCTTTGTGACTTGGTGTAATCTGGACTGATCTGGAAACACTGCCGGAACGAAGTCTGACCGCAGTACAAGTGGGAGATTTGAGGACGAGCAAATGGAAACTATTAGCGCCATATTAGGCCGTCGCACGCTCGTCGCACTTTGAGTATGATTCAATTAACCCTCATCCTTTGTAACGCAATTGCTGCGACTTTCTGGAGTATCCACGGGATGCGGCATCACCTGATTGAGCGGCGCAGTAAAACCAGAGCTCGGGGCGTGTCTGGGAAACTTGCGCAGATATGCCATATGAAATCCGGTGAAAGTATAAACAAAATGTAAAAAATGTGAAAAAAAATCCTGAAGCCCTAGGTCAGGAAGAATTTGCGTTGACGGAAGTCGAACGCCACTCGGCCGAAATGGCCGGCCCTGATCGGCTGTGGGTATCCATTGCGCACAGTCACGAATCCATCGTATTCAAGACAAGCAAGATTCCAGGTTACGCCGTACATTAGCTGACGGCGTGCAAGCACACAACGCACACAACGCAAGCACACAAGTGCGTGCGGATTTGCTTGCTTGCTGCAGCCTAGCTCCCCCCGTGTGGCGGCCTGCATGCTGGAACGGCACGGAACAGCCCAAACCCTCCCGGGCCGCAACCACAGCAGTACACCCGCACCGTCCCAGACGAGCGATGCCATGCAGACACACACACTGGGCGTACACACGCTGGGTTTAGCTGGGCGAACAGGCCCGCCGGACGGCGCAACATTAGCTAACACGATTAGGTTGAGACGGCTAGCTTTACGAGGCTAGCTTCACCGCACCGGGCAGGGGCGCGCCTCCGAGTTGCTGAGGAACGCGCCCTGGGTGCTGCAAGAATTCGAGGAGGTCGAACAGCGGGCTGCAAGGCGCAGCCCGCCCAGAATGGGCTCCTGCCCAGTCCCCAGTGGGGAGGGGCACAGCTGTCGCCGGTCCTTGGAAAAATGGGGATCGGGCGCGCGCCCTTGGTTGAAAGCGAGGGAACAGAGGGCCCGTACGGCCCTCTCCCCCGTATCCGGGGGAGAGTGCTTCAGCGCATCGGCGGTTCTCAGCCCACCGAGGCCCGCGAGGCGACGGCGCTGCGCGAGGCCCAGTCGGAGGCGAGAGGGCATGGCCGAGGCCCTTTTCCGTAGAGCCTCCAGGGGCGGGTCAGAGTTAGCCCGTGGGTGGTGGGTAGCGCAGGGTGTCGGGGGCGCTGGTAGCGGCAGTTGTTTGGGCGACCCTGCCCTGCCCTGCGCTGCCGCTGACCAGGAGCCCCAGAAACCCTGGGGCGCTGCAGCTGGGTGCATGCCGTACATGCCTGGCGTCTGTGAGTTCCGTGCTGGCGTGCACAGCGGGGCTCACCTCAGCCAGATGTCGGTTGGGTAGGTTGGGTCGGTTGGGTCGGTTGGGTGGGTTCGAGCTCACTCATGTGGAGCGCTTTCATCAGTGGCAGCATCCTCTCCTGCCACCGACCCCCGCAGGCCCATGTAGTGCGGAGGACACATATGGAGCCCCCTCGCAGCAATCCCGCCCATGAGGGCAAGTGCATGGCTGGCCATCTCCTGACTGATGCCCTCACATGCCTGGGGCTCCGGAGTGGATGGCCTGGGGTCCCACCGGGCCACTGTGGGCCACATACCCCCGGGTCGTGCTGAGGGGCTCGCTGCCGGTGTGATCATTTATTTCCTTCGCGGTGAGGTGCGCTGGTTCCTTCATTGCAGAATACCCGATAGTCATACATGCACTGCTTGCAGGCGCTTCAGTTGCAGTGCAGCAGCAACGAAATGGAATTCTAGCCCGTTCCTTTGGCCGCTTTGGCGTGCTGCGGTTGACTGACTCGTACTCACAAAACGTCGACGGGCATTGTTGCCCGCCGCCGCTTTCGACACTACGCTTTCTACCGCCTCTTAACTCCAATAGGACAAACTTGCTGAATCCTTATGTGATTGAGTTAAGGATCGCGGCTGATCTGTTGTTCAGGCCGGTTCAAGCCGTGGCCCTGCAACTGAAAATTCCTGGTAATCGGACACAATAATGCAATAAAAAGTTTTAGGTTATTCACAGAATACCAAAGCAGGTCCGCCATCTGACCATCAGATGTGCCCGTGCGTCGTCAATTTACGAGACAATCTAGACAACCATTGATACTAGCGGCACTAATTAAGTAGTATGTAATCAAAATAAAAACCTATTTGTTGATCAGCAATGATTTATCCCGTCCAAACACAGTGGTGCTACTGCCTTGCCCATCAAAAGATCTATCAGTACAATTCCAAGGCACGCTTCATACGCTTTTCGTCGAGGTGATTTCCTTAAGACCTGCGTCAGGTGCAAGATGCTGCAAGTTGCAAGTACAATACGGCTATACGGCTGGTTTACCTGAAACGGTGTTCACGAAGGGCGTTGTTGATGCAGGGCGAAGGAGAACGAGCCTGGCCAGGACTTCGCAACCTCGGATAGGACTTCATTTCTGGCTAAGACTTCACCGAAGGAGTCTGTCTCTCGGTCATGTTTCCAGACGCTGCATGGCCTCTTTGGGAGTCACGTCTGAGCTGCATAACATAAAGATATCTACGACAATTCTATTCTTTTGGATTGGAGATCAGAACTTCTGCTAGTATGGGCATTTTTGATGTCACGCTGGAGCATTCTGTTGAAGAACTACTCGCCTGCTCGGATGAGGATGTCGGGCAGCTTCTAGAACTTGATGAGATAGTCGGAAAGGGCGGGTGAGTCCGAAACGCAGTGTTTACTTGTGGCTGTCATGCAGACAGCCGCTGCACGCAACGACCGGATTTGCGCATCTTCACAATGCTTTTGACCCTTAGGTTTGCAACAGTATGGAGAGCTGTGTTCAATGGCCAGCCGTGCGCCTGCAAAGTGCTCCAGCCGCGAGGGGGAACGGTGCCGCCAGCGCCCATCGTCCGGCTGTTCATCCGGGAATGCATCTCGCTGATGTCAATGCAGCACAGGTACGGCCAGCGCACTTCGTGGTCCGGCTGGATCACGTAGCCCTGCCTCTCCGTCGGCCAGGTGGTTGGTTCACACCTTGATTCATCCCAGCCCTCGGTCCGCAATGCTTGCAAAGTGCTGCCGCCTCTTTCCCCACCCCCATCCCGCCCGGCAGCGGACCGCCTCTTCAGCGCAGGCGGGCAAGCGCCGACTGCTCTGAAGACCCCAACGGATAGATACACAGCTAGGGTTTGTAGCCACAAGCGCACCCACTCCACCCCAGCCCAAGCACCACCCGTTGCCTCGGCCCAGCACACCCCACCCCACCCCGCCGCGACCCTGCCCCCGACATCCCCACCCGGGGGGCCCATCCCCGCAGTGCCGTGATTCGGTGCGCTGGGCTGATCCGGCTTCGTAGGGTGGACTTCCCGGAGCTCGGCCTCGGGTACGACACGTACGGCATGCTGCTAGAGTTTTGCGAGGTGCGCGCGCTTGGAGGTGGTGGTGGCCGGGGCACCTCAGACAGCTCCGATGGCGCGAAAGTCCGGCGAAGAGGGGAGGGGAGGGAGGGGAGGGGAGGGGAGGGAGGGGAGGGGAGGGGAGGGGAGGGGAGGGGAGGGGAGGGGAGGGGAGGGGAGGGGAGGGGAGGGGAGGGGAGGGGAGGGGAGGGGAGGGGAGGAGAGGGCAGGGATTCAGGGTTTAGGTTGACCTAACCCCTGTCGATGCCTGCCACCCCGAGCCAACCCCCCCCTGCGTGCCGCGGCGCCCCCTGCCGCCCCTCATCCGGCGCCTCCTCCACACACCCTCGCTGCCCGCCCCTTGCAAAGGCCCCTCCCCTCCCTTTTTGACACACCTACCACCGTCAAATGAGTAATGAGGCGGGTACGGGCCACCTAGGTCCGCGACCCCCTTACCGTCCCTCCCACACCCAACTCGCCGCCCACGAACTCCCTCCCAACTGCGTCGCTCCCTCCCTCCCTGCCTGTTCCACTGCCCACTGGCAGTTGGCGGAGCCCCCCTCGGCGACCCGCCTGCGATCCCCACCCTCGCAACCTCCCTGCCTGCCTGCCTGCCTGCCTGCCTGCCACTGCCCCACGTCCCCCCACCCCACCCCTCCCCTCCCCTCCCCACCCCACCCCTCCCCAGGGCGGTACTCTGAAGGACCTGCTGTTGGCCCAGATCGTGTACAAGCAGGACCAGTACTCGGTGCGGGAGGCGCTGGGCTGGCTGATGCAGGTGGGGGGAGAGGTGGGGAGGGAGGGAGGCTAGGGAGGGAGGGAGGCTGGGGAGGGAGGGAGGGGAGGGCTGGGGAGGGAGGGGGGCTGGGGAGGGGGGCCAGGGATAATGAAGAGTGGGGGGGAGGGGGACCGATGTCGTACAACGGCGTGCGGGTTTGTCACTGCTGTTGGCTCCTCCAGGGAAGGCGGGGGGCTCATGGAGGGATGCGGGCACGTCGTGGCCCCTCATACCGGCCACAATACCTCACCGCCCCCGTCCCCCGTCCGTCCCTACCCGCCCCTGGCCCCCAACCCTACCCGCCCCTGGCCCCCCAACCCTACCCGCCCCTGGCCCCCCAACCCTACCCCCCCAACCCTACCCGCCCCTGGCCCCCCAACCCTACCCGCCCCTGGCCCCCCAACCCTACCCGCCCCTGGCCCCCCAACCCTACCCGCCCCTGGCCCCCCAACCCTACCCGCCCCTGGCCCCCCAACCCTACCCGCCCCTGGTCCCCCAACCCTACCCGCCCCTGGCCCCCCAACCCCCCCTCGCCCCCCCTCCCCGGAATCGCCAGGTGGCCTCCGCTCTGCAGCAGTTCCACTGCCTGGACATGCCCATCATACACCGGGACATCAAGGTAGGTAGGGGGGCGGGGTGGAGGGGCCGCCAAGGGGCCGTACCGCGATACCCCCCAGGGTGATGTTGGTCCGGGAGGGTGGGTGGTCGGGGTGGGTGGTCAGGGTGGGTGGTCAGGGTGGGTGGTCAGGGTGGGGGCCGGAGCTCCCCACCCGGGGTCGGCAGGTGCGCAGCCGGTGCCGGATCCTGATGGCCAAGAGGACCGGGCGCAAGCCCCGCCTGTCCGCGGCCTACCCCCGGTGAACCCCCGGGGGTCCCTGGCAGGGTGCGGCAGGCTCCCAGGGTATAGGCACCTTCCCCCCGCAACCCCCGTGCAGAACTCCTGCCCCCGCTCCTCCGTTCTTCGCCCCCCTCCCTGCCCTCCCTGGTGTCTGGGCTGTTTCATTTTAATCCCCGCCCTCCCCGCTCGGCGTCCCCTGCCGCCGGGCTCCGCCCCTCCATGGCATCGCCCACCCCTGGCCCCATGGCCCCGCCTGCTGCCCTCCCTCCCCACCCCTCCCCTCCCCGCCGCACCCCAACCCCACCCCACAGCCCGAGAACATACTTCTTCAGGTGGCCGGTCCCGCCCAGGCGCCGCCCTTTTGGTACCCGCCCGCCACCCCCCAGTACGAGGGACTGCCACGTAAGCGTCTGGGCCTTACGGCCGCGAGTGCGGGCAGCTTCCGGCCCCGCCAGCAACTGGAGGCCAAGCTGGCGGACCTGGGTCTCGGTGTACGAGTGTGTGAGAATCGTTCCGTACTCATCCGTCGCCGTACGACGCCGGTAGTGGGCTCCCAGGATGGGGTCGCCGTCGATGCCCGCGGCAGCGGCCCCGGGGCGGCCGGCGCGGACGACGACGAGGACACGATCGGGACGGTCCTGCGCGGGTCGTACGGCACTGTCGGCGGCGCCGGCGGCGCCGCTGGCGGAGGCGGCCAGCGGCCGGAGGAGGCTCGCATGCCGTTCATGGGCTTCACGACCAACCCCTTCCGACTCCCCTCCAAGCGCCAACCCAGCACGCGGCACAGCTCCAGGCGGCGAAGCGCCGCCGGCGCCGGCGTCGGGTCCCCCGGGTTGATGGCCGCCGCCGGCGCCGCCGCCGGCGGCGGCTCCCCCGGCCACGTCGCCCCCGGTCCGGAGTACGCCTCTTCGGCATCCATGCAACGCAGCGCGCAGCTGAACCACATTCGGATGCGGCTGTCGGGCACGCGGGACAGCTGTAAGGCCTGGGGGTCGACCGGCGGTGGCGGGGGGGAGGGCGCCGCGGCGGCGGCAGCGGGCGGTGCCGCCACCGCCGCCGCCGCCGCCCCCGCGAACCAAGCGCGTTCCGCGGCCGTGCCATTGCCGTCGTCGCCGCCGCAGGTGGCGACGTCAGCGGCGGCGGCGGTGGCGGCGTCGAATGGTGCCTCGCCGGGCGGCGGCGCCTCCGCCACATCTACGGCGGCTGCCGATGAACCCTTGGACGGCCCCAGCCCCTTCAAAGCCTTCCTGCAACAGCATCACCCGACAGATCCAGACTCGCCGCGCGCGGCGGACTCGGCAGCGGTGGCGGGACCCGGCGGCGGCGGCGGCGGCGGCGGTGAGGGCAGTTCTCCGGCACCGACGCCTTTCGCCAAGCCACTACTGCCGTACGGTAAGAGCCACGCGGCGGCGCAGCCCTCCCTGCCGCCGACGCTGACGCCGATCGCGGAGCGGTCCCTGTCGGCGGAGGAGGGTTCCATCGCCGCCACCGCCAGTGACTGCCGTACAGCCTCCACGCTTCAAGGCACCATCACGATCGGCAGCTCGGCTTGTACGACAACGGCACTGGGGCAGCAGCTGTCGTCGGTGGCGAAGCCGCCGGGGCGGGCTCACGCGCTGTACACCATCCAGGTACGGCAGTCCTGGGGGGAGGCAGAGGGGGGCAGGGGCAAGAGGGGCAGGGGCAGGGTTTATGGGGCAGGGTTTATAGGGCAGGGTTTATAGGGTTGACCGTATAGGGTTTATAGGGCAGGGCAGGGGCCCCTCACCCGACGCAGCCCCGATCGCCCTCTTTCCCGTCTCCACTGACTTCGCCATCATTATTCATAATGATGAATAATCTTACATTGGATCCCTCGGGTCATCGGTGACTTGCGTACCAGGTCATTGGCTCCAGGTCCTGTTCCGCCAAAGCACCCTCCCCCTTCAATCAAGACAGCACCATCCCCTTCCCTCTCCCTCACCCCGCCCGCCCACACACGACACACCCCCGCGCAGGAGCCCGACTCGGACTCTGTGCCCCTGGCCACGGCTGCGTCCGCCCCCGTCGCCGGCACCCACTGCCAGGCCGCCTCACCCCAGCTGGCGCCCATCCCCTCGACCCTTTCCCGGGGCATGGCTAGCCCGCAACCCAACCGCCCCAACCGCCACAACCAACGCTTTGCGTCGCCGGACGGTACCTCCGGCGCCGTTGCCACCGTCAGCTCCATCCACGGCCTCTCCATCCCGGTTGCCAGCCCCGGTCCCAGCCCCGGTCCCGGCACCGGCCCCGGCACCGGCCCCGGCCCCAGCACCGGCCCCAGCACCGGCCCCGGCACCGGCCCCGGACTATTGGCGGCGGCCGCCGCCACTCTGCGGCAGAGCTTGATGCGGGCGGCCTCCCTGGCGTCATCCATGCGGCTGATGTCGCCGCGGGGGTCGTTCACCCGGCGGATTGACGGGGCGGCGGCGGGGGGGCCGGGGGGGCCGGGGGGGACGGGCGGGCGGTTCAGCATTGACGTGGATGCGCCCATCCTTTTTAAGGTGCGTTGTGCGCACGTGCCTTGGAAGGCAGGCAAGGCAGGGCATGGCGTGTGCGTGATGTGGTTTCTGTGTGCGTTGGGGGCCGGGGAGGGAGGGTGGGGGGAAGGTAGGAGCGGGGACGTAGACCCCTAGGAGCCTGAGGGGAGCTCGGGGGATGGGAGAGGAGTGTGGGGCAGGTCGTGCTTGAGGGCTGGGCAGGTCTTGCTTGAGGGCTGGGCAGGTCGTGCTTGAGGGCTGGGCAGGTCGTGCTTGAGGGCTGGGCAGGTCTTGCTTGAGGGCTGGGCAGGTCGTGCTTGAGGGCTGGGCAAATAGTGCTTGAGGGCTGGGCAGGTCTTGCTTGAGGGCTGGGCAAGTCGTGAATGAGGGCTGGGCAGGGGCAGAAGTCACACAGGGGACAGGCACACGGACGGGCGCAGCTACACGCCCTTGAATGACAAGCACGGCCGCGTTGCCTTCGTGCTGGTACGGCACACACACACACAGGTGCTCAGTTTTCTTTCACACACACACAGGTGTGGCCTCGGCACGGTCAGTATATTGGAGGTTGGTTTGGGTCGGGCGGGTTGCATTTCTAACCACACAGGTGGCACACACCTCGGATCTGTACCTTGGAAAGCGCGGACCCCCAAATAACCCAAATTTACCACCAACCTACCCCCCTGCCCCTGCCCCTGCCCCTGCCCCTCCCCCTTTCCCCCCAAGGCGGACAACTCGGTCCCGGTGCCCGTGTGCCGCATCGATCTGGATCCGGAGCCGTTGGACGAGCAACCCCCAACCGTCATCTCCCCACCGCGTCCCGTCCGGGTCTCTACCCTCCCACCCCACCAACGCCCCGCGGCTGCGGCCGCGACAGCAACTGCGGCTGTCGTAGCTGCAACCACAACCGCAACAGCAGCAGCCGCCCAACCGTCAACGGCAGCGGGCGGGGTCCCTGCTGCGCCGTACGGGTACGGCAGCGCTGGCCCCAGCCCCCGCCTGCCCAACCTCCGTCGGTCCTCGGGGGGTGCCGTGGCGCTTCCCTCGGGCGTCTTCCACAGCAGTCAGGTGGTGGGGGGGCCGGGGCCGGGGCCGGGGACGACCACGGTGACCCGGGCGGAGACGATGGGCTCCTCCGCCACCGCCACCGCCACCGGCACCGCCAGCTCCAGAGACCGGGTGGGTGGCTGGGTGGCTGGGTGGGTGGGGGTGCCCTAGGGGTGCGGGTGGGTGGGTGGGGGCGGATGTGGGTGGGTGGGTGGGTGGGTGGGTGGGTGGGTGGGTGGGCACATGGAGTCATCGCAGCCATCCCACCAACAACGCCCCTTTCGCGCCCATCCCACCAATTAGCGCTGTACCCTCCTTTCCAGCTTCATAGCCCCTCCTACCCACCCTCGCTCCAACCCTCCAACCCTCCAACCCTCCCCGCTCGCCCGCCAGATCTCCGGGGGTCTGTCGTCCATGGTACGACCCGCTCTGAGGGAGCTGCGCAACGCGGAGAGCTTCGGGCGGGCCATGAAGACGGTGAGGGGGGCCGGGGGGTGTGGGGTGGTGGGTGGGTGTCTCCAGGCTCTAGAGGCTGCTCGACGTGAACTCAGGCGGCCCCGCCCTTCAGACGCCCGCATGCCGATGGAGGGTTCATAAACCCGCACACACACACGCACACACACACACACCTATGTTGCAATTCTAAACACACCTGCGGGTTGCAATTCTAAACACACACACACACACCCCTAACACCAACCCTGGAGTCATGGCCAGGCTGCGGTCCTGAGCCCGAGAGCGCGCGTCTGGACGGAGGGAGGGAATGGGGAAGGGAGGGGGTGAGTGAGTGAGTGGGTAAAAGAGGAGGGAGTGTTTTATTGGGATGGTGCTGTAGTGGGTCGGGGGGGTAGGGGGAGGGGCGGTGTCCTGGACTGACGTGAGGGGTCGCTGGGCGGAGCTGGGTGCGGGTGCGGGTGAAAGCGGGGAAGAGGGGACGGGCTTGAGCCCCCCCACACACCCTCCCACCCACACACCTACCCCACCCCCCCACCCCCCCACCCCCCGCCCTCCCTCAGATCGGGTCCCTGCTCCGCCAGCTGAACAAGGCCACCCTGCCCAAGTTCGGGCGGGGCAGTCAGTTCCAGTGGGTGTACGCGCTCACGGGGCAGGCGGGCAGCTGCATGTACATGGCGAGTGGGGGATTGTGGGGAGGGCGGGGGATAAGGGGGAGGGCGGGGCGGGGGGGGGGGGGCGGGGGAAGGAGGACGGAGGGCGGGGGGGGCGGGGGAAGGGGTACGGGTGCCAGGGGGCGGGGATCAGGGGAATGGCCGGCTGGCCTCACCGCGCTTCCGCCGGTCAGGCGAGCTCTAGGGGGTAGCTGGTGGGGAACGGGGGTGGGGCGGCAGTGTCCTGGGAAGGGAGGGCCTGGGGCCCTCTGTTGGTGGGGGTGGGTGGGTGGGTGTCGGGTTGGCCCCCGCGGCCGGGTGGGCTACCCGGGGGGGGTGGTTAGGGGGGGTGCCTACCTGGGAGGGTTGCCGGCCCATAACACGGTTTCCTGTGCTGTCCCGTACCGTGCAATGCCGTACCGTCCTGGCCACGCGTTACCCCCCGCCCTGTGCATCTTTCCCCCGTCCGCCAGGCGCCCGAGGTGTTCCGGGGGGAGCCGTACAACGAGAAGGTGGATGGTGAGTGCGGCCGGGCCAGTCAGGGCCAGGCGAGGAAAGGTGCATTGACGAAGAGGGGGATAGGAAGAGAGGAGGAGGCGGAGGGAGATTGAGGGCAGGGCGGCGGCGCGCTCCGACAGTGCCGAGGTGTGCCCTGCAGAACCCCGGGAAGGGACCAGGGGGCGAGGGCGCCTCTCAGCCTTGGAGCCCAGAGCTTCCCCCTCCCTCGTCCCTCCCCTGGGAAACCCCGGTGGACTCGCCCCTCCCCCTCCCCCGTCCCGCTGTGTCTGGGCTGTTTCTGTTTTATCCCCCGTCCCGCTCCCGGGCCCTCCTGCCCGCGCCTGCTCACGGCTCTCCCCCGGGCCATTCCTGACAGCCCTCCCCCGGGCCATTCCGCACCGCACATAGTCAGTCACCAACCCGGCGGTAGTTGTGCGACTGACGCAGCGACTGCGGCACTGTGGGAGGAGGGGGAGCTGCACCGCAACCGAGTGGCGAGCACCGCAGTGCTCACCCATGTGCCGCAGATGCGGATGGCGGGCGGCCCGGGAAGACCTGTCCTCTCCCTCCCCCCTGCCCCCCCTGGCCCCCCTACCAATTTCCTATACCCCCTCCCTCCCCCCTGCCCCCCTGCCCCCAACCCCCCTGCCCTCCCCCCTTTGCCCCCTGCCCCCCTGCCCCCCAACCCCCCCTGCCCTCCCCCCCTTTGCCCCCCTGCCCCCTGCCCCCCACCCCCCCCCCCCTCCCCCCCTCCGGCCGCAGTGTTCTCTTTCGGTGTGATGATGTACGAGCTGCTGGCTCGGGAGCTGCTGCTGGTCAAGTACATGGGGGGCACCCGGGCGGGTCAGGAGCTGGGGGTGAAGGACCCGAGGCAGTACGCCAAGAAGGTGGGTGGAGGGGGTGGCGGGGGTGGCGGGGTGGCGGGTGGACGGGGGAGGGAGGGGTGGCTAGGGAGGACGTGTGTGTGGGGACAGGATGTGGGGTGGGCGAGGCTGGCGACGGTGGGGTGGGCCTTCTGTGTGTGTATGTGTATGTGTGTGTATGTGTGTTATTAGGCAGGCAGTGTATGTGTGTGTGTACGTGTGTTCGTGTCTCCACCCTCGTTGCTCGTCTCTCTCTTCCTCCCGACCCCCCCGACCCCCCCGACCCCTCCCGACCCTCCCGACCCCCCCGACCCTCAGGTGTGTGAGGGCTTCCGGCCGCCTCGCAACCCGCGCATCCCCGAGGCGCAGTGGCGGCTGATCCAGGTGAGGTGCTGACTGGGGGGAGAGAAGGGGAGGGGCCAAGGTGTCTGTCTTCATTGACAAAAAGGGGGAAGGTGGGGGAAAGGTGCGGGTTTGGAATCTTGAGGATCTGGGGACCAGGGCGGTATGCATGGAGGGGTGTGTATCGTGCCATTGTACGGCAGAGACACGGGTTCCCCGGCTCCTGGCCTTGGCACCCGACCTCCCCGCTCCCCCCCCCCTGCGACCGACCCCGTGAATCGGGGTCCCCGCTTCTGGCCCCTGGGTTCCCATCCTATCGCCAACCCTCTTAAGCCCTCCCCCAGTTGCCGCCCTCCTCCCTGAGACACACCCATGTGCGGCTGCCCTGTCCCCGATCCCCATTACCCCTCCCCACCTGCCCCTCCCTCTTTATCACTCCGCTTACGTGCTCATCCCGTTCCTCTCGGCCTCGCCCTCGCCACCCCATAGTCAAACCCCCACCCAGCCCCCAGCCCGCATCCATCCGAAAGTACCCACCCACTCTCAACCCCCCACCCTCTCACACACCCCACTCTCTCACACACGAAGGTCTGTTGGCACGCCGACCCCGTCGTCCGCCCCGACATGTCCGAGGTAGCCGCTCGCCTGGAGGCCGCCCTCGCGGACTGGGACCTGCTACATCCGCCCTCGCCCTCACCCTCCACAACGAAGCACCCGCACCCCCAGTTGCAACCCCTGCCGCCGCCCGGCGATCAGCAGCAGCCGCAGCAGCAGACGTCTTCGGAGCAGTCCCGTGCAGACGCGGCCGCTGCGGTGCCGGCGGGTTCCGGGGCGGGGGCATCCAGTCGCAGCGGGGAGCAGAGCCGGAGGAAACAGCAGCAGCAGCAGCAGCAGTCCAGGGAGGGGGAGGAGGAGGAGGGCGGCGCAGACTGGACCGCAGCCGGGGAGCCTGGCTGCCGCTGTGTCATCTGCTGAGGAGCAGACGAACAGGGGAGGAGTGGGAGGAGAGGGGGAGGAGCGGGAGGAGGGGGGGAGAGGAGGGGCCTGGCCCGGACAGCTACTGCCCGTTCGGCGACCTTCCGCGGTGTCGCTGTCGGGTTTGGCACTAATGGGGAGGCTCGGGGGGCGGACCGCGGCCGCCTCCGCAGAGGGGGGCGGCACCCCCTACTGCTTGATCTACCTGATCCCCCCACCCACCGGCATCGTTGTCACCCGCCACAATGGTAATCATGATCGTGATTATCTTGACTGTTACAATGGTATGATTGCTAATATCGCCACTGCCTTGAGATTTTCAACCGTTCTGGTATTTGTGTGTGTGTGTGTGTGTGTGTGTGTGTGTGTGTGTGTGTGTGTGTGTGTGCGGGTGTCGAAGAATTGAGCCGTGGATTGCTGCACAGTCGATTGGTTGCACGTTCCGGGGTTTCCTGGCGTCGTATGCGGAGAGTGCGGTGCTGAGAGGTGGTACGGAAGGACGGCCCAAGGGCCGTATTGATCCCCTGGGTCGTACAGCCAAATGCCGTACGCGCCGCTCCCAAGACAGCATCCGGGATCCGTACGGCATCCGTACGTTTGATATTTCATGTGATCGGTGCGTCTAATACGCGAACGTCTTGGGTTACGTTCGGGCTCGGGGGTTGGGCGCCGTGACATCTCCACATCGGGGGTTCCAGGGGGGGCCCATGGCTGGGTGGCACTACAGGCGATTAGGTGGCACTACAGTCATCCCCCGTCACTACACTACAGGGTTTCATTTCTAAACACTACAGGGGAGGGCGGGGGAGGTGACGGAGGTCGAGGCGCGAGGGAGGATACCGCTTTCACACAGTCGAGTTGGGCTGATCTGAACGGTTTAGATTGGGCTGATCTGAGGGCCGCTGTGCCGTGTATGTGTATTTTTTTGTGTGCCGTACAGCTAGATGGGGGTGTCGGGGGGTGCCGCTCGCGTGCACCGGTGGAAGGACGCCGGGCCGGGCGGGGGGCGGGGCCGCGATCCCGTCTTGCGCTGCGCGGCCCACCCCCGCCGGCCCGTCATGGCTTCGGGCTGTTGTGGTATTCACGTCGTTGAACCCCGTCTGTCTGTCCGTGATGAACGCTATGTACTGTGCACCCTTCCCATGTTGAGTCTCGTCTGGGGGTGGCGCCGTACCTCAGGTGCGGACGTGACACCTGTCTTTTGGGCTCCGCAGCACCTCTTAGCGGACGAGGGGGTGTCTCCGGGGGTGTTCCATGCTACAACCCTCACGCACGAACAGCGATGGTATGAATATATATGAAGGTACACATGCACACACACACACACACGCAAGTCCGATGTCCACTGCAAAAATGCTTCGGAGGCGCTGCTGCGGCGGGTCTTGATGTCCGGAAGGGCTGGCGAAGAGGGCTGGACAGAAGAGGTGTTCCAGGGGGGAGAGAGGAGGGGGGTGTTGGCAGTTCTTGGGTCCGGGCGCGGCGTCCCAGCGAGTCGTGCGTGACCGAATCCGAATACTTTTGGGGTGCGCCCGCCCAGGGCGGTGTGTGCTCCCCCCCGAGGTGCTAAGGACCGTGTTTCTTGGAGGTGTTGTACGGCTGCCGTGCCGTACCGTGCCGTACCGGGTTCAGCGAGGACGCAATTTGAGGGGAGAGTGGCGCAGCCGCCCACTGCATGCAACCCCCTATGGATGATGATGCCGTGGAGGGTTGCACGCCACCCTTCTGTTCAGGCATGCATGCGGGGGTTGCGTTTTTGAGCCAACTTTGAACCTCTGCTGACAGCGGACCGGGTCGGAGCAGGACTGATGTCCGCCTCAGAGAGACGCCGTGAGGTGTGTGATGGTGTGATGGATGGGGAAGGCAGCAGCGCAGTCGACTGTGCCACCCATGTGTCACGTGGTGCATTTGGATCTGGATCTGGATTTGGCTAGGGGCGATCCGGGGACGCGGCAAGCAAGCTGCTCGTTAAGTGTGCCCCCCAGGGGGGTTTGGGGTATATGCCTTCCTGCCCGGTGTATGCGCAGGCGGCTATCCCTGGGCTACATTGCTCTTGGGGCTATCAGGGCTACGTGGCGTACTTGGAAGAAGATTGCTTTTCACTTTGTGGGTCCTGATCACCGCGGACAGAGGGTTTCGACTGCAGCAGCTGCAATAGCAGCAGCAGCAGTACCAATAAGTGGTGGCCGACAGGCGGCGCGGGGCGGGGGCGGGGGGGAGTCTCGGGCCCGATGCCCCCGATCCCAACCCGCCCCGGTGTATTGGGGAGGAAGTCGAGACCCGTCTACCCTCTACCGCATCGGGGGCGGCGAGAGCTATTCCGCGCCGCGCGCGACGGTGGTGGACCCGGGGGGGGGAGGGGTGGAGGGAGGGGCGTGTGCCTCGGGGGCTGTGGGGCGCAGGAAATGAACCGTCGGGGAGCGGCCCCGCCCCGGGGAAGGAGCGTCCCCCCCCCCTTCGGGGAGGGAGCGGCCCCGCCCTGGGGAGGGAGCAGGAGGGAGCCGACGTTGGCACTCGCGGCCTTTACCGGCGGGTGCGTGGTGTCCCGTCAACCGGGGTGGTTAGGTGCGGTTAGCGCTCACAGCCTAGTACAATGTCTCTTGCCGCTGCAGCCGCCCGCATTTTCCCTCACCTTTCCTCGCTGCGTGAGAGCCAGCGCGATCAAGCAAGTGCGCCCGCATTAGGGCGCCGCCACTTTCCGACACCGGGCAACCGGGGGTAGTTATTTTAATTTTAAATCCGGTGGCTCTAGGGTCTTAGTTTCTTTTCTAAGTCGCGCGGCGGGCGGGTCGCGCGGTCTTCGGGGGTGGGACTGGCGGAGGGTGGTTTACCCAGAGCGGGTTGCCCCGGGGGTTGGGGTTGGGGTTGGGGTTGGGGTTGGGGTTTCTGGCCGCCACCCAGCTGTCACCCACCCACCCACCCACGCTGGGGACTGGCGGGGCAGGGGAGTCCGTGAGTCCACGGCCTCCTTCTGTCCACCAGCACCCCCTCCCCCCGCTCCCATGGCCTGGACGGCGACGAGGCACGTCATCATGGAGGGGGGGGGTGCCGCTCGGCGGGGACACGGTACCGACGTCACGGGTACAGAGGGGCCTTGTGGCGGAACGCAACCGCCGCGCTGTGGTCCGCAAACACGGTTTTCTCTTTTAGAGTGGGTGATCGCGCCGCCGCGCTGATTTGATTTTATTTCGCCGGCGTCGATCAAAAGTAACCACAAGTAGCAGCAGCACTGCAGGACCGCCCAGCCGCCGGAGGACCAAGAGGAGTGCCGCGGGAACGTGTCGTCCTGGTCTGCCCCGTCGACTTGAACCGGATGCAGCTGCGGGGCTCGATTTGAGCGATGCCCGATTGTCCTATAGTGTACGAAGCGTGCTGAAGGAGAAGCTTGTGCTTGTCGGTTGTGCAGGTGGTAGTTGGTTGATAAGGCCCTCACGTCGGGCGGATGACCGTTCAGTTTGTTGTTGTTGTTGTTGTTGTTGTTGCGGTGCACCCCTACAACGGGGAGCTAACCGGATGGTTGGTGCTGAGCAGACGATGGGGACTGCCGTGTGTTTTTTGATCATCACACGGGTGAGCGTTCAGACGCACTCATTCCGCTTTGGTTGGAAGCATCAAGATTCAAGAAAGATTACAGCCCTCCCATTTCTCCATCCGAGGCGCCACTGCGTGACGAGGGTCAGGCCCCAATGCCCCACCCCAGTCACACACGCGTCACGCCCTCTCCAGTACACCCATAAAATTTTCGGCCAAATACCCTCGTCCTCCCTCAAAGACCCCCTAACAGCCACCGCCACCCTTTCCCAGCTCCCACCCACGTCCCGTAATCTTTCCTACAGTCACGAAACGGCCGCGCATTAACAATGCGTTAACTGACTGTGCCGCACCATAAACAATCATCATTTTCATCATATATCGTGAAATAAACAACCTGTACAGGAGCGCAGACCGTGATGTGCCCGTCTCGCTCGCTCGATGTCCAAACAGCTCATGTCGCCAAACAACCTGGGGGGGAAGAATTCGACTGTTTCCCAAGGAGTACTGGAACCGTACAACGAACGATCGAATGCAGCCTTCAGAGCGCTTCCAACGCACATCGCCGTAACGCCCCTTAAATGATGCCTCCTTGCCGTACAGACTAACCGGCTTATGCCCGCGGGACGATCCGTAAATTCCATAAAAGCCTCAAACATGAAGTCCCAGCAGAGGAATGGAGCGCAGCAGCACGCTGCAGGGATGCAACAGTATGCTCAAGCACCAAGTCACACCGATGATGATGAGGGGCTGCCACCCACAACCCCCGTCACAGCCCCACCCAACACACCCTTCGGAAGGCCCTACCTACCCACAGCACCAAAGAGGATCGTCATGCAAGCATGCATGCAGATGACAAGGGAGAAGTTCAAAAGCCAGCAGGGGGGGAGGGTCACTGCATAAAGCTCTGGCAACGTAGAAACCCACATCACGACGAATGGATTTGTCGGCTGCGCCGGAAGTCCTAAGAAACATCAACCCCACGCAATTCCCTTAGCTGCGATCGGTCCATCGATCGACTGATCAAAAGAACCAGATCAGAGCAACCACCTGCAACCACCCGGGCGTCGTACAGAACCCGCCTGGCCCCCACACACCAACGCGGGCCTCCAGACTTGCACAGCGCTGCGAACAACACGGGGTCCAACTGCCGTTCTCGAAAGCCCGCAGCGCGAAAAAATACTCGGCACGATTGCCTGTTACCAGCCCCCACCACCAACAAATGGATTACTGCCCCGTCCATCCTCAAGCTCCCACAGACCAGGTGGGATGGGCACGATGGCTAATGCACAAACCCAAACCGGCGCACGGTTCTCGGGGGACACCCCGGAGACATCCAATCGGGGAGATCTAGCGGTCCAGCGCTTCCCGCCGCACCAGCGTGATGAGGAGCCATGGTGGTGAAGGCGGGAGGGAGACCCAGAGCAGAGCAGAGCAGAGCAGCGGGACAGATGCTGCATCACCGGCCCGCCCGCCCGGCCGCCAACTCCCAGCCGTCAAATCCAATCCATATCCATTCCTGCTCCGTATTTACCCATTGTGTGCACCCACGCACGTCCGATATCTTGCAGGGACACGGCCACCTCCCTGCAAGCCGCGTTGCTGGGCAAAGCCCTTACCCCCTCGACACTCAAAAGACATAACTGACCCAGCAATGCGCCTTCATATTCCGACATGATGGTAGTGCCAACCCCCGGCCCCCAAATTCCGCCTTCCTGGCTTCCACCCAACACAGCAGCAAATCATCAATCACAAGCACGAAAACAAGAATGACCGACCAGACAGGATGTTGCCGTGTACGGTGCATTGTGTACGGCGGCACGAAACACGTGCGTGTGAATTTCTCTCTTCTCTCGATTGTGTGCGTGTACGTGTGCGCGCGTGCGGCACTCGCCCACCGTGTTCAAACCATTCAAACTGCTCCTCAAGCAAACCACTTGTTCTCTCTCGCTCTCTCTTTCTCGCATCATTTCTCAACAAAGGTCTCTTCTCTCTCACGTTTTGGGAGTTCGGACGAGTCAAACCTGTCATCCGCCACAGGCAAAACGAGTACCGTCGACGTCGCAGACACAAACCGCGACGAGCAGCAAACACACAAATCGTTGGAGAGCCGCCACAAAGAAAGCCGAACCTCACAAAGAAGACCAACCAGACCAAAGGGCCCATACTCAAGACCCCCAAAAAATTTGTTAGTGTCGCTTCAGCTGTCTTGAAGGGTTTCTACGTCGAAGCGCTGCTGCCGATGCAGCGACCGCCTATACCCCCTAGGAAGGAAGCAGGCTTCTGACCCACACAGGTCTGCCTTAATCATCAGCTTGGGGAACCCTCTTAAAAGGGGCTCAATACCCTTTCGCGCGTGCCCCCTCTCTCCCTCCTCCATTCAGAACAAGCCCGTCTGCATCAGCAGAGTGCCGTACGCCGCCACCGCCGCCGACAGCGCCGCCGCCGCCATCTGTTGGCTCTCCACGCTGCGCACCCCCTGCTGCCCAATCAGACCCAGCAGCTGCCCCGTGAGGCCGTTCGGCTCCACCCCCTCCCGCCGCATGGCCCCCAACAGCTCCAGCGCCCGGTCGGGCTGTCCGGCCCGCTCACAGGCAGCCAGCAGCGCATTGTACACATCAACAGACGGCTGCACGCCGGCCCGCCGCATCCGCGTACGCACCCTCATGGCGCCCTCCCAGTTGCCCGACAGGCTGTGCGCCGCAATCAGGCCGCAGAAGGCAAAGTCCCGCGGCCGCATCCCCGCCGCCGTCATGGCGGAGAACACCGCCTCGGCGCGCTCCGGCAGCCCCGCCATGCCGTACGCCGCAATCATCGTCTCGTGCGTCACGGCATCCGGCTGCCGTACCTTGCCGTACAGCTTCTCCGCGATCTCCAGCTGTCCGGCCTTGCCGGCGGCCGAGATGGCGGTGTTGTACATGACGGTGTTGGGGGAAATGCCCAGGTTGAGGGCGCGCAGCAGCACGCCGACCGCCTCCTGCCACTTGCCGGCCCGCTCGTAGGCCAGCATCAGCGCCCCACACACCACCTCGTTCAGAACGCCATGGTGCGGCGGGTGGGACCCCGAGGAGGACGACGACGAGGCGGCGCCGGCGTGGTGGTGATGGTGGTGGTGGTTGTGGTGGTGCTGCGGGAACTGATGGTGGTGATGTGAGGTGGAGGGGGAGGAGGCGGAGGACGAAGAGGCGGCAGCGGCGGCGGTGGTGCCCTCCAGGGGGCCCGCGACAGCCGTGTCAAAG
Source organism: Eudorina sp. 2006-703-Eu-15 (assembly GCA_003117195.1). Taxonomy (NCBI): domain Eukaryota; kingdom Viridiplantae; phylum Chlorophyta; class Chlorophyceae; order Chlamydomonadales; family Volvocaceae; genus Eudorina; species Eudorina sp. 2006-703-Eu-15. The sequence continues at coordinate 443,340 of BDSI01000086.1, forward strand.
GCGGGGAGGGCCGTGTTGTTGGGGAACAGAGCCGCTGCTCCGCCACAGCCCGAGCTCTGCTGCTGACCGACGACGACAGCACCGGCAGAGTCCAGGTCCTGAGCCGACCGCCACCGGTGCTCCTCAGAGGAACGGCCGCTGGAGGTGTCGGCGGCAGAGCTGGAAGACGCCGAGTCGTCGAGGCGGGTGGAGGAGAAGACGGAGGCCGCCGTCGAGAGCGCGGAGGAGGCGGACGCTGCGGCGCCGCCGCCGGCGGCCGCCGCGACGGCGGCTGCGTGGGCCAGCGGGTGGCTGAAGAGGCTGAAGCTGCGGCGGGAAGGGCCAAAGTCAAAGTCGGCGGCGGAGCCGCTGCCGGCCGCCGCGGCAGCGGCTGCGGCCGCCGCAGTGGCCCCGCCGTCGGTTGTGGCCGCCAGTGTGGTCAGATCGACGGAGAGGCCGTTCAGCTGGGAGGGGCGGGTCCAGGTCCACTGCGAGTCGCCGGCTGCGCTACCAGTCGACTGCTCGGCGGCGACGGACTGGATGCTGGACGCTGCCGCGGCCGCCATCAAGAGATCAGCAGCGTTGGCGGCGGGGAGGTGGCCGCCGGGACCGGAGGCGGCAGCAGCAGCGGCGGCGGCGACTGCGGCATCGACGGAGGCCGTGACGGCGGCCTGGGCCAGCAGCGCCGCCAGCGGGCTGAGCGGCGGCGGGTTGGAGGGCACCAGCGCGGCCGCGAGGGAGAGGGCCGCGGCGGCGGGAGGGGCCCCGGCTGCGGGCCCCAGCACCTGACGCTCGATGGAGCTGAAGACCGCCTCCGCCAGCTGCCACTGGCCGTGCTCACCCAGGCTCTGCATCACAACCCGAGGTGGGCGGCGGATAGGGAGGAGTATTATCACTCACATGCCCTGGGATACAGAAAGGCTTTGGCAACCGAAGAAAACAAAAGTTCTAGCAACAAAAGTTATAGCAACCAAGGAAACAACCACTGGTCAACAAAAGCACTGTCGACACCCGCACCTTGAGCAGCGCCGAGTAGGTGTAGGCGTTGGGCTGCACGCCGCCCCACTGGGGCGTCTGCATCAGCGCCAGCACCTCCACCGCCCGACCCCACCGCTTGGCGTTGCCCAGCGCCGCCATTAGGGCCGTGTAGGTCCGGGCGTTGGGGCGGACGCCGTTGCCCAGCATCCACGACACCACCGCCTCGGCGCGGTCGGCCTCGCCGCCCGCCGCCAGGGCCGTGATCAGTGCCGTACAGGACACGACGTCGGGCCGGATGGCGCCCGGCCCCGTCATCTCGTCAAACAGCGCCACGGCGCGGCGCCAGTCGCCGGCGGCGGCGCAGGCCGAGATGGCGGCCGAGTAAGCGTGGCCGGTGGGCTCGCAGCCTGAAGCGGCAGAGCATGGCAGCAGCACCACCAAGTCGTTACAGCCAGATCAATGACATTGCAGCAAATTTGGCCGTACACGTACCTAGCGGACCCCGGAGGATAAGTGACACGCAACGAAAAACATACTCCCTCTGAAGACCGGACCGGACCGGCACTTGCCCCCGCAAGCTCAGCTCAGCCCTCGCCTTCCCCCTCCTCCCCCCCAAGGTAAGGCCCACCTGACGTCCGCATGTCGTTCCAGATGTCCAGGGCCCGGTACCACCGCCCGCCCTCCGTGGCCGCCCGCATGGCCGCGGTGTAGGCGTGCACCGTGGGCGCCATACGGCTGCCCGCCGGCGCGGCCCTCATGGCGGCGTACATCGCCAGTGCCTGGTCGGTGAGGCCCAGCCGGGTGCAGAGCTCCAGGTAGGTGATGCACAGCCGGCAGTCCATCTGCAGCCGACCGGCGGTGTGGCGGCGCCAGGCGTCGTTCCAGATGGACAGCGCGCGGTCAGTCATGCCGCCCGCCAGCGCCGCGCGCATCGCGGCCGTGTACGTGTAGGCGGTGGCCTCGAGGCCCGCGCCGCCCGCCGTGGTGGCGCCCGTCATCCAGTCGTACACCGACAGCGCGGAGACGGCGTCGCCGTGGTCGGAGCAGACGCGGATCAGCTGCGAGCGGGGAGGGGCGGATGGTGGCACACGGTGATGAGGTCCACGACGAGTGAGACATTCCGGCAGGTCATAACCCGTCTTGGTAAGCCCTTCATTGAACAACACCGTGTCAAGTAAATCTGAAACGATGCTGGCCACTCGTTGCCTCCTCTAATACCTACCAGACCTTTCACACAGCGCCCTTAACGCCCAGACCCAGTTCCCTCAAACCCCCTCTCAAACCCCCTCACCCCCGCCCGGCTCCCTCACCGTGGTGCACAGTCGGTCGTCCAGCTGGTGCCCGGCTGCCTTGAGCCACTCGTACAGCAGCAGAGAGCGGCGCCATGTGGCCTTGTTGGCGGACAGCGACAGCACCAGCTTGTCGAGCTTCCAGTTGTCCAGCGGCAGGCAGGAGGAGGGCAGACCTCCCGGGGGGGGCAGCGCCACGGGACACGCCGGGTCTCGGAGCGCCAACAGCTGCGCGGGCAGGCCTAGCGGAGCGAACAGGGAACAGGGGTGTGTGCGCAGAGGTCAGCATGCGACCAGACAAAGAAGATGGAACGACCGCCAGACGCGCCACACAACCGGTGGTCAACGGCACACACACACACCTCCCTGCACACAACTCATTTTCATCCACCTGGCCGAACGCAAACGGTGCAATCGTCCGTTAGCAGGTAGCCATCTTGGCACCTTGAACACCATCATCAACAGCATGTTAATAACACTCCACCAGGGGTGCGAAACGGAGCGGCCGCTAACTGTGCTGAGACCGCGCTGTTCCCCAAGAGACCACTCACCAGTGTCACCCAGGCCCAGCTCAAAGCGACGGCTGTCCGCCGAAGACGACGTCGCGGCCGTTGACGAGGAGGACGACCCCGCCGAGAACCCCGGGACTGCACCGCTGCTGCTAGCGCCGTTGCTGCTCGTCCGGGTGCTGACGACACCCGGGGAGGGGGCGGCGAAGGGGCCACTAGAGGAGGCAGCCGACAGGTGGCCTGCGGCGCCGCGGCTGTCGCGGTGGCGGCCGCCGCCGCGGGAGACGACGGAGTGCGATCCAGAGGTGTGGGGAGTCGCCGCGGGGGGCACAGCTGGCTCCGCAGCGGGTGCAGCGGCGGGAGGCGGGGCAGCGCAGGTGACGGGGGCGGCTGCCATGGCGGCCGCGTGTTGGAGGGAGAGCGCGGTCAGGTCGGCGGAGAGGCGCTCCAGAGGGTCTTCGACAACTTGCTCCAAGGGCTCGGTCTGAGGTTGCTGCTGCGCATGAAATTGACAGCGAGGAAGGACACGAATTGATTCAGAATCGACTCTGACGGATGGGAACAACTGAGGTGAGGCAGGAAGCGTGTCAGGTTTGGGGGAAGAGGGGGTTCGTGTAGAATTAGGGATGCAGCAGCCGGACGCCCGTGCAACAGTATCGGCGAGCGGGGGTGCGCCGGAACTAATTTGACGCCGGATTTCTCGCGATACCATTCAAACAATAAAATTAGCCTGTCACAATCATGAAGCACAAAACGCAGGCCCGGTCCTTCCCGCGAAGAGACACCCGCAGCCCTAACCTCCTACATGACGAAAACAACGTCCACCACCACTTTGTAATACCTCAAATCAGTCAATAAAGTTGCGCAAACTCAACCCTTCGATATGTAAAATCCTCGGAGAAAAGGCAATGTCCCGGAGGCTGACGTGCACAGGACCACAAACTACCCTAGTAGACCAGGTCCCTCCTGAGACTCACCGGCTCGTGAGTGCGCTGCTCAATAGAACGCCGCTCATGATTACGATCAATCGACTTGCGAACCCGCTCCGTCGCTGTCATAACGGGGGCTCCGGGAGCCGCCGAAGTACGCGTGGTCGAGCGCGCACTAGCCGGTGCCGGTGCACGAGCCACCACCACAGGCGCGTTGTGGGCATTGTGGCTTTGGTTCTGACGAGTGTGTCCAGTAACACGGGCTGGAAGGCTGCCAGGCCCGCTGCCCGCAGCGGCCAGCGGTGGCCGCGCGGTAATTGTCACCATAATAATTCCTCAAAATGAGTTTGCTGGCTACGGAGATGATGTAATAAGAAGGAGGTAAATATGTATAGACAAAAGGAGGACTAAGTCTATGATGCTTGGTCCAGGGCAGCACTTCTCGTTGTAACAGCCCTCAGCTAAGACTTCACTCAGTTGCACGAGGGCCACAGCAGGCCAGCTCGGAACCTCGTTTGCAAAAATTGCATCCGAGAGGCTGTCAAAAGCCTTTATGCATTCGTTCCGGCGCCGACCGCCTCAACCCTCACCAACCTCTCATTTCGGAGAGGGCCCGATGCCGTACACTCTGAGTCCCACCACCACAGTCGAGTTTCCCCTCGCGCGCGCCACCAATCGCAACGCGTGCGCCAACCAAAGTTGACATCTTCATGTATTCGTTGAATTCGATGTATGTAAATTTCAGTCTTTGCTCAATCCTATCCTTGATATTTTCAGTACTGTAAGAGTGACCGCGCTTGCTCAGCTCCTAATAACGAATTGTTCTAATCAATCTGATGCCTGTGAAGGTTTGTAGCTAGCTGCACTGTAATGGTATAGTTTTTTTCGCTGCCTGCAAGCATACCGTATTTGACTGGCGTGGAGCATACCGAGGTGCTTTCGCACGCCAAATGAACATTTATGTGCAAGTCTTTGAATATTTCTGGGATTACCGGAGAACTTTGGCATGCGCTTAGCTGACGACATGGCGCCCACGCCGGCCACTAGCGAAAACGTGCCACACCTTGCCTGTTAAAGGATTTGTCCATGTACAATACTCATGCTGGCATGTATATCCATCCTTCAGGTATATACAAAAAGGGTTTTTGAGTCTCTGGCGCCAAATTCCGAAACCTCCGACACTTTCGGGTCAGGAAGACTTCAGAGGGCATGTCGCAATGAACCATGTTGCTAGTCACGGTCCGCGATGCGGAATAAGCAGACATCGGAAGTGAATTCCACATGACCGGGATAACTGTTAGAAACGAGGTGACATCGGCGCTTTGACTTCCACTCACCTTGACCCTCCTCATGAGCCGAAGACCCTACAATGGTCCGTTCATCCATACACGCACTGCCTGAGGTGTGCGGAAGTGCAAACGCTGCAAACGCGCCTTAATAGATAATCACGATACACCAAACTTACAGAAGCCTGCGAACGCAGGGTTGCGACCGAAACCTGTCCTCCGAACCAGAAACTCCAATCACCCTGTGGTTCGCACGGTTCGCATGGGAGGCCTGCTTCGTTTGGACTGATTCGATTGCGTGTCAGGGCGTGTATGGGTTCGGGAGGATGCCGGCACGGCACAGTGGACATTGCACGGCTCTTACGAACTGCTGCGCACGTTGACAAATGTTTTGGCAGTTCCACGTGGTCTGCCATCCTGGACCATGAATGTACATGCAGTCGGAGGGGGTGCCTTCACTGATCTCTGTGTTGCGCGCCGATGTTTCCCGCGGTTCAGCAGCCAGAGGGCTCGCTGAGGTCCGACACGCCCTGGCGCATCCATACGGTGCCGCTGCATGCACGCTCAGTGTGTTGGGCCCCGGGCTGCTCGGTGGACTGCAAGTCCAAACTATGTCACCAGCGCGGTTAACCTGTTCTTGGTGGCGAGCCGAAATTGTCGTCATCCCATTCGATATAGTGTACGACCGGTTTCGGGACGTATGCCTCGCATGTGCCCCGGCCCCTGGGTGACACGTTTGTGCGACAAGCAACCATCGGACATTTGTCAACGTTATTTACGTGAATTACCTGCGCCAAGCGATTCCCTTGCCAAGCATTGTACTGGTATCAGATAACTTGTGACGACGGTGCAACCCGGACATCACAGTCACACCGCAAATTTGCTAAGCAAATCAGTTGTTCCATCAGCTTGGCATTGGACATCAGGCCAGGACAACAACATAATGCAGGCCCTGACATTTACGGCTGCCACCGGCAAAACCGCCCTCGAACCAAAGCGGCCTATCCCCAAACCGGAATCTGGCGAAGTTCTCATTCGAGTTTTGCGAGCTGGAATTTGTTCCACGGTGCGATCCGTTGGCACAACTCAGAGCACTCGGTTCGGTTTAGACCATGAACTTAGGCTCACTCCCATTACGGAAGTTAATTGCATGCATTCGGTACGCGTATAAGAGGGGCAAGGATGGATCAAAATTGGAGCACCCGTCATCTTTGGTGGACCGCAGCACTCGTCGTGGATGCGGTTGGTTTGGTTGTTTCCGTTCGCGGGCCCTCTCGCACGTGCTGCACCACCGCTGCCGCGCTCCCGCCCGTCCGCATCGCTGGCAGGACCTAGAGATATGTAAGGGCTATGTGCCTGGATTCTGCGGTGTTCTGGGCCACGAGTTCGTTGGCGAGGTCGCGGCGTTCGGACCCCCGGTGCCGGAGGGGAACGGGATCGGCGCCGGGGATGAGGGCGGCGGCTCGCACGCCACCGTGGCCAGCCCCCAGCCGCACCCAGCGGTCGGTGCGCGCGTGGTGGGCGAGATCAACTGCAACGACGCGCACTTCACGTGTGCGGACGCGGTGTTCCAGCGCAACCACGCGCCGGGCAGGTGGGAGGCGGCGGAGGCGGCGGCGGCACGGCTGCCGCGCCGGCGGCACGGGTGACACACACATTGATGGCGCGGCGGCCGCAGGTTGAAGGGATTTAGGGGCGGATGTGTGAGTGTTGAAATTGTGTGGTCCCGCCTAGTTGACAGATCGGTTGGGTCGCCGACAGACTCAGCCAGCCGCGCAGGTCAGGCTGGGTGGCCTCCGTCACGTGGGCCTCACGCTCCCTCACTTCCACGGACCCCTTGGCGCCCACCCTGGCCCCTGCCCCTCACAACATCCTCGTCGTCCTGTGCTGCCGGTCTCCCTGGCGCCCGCGCCCTTCCCTGATCCCGCGCCCTTCCCTGGCTCCCGCGCCCTTCCCTGGCTCCCGCGCCCTTCCCTGGCTCCTGCGCCCTTCCCTGGCTCCCGCGCCCTTCCCCGTTCCCCGGTCCCCGGGTGCGGGCGCAGGTCGGTCCTGGGGATCATCAACCGCGACGGCGCGCTGGCGGAGTACCTGACCCTGCCGCTGGCCAACCTGCACCCGGTGCCGCCGGCGCTTTCCGACGCGGAGGCCGCCTTCGCGGAGCCGCTGGCGGCAGCATGTCGGGTGGTGGAGCAGGGGCTTCCCCGCCGGCCGGCGGAGGACCGGGTGGCGGTCATCGGTGGGTGGGTGGGTACTCTCGAAATGGGTACTCCTCGAATTGGGTAATCGGATTGGGTAATTGGTTTGGGTGCCGGACAGGTTGGCTGCGTTGCTGGGGTTTCCTTGTTGGAATGGGTGGGCTTGTTGGGTTGGGGTTGCCACTTTCCGTGAGTGAGGCTTTGAGGCGGCTGCGGGGCTGGGTCTGCGGCCCCCACGTGCCCTCGGGCCCGCAGGTGACGGCAAGCTGGGGCTGCTGGTGGCGCAGGTCCTGGTCCGGCACCTGGCGGCGGCGGGAGGCCCCCGGCTCACCCTCATCGGCCGTCACCCGGACAAGATGGCGCTGGTGCAGGGGGAGATGGACCGGGTGGGTGGGGCGGGTGGCAGGGGCGGGGTAGAGGGTAGGGCAGGGGTAGGGGGTAGGGCCGGCAGGGGTGGGCGGAGCGGAAACGCACCCCTCACCTAGGTGCGGTGACAGAAGTCTGGGGGCAGCACCCGGGGAACGTGTCTCCGCCACGCGATGACGCGGGGTGCCGGGTTGCGGCCGCTCTGCTGGGATGCAGGTGGTTTCGGAGGGTGACGGCTCGGCGCTGGCGGAGCGGCTGGCGGGCGCATTCGACCTGGTCGTGGAAGCGTCAGGTGCGTTGCCTTCTTGCCTAGGTCTCTTGTTTACCGTTGTACAACGCATGGCCTGAAGCGCAAGACCGTTCACGTGTGGGCATCACGGGGTAAGAAGTGTTTGAACGGGCGGCCCCGCCTCTGATAGTGCAGGCTCGGCGGGGGGCATCCGTACGGCGCTGGCGCTGTGCCGGCCGCTAGGGACCGTCCTGCTCAAGTCCACCGTCAGCACGCTGCAAGGGCCGGCGGAGGACCCGGGCGCGGGCGCCAAGCCGCCTCCACCGACCTGGGCGGAGCTGGCCAACGACATCGTGGTGAACGAAAAGGTGCTGGTAGGCAGCAGGTGCGCGGACCGGGGCTGGCGTGTTGTCGGGTGGGCGAGGCGAGCGGGGGCCGGGCGGCTGGAGCTCGGGGAAGCCGGTCGGTGCCGGGGCAGTATAAGTGGTGCGGATTCCAGCGGGTGATTGATGGAGGCCGCGGAGGGGGTCGGGAGGGCAGGTGGCAAAGCAGTCAGGCCCCGGCATGGGTCTAGGGCTGGTCCTGTGAGACCCATAAGTAACCGCGCCGGACCTTTGGAGTGGTTCTAATTTCATGATGAATGAACGTTACAGCGGACCCCAGAGGGATCACCGGTGTATACCAGGGCAAGCCCCAATTGCTGTGCCCTCCCCCACACGCGCACTTGGCCCTCCGCAGGTGCGGTCCCTTCGACTCGGCGCTCGAGCTGATGGCGTCCGACGCGGGTGTACGGCAGCTGCTCCGATCCATGATCAGCGCTGAACTGCCCCTGGAGCGGGGGGAGGAGGCGCTGCGGCTGGCGGCCGGCAAGGGGGTGCTCAAGGTGCAGCTGGTGATGGGGCCGGTCTGAGAGCACGCAAGCGAAAGCACGCGGGGGGCCCGAGACGCCAGCCCTGGAGCTCAAGTGGTCGTGCATCTGTTGCTTGAATTGAACCTGTGGCCCGGTCTACCCTCAATGGTGTCAGCTGTTAGGTGCGCATTTGGCACTTGGCTCGTGGCCTGGCGTTTGCCGTACTCGGATACGCACCGGACGGATCGCCCAGCTCCTTGTGCTGCCAAGCATCCTGGTCGTGGGGGGCTGCTGCCACTCATGTGAACTAGTTCTGGAGGTAAGGGAACGGAGTGGGAACACCAGTCCACGCGCGCGTCGCTGCGCCGGACGCGCCTCATGAGCGGTACCCCTATATGCCGTCAACGCAATCAAGACACGCCCTCGGTTACCTTGCTTTCGGGAGGCGTTCGCGGAGCCGGCCAACCTCATGTGCGTGCCGTCCGGGCTCCGGGGCCCTGACGGGGTCCCCAATCCCCATCCTCGCCATGTAAGACGACGACATCCCCACCGAACAAGAGCCCAAAGTATCCATGTACGCGTAATGGACGACAAACGTCATCTCCCAACATGTAAGCTGTGCGACGTGAAAAAGCTATCACGTATTACAAGCTGGAGGTCCGCACGCTCCCCGCGGGACACCGCACACCTCTGCGTGGCATGCAGCAGGTCTCAACCGCCTGCCGAACTGGGCCGCCTCCAACACCCCAAGCCAATCCAGTTTATCGTGCCCTCTGCGAGCGGTGACGCGAAGCCAACATTGCGCCCCCCCCCATCATGACGACATGGCTCGTCATCAACAATTAGACAGCAGCTCCGCCCACAGGACTTGTCATGGTCATCGCATCATGAAGCCCGCGCCGACACCTCGCCAGTCAAGCGGATGGCCGCCCTCCCTTCCACGTGCGGTACGCAGGGCCGCCGATCCATTCCCGACGGTGCAATCCCCACTGACAAACGGGACCCAGGTGTTACCGCGTACCCGTCGGCCTCATGAGTGCAGCGGCAGTAATACCCAAGACAGCGCGCAACAAGGCGGGTGCGTAGCAGAGTGGCAGTCGGAAAGAGACATGTAATTCCACACGCGTGGGTTCGGGCCATCTATGGGGCCACCGCAGTATGGCCCGGCCCCCATGCACAAGCGGGGCCGTGCCGTCCGGGCCGTGCCGTCCTGTCGCGTCCGTGTCCCCTGTCGCGTTCGTGTTCCCGTACAGCCACAAGAAGGACTCAAGCACTCGTCCAGATAACGAAACAGAGTCCCGAGGTCATGTGGATATACCAACTCGAGCAAAACCCGTCAATTGTAGAAGTAAGAATGGGTGTAAGCGCGGACAGGCCGCCCCTTAAACCCCTCACCCTCTCCCACGGCCCCCCGCACGCCCTGCGCCACCGGCTCGTCCACGGCCCGCGTCGCCCCTGCCGCCACCGCGGCCTCCAGCTGCTTCGCCGCCTCGTCCCCCTACGGCCCAGCCGCGGCCTCCTCTGCCCCGGCCGCCGCCGGCTGGGCGCTTCTCGTCTCGTTTCAAGTTCTCCTCCTGAACCTTGCCGATAACCTCCTCCGGCACGCTGATGTACTTAATCGTGTTGCCCCGAATGTACGCCTCCGACATCTTGAAGAAGCGCTGTCCGTCCTTCGAGGTGCAGATCACCTCTGAAAGGTGTAAGTTCATCCAGTTGTCGCATTGTTGCAAATATCCGTTATATGTTTCACCATTTTTAAGCTCGACTAGCACTGCATGACGTTGTGCTGTCTTCAATAGGGAGAGCGGAAGCATTCTCCGAACGAAACAGCGTGGAGCTGTGGTCAAATGTGTTTACCAAGATAGTTGGTAGTGCTCCCGTCACAAGAGTTAACAAGGTTGTGCGATAACGTAGCAGCAGACTGAGGTCCTGTAACGAAACACCGTGAACTGCCAGGACGCAAGGTTTGTTATGATGGGCAAATAAAGGACCAAAAATCTGCATTAACACAGAGAGATGTTTGTTTGCCTGCACGAGGACATGTTGATGCCGTATATTGGATCCAAAGCGTGAACAGCTCTGCTGTGGCGCCATACGCGTACACCCAAGGCATCCATTGCTGGGCGCCCGGTGGCTTGTTGATCCCCACATGCTAATCTTGCATGTGTAAAATGCTACGAATGCGGAAGGGCATCCAAGGAGTTAGAAGCTAGCCTTGGTAATTATGTGGATACTCAGGGCTGTGACCTCTGCACCGCTATAGGGCAGCATCACGACGAATGTCTCCCTAATCTTGTGTTTGCCTCCTGCTGGCAATCGCTTGGGCGAGCCCCGGCCATCGGCTGCAAGGAATTCAGCAGTATGCTGAACGATGACGATGACGCGGATTTCGACTTCGACTACCTTGACAAACTCGTGGAAAAACATCAGGTCTGAATCTGCGCAGGCCGCCTGCGGGCCACCACCGTAGTCCCGAGCGGTTAGGTACAGGGCGTACCGTAATCTTGTGCTCGCGCCCTGCTCGCTTGGTCTGCCGCAGGCATCAGCGGGGATCCAGCCGCCCTCGCTGTCCCACATCCAGCCCCCTTCAATAGTTCTTCAACACCATCAGCAGCAACAAGGGGCGCCAAAGCAGCTTGCTTATGGCGTAGGTCAGCACGGTGGCAACCCTCACGGCCGACCGCTGCAGCCGTCAAACCACGGCCAGCATCAGCAGCAACAGCAGTGGCAGCCTGCGGCCTGGCAGGCCCCACCCGCTCATCCCTCACCTCAGGGTACGCACGGGATGCCCCTCAGCGCTGCTCAGTCCCACCGGGATGGTGCACCGGAGGGACGTGACCGCCAGTCCGTGCAGCAACCCGCGGAGCCGCGGCCGCTCCTGCCTCCACCACAACACCGGCAAACGCAACCGCCCATGACAGCAAACCAGCCAGGTCAACCGATCTGGCCGCCGCCGCAGCAGCCATACCCCCCGCAGCAGCAACAGCCGCCGCAGCAACTGCAGCAACAGCCACCCCAACACCAAACCCATCAGTACCAGCAACAGCCACAGCCGCGTGTGCAGCAGCATCTGCCACCGCATGGCGCGTCGGCAGTCGCATACCCACCGCAACAGCATCGACCGGTGCCTGGCCAAGCACTTCACACCAACGCACAGCCGCCGGTGCCGCCTCGGCAGGAGCAGCAGCAGCATCCAGCCCCAACTCATCATCAGGCAGGCGCAATCCAGCCGCCGCCGCGGCCAGCACACCAGCAGCAGCAGCGGCAGCTGCTTCCACCGCCACATCAGGGGCAGCAGCAGCATCAGGCGCACCATCCCCCGCCAGTCCCGCAGCAGCCGACCGGCCACGGGGCCTCCTTCGTGGCCTTGCCGCCGCACCAGCCCGGGCCAGCTGCGGGGCAACCCACGAAGCCCCCTCCAGCGCCGGCCACGGCGCCTCACCCCGCAGGCGCCGGACATCTGCCGCCCGGGCAGCACCCGCAGCAGCGCCAGGCCCAACCACAACCGCAGGCTCCACAGCAGCAGCACAACCAGCAGCAACAACAGCAACAACAGCAACAACAACAACAACCGGCGCAGCAACAGCAGCAGCAGCCTGGCCGGAACCCGGCAACGGAGCCGGGTGAGCCACCCGCAGCCCGGCCAGCGGGCGGCCCCGCAGCTGCGGCCGCGGCCCCGGCAGCCCCCGGGCGGCCCGTGTCGTTCACTGCGACGCTGACTCTGGAGGACAACAAGCGGTTCGCAGTGAAGGTGCGGCTGCGGGACGTGTCGAGGGGCTAAGTAGTTGTTTTTTGCCCACATGGGTGCCGGTCCGGTCTCGTTGTCATGCGCATTCTGTTTCGAGCCAAGGCCCCCAGCACGGGCGGATTCCGGGGCATCCCAATCCGGTTATTGAGACGCGGCCACTCCACTGCATATTGCTGCGTTGCCACGCGCCTGTGCCCCCTTTTGTCCGTCCGGTTACGGTTCTGGTTCTGGTGGTGGGCGCAGGTGGGCTTCCACGACGCCCTGAAGGCGGTGTTTGCGCTCATCAGCGGCGCGTCCGGGTACGACCACGCGGTCAAGGGCTGGTCGTTCCCGCTGTCGCAGTACAAGCACGTGATGGACGCGCTGACGGACGGCCGCCTGCGCACGCGTGGAGTCACCGTCACTGTGCAGCAGGTGGGGCCACGCAGCTGAGGGGGGAGCCGGCGGCCGTTGCGCTGCCCCTGGACCCCCCTGGATCCCCCTGGACTGGAGGGGCCACGTTGCGTCGGGTCCTGGGTCTGGGGCCGGGCATGCCCAGTGTCAGCTCAGGGTCGAGGTCGGCGCGGATGTCCACACGGTGGCGGTATGTCACCTCGACCTCAGTCGCGGGTTCCTATGTCAGACCGCAGTCGGTGATTGTACGTCGCCTCGACCTCAGTCGCGGGGTCTGTCTGTCGGCCGCGTAGCAGCGTCCACTAACGGGTGGAGACATCAACCCCCTTTCCCCCGCGTTGCCGGCCGGCATGCACACAGCGGGTTCGTTTTCCAAACACACACAGTGGCCCCTCCCCTCCCCCCCTCGCGGGCCCCCGCAGAGCCTGCCCGACTTCGTGGGCCGCATGCTGGCCACCGCCGCGACGCGACCCAACGACGAGCGGTTGTACGACAAGCTGACCCGGCGGGCGCACGAGGGCGAGCAGACGCTGGACGAGAAGATGATGCCCTTCCAGCGCGAGGGGGTCAGGTGGGCCCTGTGGGGCCGGGTAGCGGTGCCTGGGTCCGCCGGGTCCGAGGTCACCGTCCGGTGGGAGGGGTCTGGCGCTGCGGGTCGCGGTGGGAACACCGGCAGCTGGGGAACACCGGCAGCCCGCACCTGACGGCTGCATTGGCGCCAGTGACCTCGAGATGCGTGTGTCGATGGGGGGATAAGGCAGATGAAGAGCAGCCTCGGGGGGTGGCATCGGCGCTTTGGATGTTTGGGTAAGCTCCCGGGTCTTATGAGCTCGGGGAGGTGGGTGGGTGGGAGGCGTTGACAGCTTGTCGGTGTGTCCGGCGCCTCGCAGGCACGCGCTCAAGGTTGGGGGCCGCGTGCTCATCGGCGACGAGATGGGTCTGGGCAAGACAGTCCAGGTAGGCCCTGACGGGGTCTGATCTTTGGGGGGAAGAGGGGGCTGGGGTGGAGGGATGGACCGGTGGACGGGCGGGCGGGTGGATGGCGTAGACGGGTGGACAGGGAGGGCGGCTTAACGGATGGACAGGTGGGCGGATGGCGCCTGGTGAGCCCTCCACTTGGGGTCCCGCTCCATCCTGCGACCTGCCGGACGGGTCTCGGGGCCTCGGCGAGTCTGCGGGCGCGCTGGGCGCCCCCTCGCCCCTCCCTGCTGACGCGCACAGACCCGACCACCCCCCTCGCCCGCGCGCAGTCTCTAGATTTCCACTGCTATGCAGGTACCTCGCCACGTAAGTATGCAATGTTTTCTGGGTGTGCCTGGGCTTGTCTTTCGGATTTATTTCTTTTTAATTTTTACCCCCCCCCCTCGTCTCCGAGCGACTGCTCCGTCTGGTTGGTGCTCCTGCTTGATCTCAGTGTCATTTCCTGGCCTGTCGTTGCTGCTGCCGCCGTTGCTGCTGCCGCGGTGGCTGCAGGCCTGCTGCCTGCTCAAGTGCTACTCGGAGGACTGGCCGGCGCTGGTGGTGGTGCCCAAGTCGTTGCGGGAGACCTGGGCCGATGCGCTGTTTATGGTGAGGACCCCAACGGGGCTGGGGCTGCCAGGCAGGCAGGCGCATCGCCCCCTCCAGTCGTCTGTTTCGTCTGTTTGACGCTCCGTAACGCTCAGTTCGTCGAGCCCCCCTGGCCCTGCACCCCGGGGATCCGTCCACCTGCGCCTTCCCTTCCCCCCAGTGGCTCAAGCTGACCGACCAGGACGTGTTCGTGGTCAACAGCTCCGCGGACGTGGACAAGGTGGGAACACGGGGGAGGGAGGGGGACCCGCCGGGAAGGGAGGGAGAAGGGAAGGGACGGAGGGAGGGGGAGGTTGGGGTGGTGGCCGCACGAGCGTTGGGGAGGGCACGGACGGCGGGAATGGATGGCCGGGCAAGGGGGGCCGCAGGACGGATGGCGCATCCGTCCTGCGCAGCTCTATCCAACCCTCATCTCCCACCCACCTCCAGTCAGGCGCAGCCCGTATCCCCCGCACCTCCCTCGGTGTGCAACCTACCCGTAATATCCCATGTGCTGTATTTCTCCTGTTCCCCGCCCTCCCGCCCTCCCGCCCTCCCGCCGAGCCGGGTACAGCTCCGACCGCCGGCACGTGGCCAGCAGCCCGCGGTGCGGCCCCACGTGATCGTGGTGAGCTACGACACCCTCTCGCGCGCCCCCGAGCAGCTGCGGGAGCTCAAGCCCAAGGTGGTGGTGCTGGATGAGGTACGGCGGGTGTACGGCGCGGCACTGGGGCCGTGGCGCTGTGCACATCCGCGCAGTCGCGCCAGACGATCGCGCCCCCCCCCAATGGTCGCAGCAAGGCCTGCCAGCCGCTGCGCTGCCTTCCGGCCAGCGAACGCCATTTTTGTGGGTTGGTGCTCTGCTGTGTGGGGTGGTGCTCTGCTGTGCGTAGGGGGGAGGGGGGGCCCTGCTTTGCCGCGTTTGCTGCTTCTGAGGGACTGTGTCCTTGCGCCTCTCCAGGCGCCGAGGTGCGGCGGGTACGGTACTTGACGGTGTTCTGACCCAGGGGTGTCTGCTGCTCGGCGGGTCGTCACCCGCGCCCCGGTCGCCCTCCCCTGGAGCAAGTGTGTGCATACGCCTTGCGGATATGGATCGTAAGGCTCCTGGCAGGGTCCTCCCATGCGCAGCCACCCCATCCATGGGCACCCACCTGGCTGGCCCGTCCGCGACCGACCTGTTGCCCCAACCCCGCCCGCCCCTCCCGTCCCCTTTCTGGGTGTGCGGTCCGCTGCGCTGCTGCCTGCGGGCCGGTGTGCGGCCCCCAGGCGCACTACATCAAGAACGGCAAGGTGGGCGGCAAGGGGAGTCGTGGGCGGCCGGAGGGGAGTGGGTGGGAAGGGCGGAAAGCCCCGACATGGTCCCCATGGGTTTCAGCGCCAGACACGGTCCCAGGGCGACAGACGCCTTTCTTTGCCGACTGTACCCGCCAGCCCGGGTGCAGTCGCCTCTGCCCCAAGCACCCCGTGCGGCCGCACATTGGTTGGCAGCATTTCCACTTGGGACGGTCTCCAGGGGTCTGTGTCCTGGTCCTTGGCTTTCCTGCGGCAGCTCCCATGTTCCAGCCCTGCTCCTCCTCCTCCCGCCCCTACCCCGACCCTACCCCGACCCTACCTCGGCCCTACCTCGGCCCTACCCCGACCCTACCCCGACCCTACCCCGACCCTACCCCGACCCTACCCCGACCCTACCCTGCTCCTCCTCCTCCCGCCCCCACCCCGCCCCTACCCTGCGCCCCCTCAGGCCCAGCGCACGCAGGCCGCGCTGCCGCTGCTGCAGCAGGCCCGGCGGGCGGTGCTGCTGACCGGCACCCCCGCGCTGTCCAAGCCCGCGGAGCTGGTGCCCCTGCTGCAGGCCCTCATACCTTCCGCCAGCATCAAGGCCGCCGAGTTCAGCGAGCGGTATTCGGTGCCGGACAGGAGGTGCGTCCGGGCGCGGGCTGTAGAGGCGCGGGCTATAGGGGCGCGGGCTGTAGAGGCGCGGAAGTGTTTGCCATGAACAGGAGGGGCAACATCGGAGAAGGGATGACTTGTACGGCGGTGCAAACTTGCGCACCCTTGGCGGCCCACAGCTCACATGCGGTCTCGCTCTCCTCCTCCTGTTGCCTGCCCCCCCCCCGCCCGCCCGTCCCCGTCCCCCTTTCTCCCCCCCCCGGTCGGGTCGGCCGCAGGTACCCGGGCAAGTTCTTTGGCTCGCGCAACGAGTGCGAGCTCAACCGGCTGCTGCAGGCCACCGTGATGGTGCGCCGCCTCAAGAAGGACGTGCTCAAGCACCTGCCGGCCAAGCGACGACAGCAGGTGCATGTGCGCCCTCGGCGGGGAGGGGCCCCAGGGGTGGGGCCGGGAAGGGGTCGGGTCCAGCAGCCTGGTGTGATCCAGACGTGGACTGGAGACCTGACGGAGGACTCTACGCGCCCGGTCGTTGAGGAACGCGTGGTGGATCGTGGTGGATCGTGGTGGAGCTTGCGGTTTGCGGCCTTGGAACGAGTCTGGTGGTGTGGGCGGTTTGAGGGCCCGGGGGTCGATGCTGGGCACAGCTCACACCGCGCCATGTGGGGCGGTCATCGCCACGTGGCCTGTTTCCTCATCGTCCATGTCACCCTGACCTGGATGGCAGCCTGCCCCCAACCCCACCCGCCCTGCCCCCTCCCCCCGGCCCCCGGCCTCCTCAGGTGTTCGTGCGGCTGCCCGATGCCGACATGCGCAAGCTGGGCAAGATGAGTCGGGAGCTGGAGGGCATCAAGGCGGTGGCGGACTCGATGATGTCGGCCGGGGCGGGGTCGGCGCTGGCGGGTGCGTGAAGACCCGGGACGGGGATCCGCTCCTCCCACGCCCGGGACCTACCCTCCCTGGACTCGCCCCCTCCCTCCTCCTCCACTCCCTCCGTCCCTCCCCTCCTCCCCACTCCTCCCCACTCCTCCACTCCCTCCACTCCCTCCTCCTCCCTCCCTCTCTCCCTCCCTCCACTCCCTCCTCCTCCACTCCCTCCACTCCCTCCTCCTCCACTCCCTGCCACCCACCCTCAGGTGTGTGTCGCGAGCAGCAGCAGACCATCATGCGGCTGTGGCGGGACACGGCGGCGCTCAAGGCGGCCGCGGTGGCCGAGTACTGCGCGGACCTGCTGGAGGCGGACGGCGCCAAGTTCCTGCTGTTCGCCCATCACCAGGTGCTGCTGGACGCGGTGGAGGCCAAGGTGCGGGACAGGACCGGGACAGGGAGGGGGGCCGGCGGGGGCTGGTTGGGGCGGTGCTGCCCTTTTGCGGTTTCGCTGTCTTTATTGACAATTGACAAAAGGGGGCTGGTTGCGGCGGTTGCGGCGGCGGCCCCCTGCGTGGTCCTGTCTGTGCTGTGCTGAGTTGGGTTGGGGACTGCTTCCCACTGCATCCCGGCACTCTGCGCCTCCCTGGCCGTCTCTCTGCGCCACCGTGTGGGGGCCCTGCCGCTGCTGCCCTCTCCGACGCCGTCTCACGCCGATCCCATGCGCCTCGCCCGGCCCCCGACCCCCGACCTCCATTGCCCCCCCGCAGGTCAAGTCCTGCAAGGCGGGCTACATTCGCATCGACGGCAGCACCGACTCGGCTGCCCGGGCCGAGTACGTGAAGCGGTTCCAGGAGGACGCGGACATCAAGGTGGCCATCCTCAGCATCCAGGCCGCCGGGGTGGGCCTCACCATGACGGCGTCCAGTCTGGTGGTGTTCGCGGGTGAGGGCGCGGTGTGAGTGCGGGGGGGGGCCGAAGAGGGGGCAGCCGCTACCTGCGCCGTCGTCGTCGAGGGAACGCCGTCCGCACGTGGTTGATTACGCAAAGGACGACGGATGGGCACTTCGGCGGCACAAACCGGCGATCCCCTGCCCATCCTTCCGTGGTCTGAGACCATACTGCGGCCCTTGCCCGGCCCGTCCCTGCCTCACCCACCGCCCTGCCGGTCTCCCCCTCCTTTCCCCTCCCCTCCCCCGGCTCCCTCCCCTACCCTCCCCTACCCTCCCCCCCTCTCCCTCCCAGAGCTGAGCTGGGTGCCCGGGGACATCCAGCAGGCGGAGGACCGCTGCCACCGCATCGGCCAGCACACCTCCGTCAACATCCACTTCCTGCTGGTGCGGGGGTCCGTGGATGAGATCATGTGGGACACGCTGCAGGTGAGGAGGAGGCGAGAGGACAGGGGGGGCGAGGCGGCGGCATATGTGTGTGTATGTGTGTGTGTGTGTGTGTGTGTGTATGTGTGTGTGTGTACCGGTATAAGAAAACTGAGTAAGTACGGTAAATTGAGTTAGTATGTATGTATGCGCCGCACACGGTGTGGGGCGTGCGGGTGCCCGCTCTCACAACGCGTCCTTGCGCCCGATTGTGAACCCCGGGCCGCGGGGCCGAGGGCCCACTCTGTAATGTAATGCCTCGTTCATGTGTCATATTTCTTGCTTGGTATCCGTCAACACGCCCATTCTCGAACCCCTGACAGAACAAGCTGGGCAATGTGGGCAAGGTGCTCGACGGCAGCGGCGCGTTCATCAAGGTACGGCAACGTGGACCTGTCTGCCCGCAAGCTACAACCCATTTGGGTGTCACTGGTTCACTAGGGTGTCTGGGACAGATGAGGCCCGGCAGGCCGTCTGGCAGCGCCGTACACCGCCATCCATCTATAACCAGCTTGTTCTCACTCGTTCCATAGTGGGAATAGCCACTGCCTGGCGGCCGCACCCGGTCAATGAGTGAGAACCGAAACCCAAACACACACGGGGTGCCCCGCGGTCGTCCCTCTGGGCCGAAGTGGATACTGCCTGTTCGATACTCACCTGGTGGTGGACGTCGCCTGTCCTCCCGACCTCCCGGTGGCCGCGTGGGCGCAGGTGGACGCGACACGGGAGGTGCACGGACTGGGTGCGGGATCGGGGGACGGCTACCCGCGGCTGCCGCTGCACGGCAGCAACCCCGACAGCGCCGCCGCTGGCCGGGAGGAGGGCGGGGCAGCCCCGGGGTCGCCAGTGCCGGAGCGGACAGGCCGCGGCGGCGGCGGCAGTGGTGGTGTTGGTACCAGCGGTCCGGATGCAGGCGGCGGGACAAGCAGGAGTGCAAATGCTGGCAAGGCGGCAGCTGCGGCGGCGGCGGCGGCGGCGGCGGCGGGTACACGCCGCATCTCGGATTTTTTCGCGCCTGCTGGGGGTGCAGGCGGGGCCGGGGTGGGGGCCGCAGGTGCGGCGGTGGTCGGGTCGAAGCGGGGCCGCGCGGCCGCGGACGAGGTGGAGCTGCTCAGCGATGATGACGACACGCGCGACTTCAAGAAGCGGTAGAGGGGACCCAGGCCTCTCGGGTTGGCAGGAGGGCACGCAGCGGCAGTGGAGATGTAGGTTAGTAACTTGGAGGGGCACGCAGTGGGGCAGGCTGACAGCGATTGATGCGATAGACGTGTGTTCATACATGTTATTTCAGTCATAAGTGAGCTCGGTGGGCGGGTAGCGCAGGGGCACGTACAGCAGTACGGCCCTCGTGACAATCGTGTCGACGCGGACGGGGTCAGCGCCGTACGCTGACTCCCAACAGATCACGGTGGCGGGCTGCGAGCGTGGAGGTCACTGATGGAGTGTCAGGGTGTGTCACGTGATTTGAGCTTCCGTGTATCATTCTTGCAGGTGCTGCTGCTGCTGCTACTGCAGCTGTCTGTGTGATCCCCAGGGTCTGATATGAGATTCGTTGCTGGCGGTGTCGGTTTGGGCCACGACCGCCTCTTGGTCAATGTGCCTACAAGGGCGCAATGCGTGTTGGCGGTAGTATGCATTGCTCTCCGTGCCGGCGACACCGCGAGGCACGCCGGACAAAGCAGGCAGGCTGTCAGGCCCGCATCGGCAATGATGGACTCGGATATGTGGCGCCGTGCAAGACTGTGGAGCGCCATCAACATTCCGTACACGTGCATGTGCCCACACCTGGGGTCAGTCACCCAGGTACCACTCGATGCACACACCAGGTTTGGTTTCTGACCCACGGCTGGATTTGCTCACAG
Source organism: Eudorina sp. 2006-703-Eu-15 (assembly GCA_003117195.1). Lineage (NCBI taxonomy): Eukaryota > Viridiplantae > Chlorophyta > Chlorophyceae > Chlamydomonadales > Volvocaceae > Eudorina > Eudorina sp. 2006-703-Eu-15. Next base: position 463,631 of record BDSI01000086.1, read on the forward strand.
CCTACTTTCGCCCCCATACGGAAGAATCCTTGGACAGACCCATGGGACGCACAGCAGGCAGTGTGCCAGTCGTGAAAAATCCCACGCACGCCCTCCTCCCCTCACTCCCGACCCCGACCCCTGCGGGACACATGCGGGCTCCGGTTCTCCCAACGAAACCAACAGAGACGAGCTCGGCCAGGCGGCGCGCACTTGGCTTGGATCGGATGTCCTCCACACACCTCGGAACGCCGGTTCGCACCAAAGGAGCCCGTCGAGTCCACTGAACTTACGTTGACCGGCGCCCGACGGTCACAACCCATCACACAACCGTAACACAGGATCGCACGTCCGCACATCGCCGCTTCTAATCCCGCTCACGAGGCATGCCAGTCGCTGTACAGTTGTTGCACCCCACCCGTAACTGTTATGTACACGCGATCGCCGGATGATCAACCGCAAATGGATGGTCAGCTTGCGCACGCACAGTCTTCCGGTCCACAACTCCGGTCCACAACAGATATGCCTACCAAGTGCGAGCAGGTGCGACAGCCTTGTCAGCGAAGCATGTGGCCTCAGCCTTCAGCTGCCCTATGCGCAATGTTTGCTCACCCATTGTGAGCAGTGACGTGCAACAAACCAGCCGTGGACGCAATCCGCGTACCCGCCTCCATGTCTCCATGACGGGGAGGGGGCCTTGCGCACACAGCCATCTCCATCAACATGCCCCAGTCTCGTTACGCTCTCCAGGTAGCTCTGCACGTCCCGCGCTGACGTATGCCCCTTATTGGTCTTCAATGCCCAGTGGCCACCGGGATCACTGAGGCCGTGGCGCCGGGCATGCTCTCTACATCCGCTGGTCTACCCTCTCCCTCACCCCCTACGGCACCGCCTCAAAACACGATCGCAGGTGTCCTGCAGCAATGCCCGCAGCCCCACGGAATCGCAAGCGAATAATTGTGTTCTCGTCTCTCTCCCTCCTAACTTTCGCGATCCAGGCGCACAGGACGACCTCGTCGTAGACGTCGTCGTCGTCCTGGAGTCGAGAGGCGCACCTGGCGCCAGTGCGAACACCCAGGCCGACCACTCCGCCCCCGGGGCCGCACCGGGGCGGGTGAGCCGGGCCGCGACACATAATAAACAAGCACACGCGCGCGCATATATACATGCTTGCCACATATGAACACACACAGACGTACGAGGTACGACACGTACACGTGTACGAACAAGTTGCCCCTCAGATGGGGTCAGCTCCAGGGCAGGCGAACAAACTAGGCCTTCTGTACTTCTGTGGAGGAGGAGCCCCACTTCCGGTCCCTCCGGAAGACCCTCCGCCTCACCCGGCTGCACCGGCGGCCCACATGTCGGTGCTCGCACCCCACCCGGTCACCGGTCCGAGGGTTTCTATCACCCCGTCTATCACCTAAACCCTTTGTGCATCGTCCCGTCCCCTTTTGCCGTTTGTCCCCACTCCACTACACCCCGCTGTTGCCCTCCCTGACAGCAACGTGGACCAAATACGAGGGAAAGCTTCTTCTGCGCCAGCCATCTAGCATATACCCGTAGAGGAATAGCAACGCCACCGACCAAACCGACCTGGTCACCCTGCCAGCCGACCCACTGCCCGGCCGGACCAGGGGAGCTCAGTACTGCTGCCAGGGCCGCAGCGGCCGCTGCATCTGCCCCAACAGCGTACCGCGCAGAGGCGACTGCCGGGCACCTCCTCCCGCTGCTGCTGCTGCTGCACCGCCGCCGCCCGCCGGCCCCACCGCGCCTCCGGCGCTGAGCCCCGGCATGCCCGCCCACGACCTCGACACACTCAACCCCCCCGCGTGCGGCGTGTAGGACGACCGGGCGCCACCTGCCCCGACCCCACCGCCCATGCTGCCCTGCACCCGCACCGTGCCCGCCGGGAAACCCGGCCCCCCGGCCATCGTGGACACCGCCGCGCCCCCCAGCGACAAGCTGCCTCCCCCCAGCTGCTGCTGCCGCATCGCCACCGAGTCGGCAAACACTTGACCCTGCGACGTCAGGAGCTGGGTGTACGACATGCTGGCTGTACTGCCGTACTGTCCGTAGCCATACTGCCCCGCTGGCGCGCCCGTGGCAGCGACGGCCGAGGGTGGCGGCAGCAGCTGCGAGGGCGAGACGGGCATGCCCGGCACCAGGAGGTGACGTGCCGGCAGCCGGGCGGCTGCCATCGGCGGTACCTGCGCCCGCTGTAGCAACGACAGCGGGATGTAGCCCTGCTGCAACTGCTGCTGCTGCTGTAACAACTGCTGCTGTTGCTGTTGCAGCTGCAACTGAAGCTGTTGCTGCTGTATCAACTGCTGTTGCTGAAGCAGCTGCACGGATGGCGGCGCCGGAGGCAGCTGCTGCGCGAGCAGTTGAGTCTGCTGTCGCTGGTGGCCCCAGGGCGATTGCGGCCGCGTCCCACTCACCCCGCCACCGCCACCGCCACCGCCGTAGCCCGGCAGCCGCTCCAGCTGCGGCTGCATCGCCAGTTCGGCCGGCGTGTCGGGACTGCTCTCGTGGAACACCACGCTGTTGGCGGTGCTGAGGGGGACGCCCTCGGGCAGCAGCGCCCCCAGGCTGCCGGGCTTGGGCAGCCCCGCCCGGGCGGCGGTGCGGCCGGCGGCCCCACCGCCCCCACCGCCGCCGCCGCCCGGAACACCGCCGGCATCGAAGGACGCGGAGATCGCGCCCGCTCCGCCCAGCGCAGCGCCGCCGCCGACCATCCCCGTCGGTGGCCGGAGGTACTGCGGGGGGCCCGTCGCGCCGCCGCCCCGGCCAGTCGGCGAGGAGCGGGAGTAGGCGTCCGAGTCGTAGCCGCCGCCGCCACCGCCGTAGAAGGCGTATGAGGTGGGCGGTCCAGGTCCGGGTCCCGGTCCGGGAGGGTGCCCAAAGCCGGGCAGCGGCCAACTGCCCCCCTCGGGCAGCGCCGATGGCCGCCGCGACCGCTGCGCCCTGCCCTCCGCACCTCCCGCTGCCCCCCCGGCTCCTGCTCCGGCTCCCGCTCCTGGTGCTGCACCCGGCGGGCTGCCGCCCGAGCCTGTGGCCGCCCCGTGCCGCGACGGTGCCTGCATCGGCGACGGTGGGGAGGACGTACTGGGGCCCGCAGACGGCAGCGGCTGCTGCTGCTGCGGCTGGCCTCCGCCATCAGCGGCTGGACGGGGGGCTGCCGCTGAATCGTGTGGGGGGATGCTGCTGAAGGAGGGCCCGGGCAGCAGGTTGAGCATCGCCGCCTCCGTCAGCGGCCGGTCGCTGCCGGCGGCCCCCCTCGCGGGCAGCGGCGGGGAGCCTCCGGCGGACGGCCCCGAGGACAGCGGCTGCTGCTGCTGCAGGTCCTGATAGGCGTGGTGGTGATGCTGCCGCCCGCCCGCGCCCCCGGGTGTGGCTCGGCCCAGCTCGGGGCTGCCTGTGCTGGCGCTGCCCCCGCGGCCACCGCCGGGCGCCGCCCCTAGCGCCGCCACCACCGCCACGTGCGAGTCCAGGGAGCTGGCGGGCAGCTGGCTGCTGGTGGTGAGGGAGCCGTTCAGGTCGGGGCTGGCAGAGGGGACCGCCTGGGGGTGGGGGTGGTGGGGGTGGGAGAGTATAGGAAATCGGTAGACATATTCACTTAGTGCCATATTCATGGTGGTGGTGGGTGGGTGGAGGGAGGCGCGACATCCGCGGGCTGGAGGGCCTCACTTTGGACCGGCTACACTAGCGCTGGTAAATATTACAGATCACGGGTACGGTAGGCGGCAGACGACACCACCATGGCCCAGTTGGCATTGCTTCCCCAGAATGTTTTGCGAGGTACCTGGTCGGGTCTCAGAGATTGCTTGCGGCGATTGGCCCTGACCAGGGAGGTGGAGGTCAGAGGGGTTCCGCCGCACACACCGATACGGGAGAACACGGCCCCCGTCCGATTGTGTACCGGGCCCGACCCTAGATGTGAACCCCGCGGCCCGCCCCCCGATGCGCCTCACCCCGCTCGCTTCCCGGATCACTGCCAGGCCGTCCGCGTCCTGCGACAGTGCGGGCACGTTGAGGGTGGGGTGGTGGAGGGTGGAGCGTTGGAGGGTGGAGCGTTGGAGGGTGGAGCGGAGAGCGTTGGAGGGTTTCTAGGGAGGTCCGGAGGCTCCTGGTTGGTCTGCTGGTGGGGATCATCGTCCGGGCTCCAAGGTGGTTCAGAGCGAGAATGCGTGGCCGGGGTGGAGGACCTCCCAATTGAATGGACTGACGGCCGGCGCGGGGTGTGGCTCCGTGCAGGCAAGACCTCGGATCTCCAACAAGGGGGCGGACGCTTTGGCCTGCCTACAGCGACACCATCTTCGACCACCCTCGACCGTACCGCCAGCCCCGCGGACGGCTGTCCCTTGTCCGGGGCCCCCCTTCGCGTCCACACATGCCAGCCTGCCGCGCTGTTCCTTGGACCCGGTGCTCGCCCCCTCATCGCCGCAGCCTCTCCCATCTCGACCCGGTGCCTCGAATACAAGACACTCCCTGCACCCGGGCGGCCCACCCACCCCACCCCCCAGCCCCAGCTCACCCCCTTGTAGAACCTGGACTTGGGCAGCGCACTGAGGATGGAGACCTCGCTGGCCCGCTGGGAGGAGGAGGCCTGGCTGCCGCCGCCCCGCCCGCCGCCCCCTCCGCCATGGGCCCCGTTGCGACTGGCCTGCCGATATTGATCGTGCTTGGCCTGCGGGCAAGCGAGGGGGGGGGTGTACAGGGTATTGGTAGGTCATACCGGTAGTCGAACCGCACTGAACTGCCAGAGCAAAGGTCTCCGGGGGGAGAAGGGTGAGGGGCACAACTCATCAGGAGGCAGTGCGGGGTGCGCTGGGCTGGGGCCCATCCCCAGCCCCTGACCGCCTACTCCCGTTGGTTAACGCTCTGTCGACAGGCAGGTGGGTAGCTAGGTAGGTGGGTGGGTAGCTAGCTAGGCAGGTGGGTCTATCAGGTTAAGTTGACCAACACACGTGCGCGATCTGTCCGCCCCAGCCCAGTCCATCCGCAGCAGCACGGTAGCGCCGCCGTGTGTGCTGCCCCGCGCCCACCTTGGCTGTGGCGGTGAAGTCCAGTGCGGGCATGGCGAAGAGGCTGACCCCCGCCAGGTGGCTGTCCCCCAGCCCCACCGCCAGCTTGAAGCCGTCCTTCACGTCCAGCCCCATGTCGCTGGTGAGCCGGGAGCCCACCGACTTGAGCCCCTTGCGCATGGTGGACATCCTGGGGGGATAAATTGAAAGAAAGGGGGAGGGCGGACCAGGAGGCAGGGGGAGGGGGTTAAATTGAGAAATATAAATAAACCCGCAGAACGACCCCAGGCACACCCAGCAGAACTCAGTATACTTACGTTGTGCGGTACCTGCATAGCAATAGAAAGATAGACGGGCCAGGTGAAGGGGAGTGGGCTATGGGACGGGAGACGGTACGACATGTACGGCACGTACGACAGGGGGAGCAAACATGGGGTAGGGACGAGGAGACGGACGACCGGGTGGCGGGCCAAGTGCGGGGTATGGCTAGGGGGAGGGGGTAGGGCGGACCAGGAGGCAGGGGGAGGGAGTGAGAAGAGTGAGAGGGAAGGGTGCGTGGGGAGGGTAACTGAGAAGGGTGAGTGGGAAGGGGGGGCCGTGCAGCGGGCAGGGCGCAAATGCGAGGTGGACGGGATCGGAGGTGGCATAGCGAGTTCAGGGGGTCTGGGTTCAGATCTGTGGCGAGGAAGGCAGACACGGGCACGAGAACAGGAGGGAAGTGAAGGGAAGGGGGCAGGCGAATGGGTTCGAGAGGACTCCCGCCCTTGGGGTCCCTACTCGAGGAGGAGGAGGAGGGTCTTTTGCGGTTTCGCTGTCTTTATTGACAATGGAGGAGGAGGGCGCGGGACACACCGGCCACCGCAAGCGGTTATACGGGGCCGCGCCAACATCGCTCCAGGGCAGCAGCAGGCGCCTGAGGGTCGAACGTAGCGGCCCATCCCGGAGAGCGGCCCATCCCGGAGAGCGGCCCATCCCGGAGAGCGGCCCTCTCAGTCGACGGCCGACCCACACCTGTGACCACAGCCGCCGCTGGCCCACCCCAGCCATGCCAACCCCGGTCCAGCAGTCCAGCCCAGCTCAGCCCAAAGACCAGCCCAGCCCAGCCGGGGCCAGCCCAGCCGGGGCCAGCCCAGCTCAGTCCAACCCAGCCCAGAGACCAGCCAAGCCCAGACGGGGTCAGCCCAGCCCCTAGACCAGCTCAGCCCAGCCGGGGGCTCACATGGACGTCTGCGAGGCGTTGCTCTGCGCTGTTCGGTTGAGCGTGCTGTTCTTGTCGTACGTGCGGTTGCCCCAGCCGCCCCCCGGGCCGCCGTAATGTCCCTCCGCGCCCACCGCCGAGCCCGGCGGCGTGAGGTCGTCCGTCAGGTCGGTGGTGTTGAGGTCGCTGGCGGCGATGGTGCCCTGCGTGGTCCTCCGCTGCCGCCGGAGCGAGTCGGTGGTGGGCACGAGGGTGCGGTTCAGGGTGGAGGCGGCCCCCGGGGACACGGCCACACTGGGGGGCGCCCAGGTGCCTGCCAACAGCCGCGGGTGGGGCGGGGCGGGGTGGCGGGGCGGCGGGGGGAGGGGGGGCGGGGCAATATCAGTTAACGCGATCCTGGGAAGGGAAGGGCGCATCTACCGTACCTGCAGTGTCCAAAGGGAAAATGGCCACTGACGGCGCCATACAAAATTGGTAGACAGATTAATACTGCGCTGCTGACCGGGGGTGGGGTCGGGGTGGGGCGCGATGTGAGCGGCATCTAGATCAGTGCGATAGATGACGGGGCTGAGGATCCCACCGTGGCTGTTGGCCACTGGGATCAGCCGCGGGGGGCTTTGCCCTTCTCCACCACCTGACCACCAGACAGTCGCGCTCAGGTCTCCGAACCCGACCGCCCGCTTCCTGGAAGGAGGGCCGTGAACTCTTCACCTTCCCCCTAGTCCTCCTCCTCCTCCTCCGACATCCTCACCACTGGACCAGCCAAGGAAGGCATCAGGACGCAACTTGTCATCCGGCTATCGTCCGGCGGCGCGGCAACACGCCGGTCGAGCCAGCCAGCCAGCCAGCCAGCCAGGCAGCTATAATCGCCCAGTTCGCTCTGCCGAACCCCGGCCCCGCAGCCCCGTGAACACCGCCTTTAGATGGACCCTTGTATCCTATGTTCTCAGATCACACTCACAACTTATAACACTTGGCACTCTTCCCGTACCCCCATCCCAATACGGTAACCCCTCCGGCCCGCTCTGGACCCACTTGTGAAGCGGAGCGTCTGCCCCAACGAGATCTTGGACTGCTGGGCCGCCACCGCCGAGTGAGGGTGGGCGGTCGAGGGCGTCTCCAGCGGGTGCGCGCCGTCGCCGGCGTCCGAGTTGTACGTCGCGTTGTCGTACACGCTCGTCTTGTCCTCCGCACCCTCCTCGGACTGGTCCCCAGGCGGGCGCTTGCCGCCGCCGCAGACAGTCAACAGGAACACGCCTAGGAACACGACCTGCGTGGAGCAGCGGGGCGCGCCCGCGGGTTGGGGTTGGGGGTTGCCCTGTTGCGATTTCGTCGTTTCGCTCGACATTGTGGGTTACTGGGGTTGCAGGGCTGGCGGTGGCAGCCGCGCTTGCCGTGTCATTGCTCCAACGGCGCCATCAGGAGCCATTCATTCGTCAGGAGCCGGTCGAGGGTGCGACCCCGGAGGGACCCCCAAATTTCCCTCTTTCCCCCCCCGGAGGGCCCCACCGAGGCCCACAACGGATTCCAGTGCGCGGGGCAGCGGTCTCATCCGGGGCTCCAGCACTACGGTGACTGCCAACGAGACCCCTCAGCCGGCAGATGCCTTCCGCCCACCCCAACGCCCTCGGACCCCAGGCGCCCCGTAGGTCCACCCCAAACCCGCATCCCCCCCACCCACCCCAAGCCCACCCACCGTAACGCCCACGGGGAACATGATGGCCTTGAGGGTGGTGAAGCCCTTGTACTCCTGGAAGTACAACATGCCAGACACGATGGAGAAGAGCGTCCAGGCGATCTGGAGCAGCGGCACGATGATCATGGCGGGGAACATGCGCAGACCCTGTAGCCGGGGGAGGGAGAGGGGGGAGGGGCGCAGGGAAAGGCAGGGTTCTAGAATGGATGCGGGGAGGGAGGCAGGGGGGGTGTAGGAAGTTGGTAGACATCTGATTCAAGGGAGGCTGGGGGAGATCAGCCGCGGGGGGGGGGGCAGGGCGGCCCGCGGACGCGGGGCAAGCGAGGTGGCAGGAAGGGCTCAAGAGCAGGAAGGCGCGAAGAGACGTGTGACGGGAGAGCAAATGCGCGGGTAGGTAGTGGATAGGTAAGTGTGGAAATTGGGTAGTTGGGTGGGTAGGCAGTTGGGTGGGTTGGTAGGTGGGTAGATGAGGGGTCCCTAGATGCGGTACAGCACGGAGGGGTTTTCGGCAGCCTAAACTCCAGGGACATGGGGATTCAAAGTGAACCTCCGGCTCATCGTGGCGGCCCTGGGCTGCCTGACCCCCCACGCACTAGGTTGCCCGGCGCCCCCGACGACAGCTCGCACACAAAGGGATATGGGTTTACAGGTCAATGGTCCTAACCCCCCCTTGGGGATGCGAGAGGGGATCCCCCGGGTGCTAGGTCGAGAGCCCTCCGGGCCCCCCCTCCCTGCCAAGCCCCTGGCCGGGGAGGCCGGACGGGCGGGTCTCCCTCCGCACCTTGTTCAGCCGGGCCACCCAGAACAGCGCCGTGAAGGTGAAGAGGGGCAGCACCACCCACGTGTACCAGTTGCCCAGCTGGGGAGGGGACGGCGGGGGGGGGGGGGCGGACGGCGGACGGAGATGGGCGCGGCGGGGGTCGGTACAGGCGTTCGGTTTCCCGGGTCAACAATCACACAGCCCGCGGGTCGGCGGGGGTCGGCGCTACCCCTCTGCGGTGGTCCTCGGCGCAAAACTGGCCACTCGCAACCGCGGACCTGTCGGCCGTGTACCCGGCCCTCCCCACACTGCCAGCTCCAACGCCGACTGCCAGCTCCTGCCCCTCCCTCCCTCCCTCCCTCCCGCTCCCGCCCCACCTGGTTGGACTCCGTGAAGGTGGTCCGCAGGATGACGGAGATGCTCTTCCCGAACAACACGCTCTGGGAGCCCAGCAGCGCCGAGAAAATGGCGTACGACACCAGCATCATGCCGTACCAGATGCCCCGCTCTCCGCGCGTCCTGCGCAGCACCGTCCCGTCATGCATCACAGCGGCGCCGCCGGCGCGGCACAACCCCGGTTTGTCAACGATATGAACTGCAGCCCCTAGAGCGGACCGCAGCTGACCCGAGTCCATGCCGTCTCGACCAGCTGGTTACCAGGTGGGAGGGCGGTGGGCCGGGGAGAAAGAGAGAGAGATCCATGTACTGGCGCCCCCGCCCCATGCGCAAAGTGAAGTAATTCACACCTGGTAGCAACTCCGAGGCCCATCGCGCACCGTTGCAAGGCTCCCCCCCTTTGCCCTCCCACTGACTGCATCCTCAATGCACACGCGCCCCACTCCCGAGGGTGGAATTACACCTGCCTCCGGAATGTCGTACACTCCCGTCCCCGCGTCATCCCTTGCGCAGGAAGGAGAAAGGGTTCCACCCACAAGACGGCCCCTCCCACGCAACCCTCCGCCCCCCTGCCCCGCCCGCATCCTCATTCTCACCTGCAGACCTTCTTCGCGTGCAGGTACATCACATAGAACCCGAACACGAACACGCCCATCATCACCAGGTACACCACGTAGGCGGGGCTGGCGGGGACAGCCCGGGGGAAGGGGAAAGGGGAGGATGGCAGGGAGAGCAGCAGATCGGATGTGAGACCTCTAGGTGTGCGTCTCCAGTCACGTGCATATCTCGTCACCCCGGGACGACGTCCCCTCGCGGATGGGTCCGATACAGAGATCGGCCCCGGTCGCCCAATTGTGAAAACCGGAACATGGGTTAGCTCCAGCTCCAGCCCCAGCTTATTGCGGCGTCCGCTCTGGCGGCCGCCGCAACACCGCACATGGACGACTGTACGGCCGTCGTGGCCCTCCCCCCCGCCAGGTCCCCTCCTGCTCCCTTCCCGCCAGAGCTCCCGGCGGACCCTTCCCATTAGCCTGGCCCTCTATACGCCAGGTAGGGCCCACGTAACGCCAGGTAGCCTGATCAGGTGGCGGCTGAGTAGTAGGCTACCAGCCGCGCGGTCCGGTCGCCCTCCGGCGACCCGTGGGTCGCCCCATCTAGGTATCACCAGATATCACCAGATGCCCGGTGGTGCGCTGAGGTCGTTCAAGTGCGGACCTGCAGCTGCCGCCTCAAGGGAGGTGCAGCTGCCGCCTCCCGGGGACAGGAGATGAATCAGGAGCCTCCAGGCCCTGGCAGCGCCCCTTCCACCCATCCATTGCATTCCCCGGCCGCCTAGAGGAAATGTGAGAGGGGCGATGTCCAGCTCATGACTCCAGGTAACGGTCGGCCCCCGGGGTAGCTGGCCACGTGCGTCCGGGCGCGTAACTTACAAGGTGTACAGCTTGATGAGCTCCTCCACTGTGTAGGTTTCGGAGCTCTGGTTGCCGAACACGACGAGCAGCACGCAGCCCCCGATGATGCAGGTGGTGGACAGGATGATGAGTTTGGTCACCTGGCAGAGAGGGGACGGCGGGCAGCAGACGAGGGGGGGGTAGCAGCACCGGGCGGATGGGCGAGGGACAAGCAAGGGAGTCCACCTAGGCACGGTTACAAACGGGAGCTGACGAATGACCGATTGCGAAGGGCTACGGCCAGCTAGGCAACGGTGTCGTCGGGGTTTTGAGGGGGGCCTCAGAACCTGCATGGACTAGATCGGCAGGAGCCGCACCCTCTTGACGGTAACCAGTGCTGGCCCACCCTGTGCGAGGCTGCGGCCCACTCAGCTGGCAGCCAGTACGTGTGTCTGCAGCCTCGCTCAAAGCAGTACTACTCGCCCATGCAGCCATGCGGCCATGGGGCCGAACGGCACTGCGCATCCTGTTGGCATCGCGGACCATCGCGGCACATGCGCGTCACCCACCGGCTCCTTGTTGACCAGGTAAGCAAACACGACGTTGCAGACCAGCTGCAGACTGCCCAGTGCTGCCAGCAGGGACTGTGCCGCGAATGCTGTAAGGCGTCGAATGTGGGGTGGGGGCCGAGAGGTAGAGGAGAGTTAGGGGCGGGTTGCTGGCGTCCCGCGGCAGGTGAGGGGGGGGGCCGAGATGGGTAACTCACCGAAGGACACGAAGTTCAGGATGTTGCCAGTGATGAAGATGATCAATCCGATGACCCATACTTTGAACTTTCGAATCGGCGGCTTCTCCTCCTCTGGCACGTCCAGCTGCGCCCGTTTCGTGTGTCCCAGTTTTATAAGATTCTGAAAAACAGGCAGCCGTTACATGTTAAACAGCAACACGGCGGCACATTTTTGATTCATGGTGCGCGCATACCATGCCCAGGTTGATGGAAATGCTTCCGACCTGCAAAGCACGCCTGGGTTTAGTCACCACAACCTGCATCGCCTCAGGATAGAGAGCATGCGTCCTTTCCCACTCACCACATTGATAATGGCTCCAACATACCACAGGTCTCCAGTGGACGAGTTGCTCGTCTCAGGACCCGGCGGTGGTGCAAGTGGTGAGGGAGATGGCTGAGGTAAGGAAGGAGACAGCGCGGCCATGCTCTTCCGGCAGAACGAAGACTGGTATGATAACGCCCTATATATTCATATCACGAAGCGCGATAGGAGGGCCGGAGCAGACGGCCCAGTCCACACGCCTGTTCATGGCCTACAATTATCATTCATAGTCAATAAGAAGAATGTGTTCTTTTACATAACATTATCCAATTAAGCGCAGCTAAGCGGGCCCGCTGCAACCGCCTCTGACCGGAGTCTGAGCGGTCAGACTAAATATGTCCATTACAATAAAGTCACCGACATTGCAGATTGCCTAGTATGCCACACTTTGACAAGGAATTAGCCATCAGTACAATATTGCCACTAGGTGGTTGATTGAAGCGTTCGTACGACAAACGGACCATGCTTCCTGTGTTCCTGATATAACTCGATAGCGCAACATAGCAAGGGCGTCAATCCGAGCGCAGCTTCTCACCGTTCCTGGTAGGATCCGCTCTACTGTACCATTCTACTACGTGCAGTGATAGCTATTGGAAGCTGCAACAGCTGACGAATCAGCGATCAACACTGCCAGACAAGGACCTGCTGCTGTCTCGTCTAGACGCCGCCATTATTCCCCTGGTGGAGATTCAGCGAGGAATGTTCGGAGGCGGCCCTTACGACATCAGCGAGCCCGCGGCCCCGTCGCCGCCGGCGCGGGGCTTGTTCCCTGACCTGAAGGAGACTAACCTGTTCGGCGAGATCTCCGCGCTGCTCGAGGTGTCCTACTTGTCCATGGCTCCCAGCATAGAACCAGTCTAGGAAGTCAAGGGCATCCTCTGGGTTCCGGTGCAGCGGCCGCTCGTCTGCATGCCGGCGCAGATGCATGGCAACATCATCAACGTGTTCCTGCTGGTCGACACCGCCGCACCTGTCACAGAGTTCAGCCCGAGAGTGTTTACTGCGCTCGGTTGTGACGATGTGCCCGTGGCGGGCATGGTGAACCCCGGCGGCTACCGCCGCACACAAGTGCGGCTTTGCGACGAGGGCGAGCACAGCAATCACCGAGATATCCCCATTCTCGGGGCGGACTTCCTGAAGCGCAACAAGTGCCTGCTCCAGGTGGACTACACCAACGAGACGGTGACTATCCGCTTCCAATAGTTTGGTGAGTGAATGGACGATGGGAGATGAATGAATGAATGAATGTTACAGCGGACCCCAACGGGATCATCGGTGTATACCAGAGCAAGCCCCAGTAGGCCCCACCGCCAAGGCGGCAGGTCACCTCCACACCACAACGCCGCACCCAAAGAAAACACACCGGGCCATAACCCCAACCAGTCAGACACCGAAGCAAGCAGAGGCGCGCAGCGGGGCAACACTACCAAAGGGATAGGCACAGCAGCGGGCATAATCCCCAGAAGTGGATAAAGCCAAGCACAGGGGAGGTCGCCCACACAGGCACCCCATTACCCAGCTACCACCACCTCTGAGGCACCCAACGCAGCACCCTCTCGAGGTCTTGGAAGGCCCACGCCTGGCTCGTGACACTGCCCAGCGACCGCTAGTGGGGTAACCCGCATCATAAGAAATAACTTGGCCAAAACACCAAAATGCCAACGGGAGCCCAACCTCCACCCCAAACTGAGGGTAGGCCCGGTCCCCAACTTGAACCCCGGGAGATGTCGTGGGGTACGCATGGGGAGGGGGTTACGAGCGTTATGCGAACGCAGTGCAGCATCGGGTTTGGCTCACGCACTGCCGGCTGCCCCTACCCCCCACCGCCACCCCTTCGACAGGCGCTGGCAGACGACGACGGCAGCCCGGCGCCCGTGTGGCGTCCGTGCATGTGAGCAGCGCGACGAACGTGCACGCGCTCGTCTACCTGGGTATCGGTCGCACGGTCGGGTTCACGGTTTCATTCCGCCCTTTACTCCCGCCGTATGTTAGTTTGTTTTTAACATGTCAAGTGTATGCAGAGCGAACCGTTCTCGGGAATGAAGATGAACCTCTTGCTTGGCAGGGCGACGGCTGGACAATACCTTTTGCATTCCTATTGAAACCCTAAAACCCATTCGTGTTTATCGATGGAGGACCAAATTAATGTCCTCAAACGATAAACAAGAATGCATTCTATAAAGGAATAGTGAGTGGCGGAATGATGATATTAATGCCTTGTTTTAATATTTGGATGATGGTTCATTGCATAGCGCTAAACAGCATACCGACGCTCTAATGTAAAGCCATGGCTACGTGGGTAAGGGCGTATCGCCCGGACGGAGGCTCTCGCAGCCGTGACCAAGGTCGCCTTACAACCGACCTGCATCCTACCCCACTTATTTGCTGGGTAGATATACTTGTGAAATTCAATAGTGTGTGCCTATTCCTTGAGATCCAGTTCCACTGCAAGCCTACAGCGTTTCCGGCAGTTGTCTGCCCTGGCAGAGAGACTTGATGTACTCGTCCACAGCAAATCTCGCGCATGAATAAAGGGCCTGCTCACGCTGTGCAAGAGCGCAGCTGTTCTTACATCACCAGTGAGCAAGCCTACAACGCGCACACAAAAGGAAAGCGTACGAGAGTCCGAAAACAAACCAACCAACACAGATAATGTTCGAGGATGCTTCCATGGGGGATGTGCGTGCGAAAGGGCAGCCGTGAGAAACCTTGCACGGCCCACACAGCACGACACAGCGGAGTACGCTGCAGGTCGGCCGCGTGCTCGGCTCGCGCCTCTTCTTTCGTGCATGCACATACCCCATGGAGACATCCTGCCCCATGAGACCACGCGTGTATTATCACAGCGCCCTCACTGATAGGCACTGAAACTCAGGTGACACACCTCGCTGATCACATCCTGTCACATGTTCCATCCAACAATCAATACACAGCAGGCCCGACCCACAGCTACAAAGCGGCGAAAAATCAAGTCGAAGGCACATAGGCGAGGTAACTTCGGCAGATGAATATTGTAATATGTATCCCCTTTCTTCGGCCAATCACAGCAACAATCCCGATTGCAACCATTCAACGCACAGACTTGATCATCCGTCTCATAGGTTCTCCGCCGTCGATCGATTAGACCATCTTGCAGGCATGTTGTGTCATCTTGGCGTGTGCTGCCTCAGGAAGGCCAGGACCAGCGGGTAGATGCGGTCCGCGGCATCTTGGCCAACACCTGTGGCCGTTATCAGGATGTACGATAACAGCGTAACGAGTTACCCCAGGGATGCCGTGCGGGTGGTGCAGTTTGGCGGTGGCATGACGTTGCGCATGTTGGCCTGTACCTGCCATGGATCGGGCGGTCACATGTGAGGTATGCCTTGACCTCTGCTGGCATTGCGGCGTGCCTTCATCTTTACCAGGTGGGTAGTTCGGTCGGTCGGTCGGTAGGTACGTAGGTAGGCACAGGAAGGGTTGGTACGGCAACCCACACATACCGTGTGTGTACGGCAACCCGCACGCACGCTCCAACAACCGCGCGCACCACCAGCAGACATAGCTTGCCGGGCCCGCAGGATCACTGGCGCAGGGACGGACGGCTTCTTTTTTTCCTCCCTTGCCCTCTTCCTCCGGCCTGTCTTCGTTCCCTCCCGCCAGTCACGGTACTCCCATGTGTATTTGCATCCTGGCCACGTGTCCAGGTGTCCTGACTAAGCCCCAAGTTCACCCCGCGCGTGGCTGGGCAGGCACTTCCTCGTGGAGCTGCTGCCCGATCAAGGCGCTCGCTCCACTCTGGTCCCACCACCACGCACCCCCCGCCCGGACCCCGGGGTAAACCGTTGTTACCAAAATCCAGGTGGCCGTAGTCGGGCTCGTCATGGATCAGCTGCACCGCGCCGCCGCCGGGTCCCTGTTGCAACACCCGCAGCAGCAGGGCCACGTCCACGGGGTCCGCCAGCGCGTCATGGCCGCCCGCGAAGAGCGCCAGCGGTGTGGTGATGGAGAACAAGGGGTAGGCGGGAGGCGTGGTGGAGTTGTAGGCGGCCTGGTTGCACGGGTACTGGCCGCCCACCCGCACACCGCCCTTCACTGGCACTGCAGGGAGGGAGCATCGGGGGCTTCGGTTGGTTGAGGGTTTACAGCACCTGGGCTCCTGCAGGCTCCTGGGGACGAAGCTCGCGCGCGCCACCTCCTTTGCCTCCTAGCGGGTGGTGCACGGACTGCACCGGGGGTTGCCCGTGTATGACCCATTCACCGTACCTTTCCGGCTGCAGTCCGTACCGTAGTCGAAGTACGGCAGTCGAAATGGGTCTGGCGAGCGTACCACCTGCATCAAAGGCCGAGGCAACGGAGGTGGCAGGCGCGGTGGGGACGTGGCATGCACCCGCCGCAAGGTCAGCGGGTTTTGCAAAAAAGGGTCAGGGACACTGTGTAGGTGCACATCGGGCCAGCGCTAGGCCGTACTCTGCTTCCCGGCAGTGGGGCGCGTCGTCGTGTACGGCAGTTCTCGGCCGCCTCTTCACGTATGTACAGTGCCCAGCACATGAAATGTCCTCCACCGCCCTCCCCTTTTTGGCGCCAACCGCGATCTTCCCCCTTCTCCCCTGCTCGCTGCCCGCTGTCCACCGCCCCAGCTGCTGTATGTTCCCACGCACCTACCTGGCCCCAGTGCGCCATGTTCTGGACACTGGTCCCGCTGGGCAGGAAGCGCATGATGGTGGGCACCATGGCCGGATCCAGGTTGCCCCCCGGCGTAGGGTTGGTACCGCACAGCAGCTCCAGGTAGGCCGCACAGGGCCGGGGGTGGGCGCCGCAGAACCGGGCGGACAGCGCCGCCACCTGGGGTGAGTGGCCGCCGTATTCATGCAACCCCATCAGGTTGAAAGCCTGCGGTCAGGATGGGCCGAGTCAGCAGCCGCATGGACGTCGACTGGCGAGTACTGGCGAGCATCCCAGCGTGCAGCTGAACTAGGGTTTTAACCCTGGCTGAACGGGAAGCGTGCTCGGTTCGAAGCTGCTTGAGCACAGGTACGATCGACCATTCGAGCCACGCATAAACTCTCAAAATGCAAGTCCACCGATGTCTGTTGGGCGCTTCATTTCACTCATCCGCTTCATCCGTCCCCAGGCCTCAAGGCGCCAGGCCCTTTTTCTCAATTTGCTCCCCCGGCCTCCTCCTCACCCTCTCCACCCGGCCGCGGACCATCAGTTTGAACAGCGGGCTCGTCATGTAGGTCACGAAGGCCACGGGGGCCAGCAGCGCTGCGGCGGCCAGGCGGCGGACTACACGGGGCTGGGAGGACAGGGCAGCCAGCGCCACGGTGGTGCCCTGGAGGCCGTCGGGCGGGTGGGTGGGTGGGTGGGGGTTAAATTGAAAAAAGAAATAAACCCAAAGAACGAACCCGGGCACACCCAGGAGGTGGGGAGGTGGGGAGGTTGGGGGGAACCACACGGCGTTGCGCGCGTGAGAAGGATTCCGTATTAAAAACAAATCATACGGTTTGAAGGACACCCCTCGATTAACCGGCTTGGCAAGCTGTGAGCGCCGGCCCTTGGCCGCCCTCGCTGACTTTGCACAGCACTTTCGATGGAGCGCGCGCGCACCTGTGAGTAACCCACCAACAGGAAGCCCTCCTGCTGGCCCGTCACCGCCGCCACTAGGTCCAGCGCGGCGGGCAGGTCCAGCGCGGCGTGCTCGTCCCAACTGAATGACCAGAACGCCGCCACATCGGACGGCGCGTCCGGGTCCAGGTGCGTGTGGTTGCGCGAGAAGCGGTTGCCGCGCACATTGGTCAGCCAGACGTCGTAACCTGGCGGACGCACGGGGGCGGGCAGAGGGGCGTTGAATGGCAGCAGCAACGCCAGACGCATGATCAGCTAGCCCATGCATCGCCCCCTCCCTTTCCTTGATCCCTTCACTTCTCTTCCCTTCCCTTCACCCGCCTCCCAAGCCGGTACAGTGAAGCCCAGTCCCCGTGCGCCTACCTGCGTCCGCCAGCATGAAACCCAGGCTGCGACCTGGCCCCATAGCCACAAAGTCCACGGAGCTGCCCATGAGCGGATGGTGCAGGAAAGCCACCGGGCCCCGCCGTCCCGGAGCACCGCCGCCCGGGGTGGTGCGGGTGCCGCCAACATCACCGGCGTGGCTGTCGTCGACACCGCTACTTCCGCCGGCGACAGCTCCTGAATCTCCCGACAGCAGACCGCCCGGCGCCTCTGATTCGCTGCTGGCAGTAAGGCGCCTCAAAACAGGGTCGTCCCGGGGTGCGGAGGTGGTGGATTTAGTGACGTCCATGTCACTGGTGCCGTCGACCGGGCCCAATGCGGCGGAGCTGACCGGGGGGTCGGGTGGCTGTCGGCCTCCCAGCCGGAACAGCCTCAGGACGTAGCCGTCCTCTGTCACCACGAAGTGCTCCTCCAGGGAGTACCCGAACGGCACAACCAGGGCTGGGGAAGAAGCCCGGAAGACATTTGGGGTTGTGAGGGAAAGGGCGAGTGAACCCTAAACCCTGGTGCAAACAGTTTGCGCTCGATTCGGGTGGGACGCGGCCTGAGGCGGTGATGGGTTGTACTCGGTGGTGCTCTCGAGGCTGGTGGCCGCATCGCGATAACGTCCGTGAAGGTAGGGGTTACGCAGTGAAATTGTGATAATCGTTCAACTTTTCAAAAATTAGGAATTATTTTGTGTCTTACGATGTTTCAGTCCGGTCATTGGTTTGGGTATGATGATATTTGCTAGTGAGACCCTGCGCGGGCGCGACTACCGTAGTGATGGAGAACGCAAGGCACTGTCTGCATGTTCAATGAAATCACACATTTACGAAAGGATTTCGTTGTTCACTTACCAGCCATCACATCGAATAGGCTCTCATGCTGCGACTTGTCGGCGTTACGCGCGCAAGGGTCAGGACCGAGACGGTGGCCAAACCAGCACACGCCGCTCACCGCGAGAAGAGCTACAGTAAATAATATGCATCCATATCTCGCAACTGACGAAGTTCCCCGAGGCGGCTCCATCGACGCGCGGCTACTTTGCTTGCAGCACGTCAAGTAGGGCTAGGTCTTTCGAAGTCCCAACCTTTCGACAACAGCCAATCATAGGTAAACCTGGTTGTTAGTTATAATCGTGTGTGCGCTGTTACCTTTGCTTGAAGATTTACTTGCGTGGCACTGGACGAGCGGACGAGCGGATCAACATTAGCCAAAAGAACATGTTGACTCGCGCCCTTCCCGACATTTCGACCACGTCATCCATTTTGGAAATGATTTACCGTATTTCACCACCATCAGTGCGCCGCCTGGTTTGGCCAA
The DNA here is from genome assembly GCA_003117195.1 of Eudorina sp. 2006-703-Eu-15. Lineage (NCBI taxonomy): Eukaryota > Viridiplantae > Chlorophyta > Chlorophyceae > Chlamydomonadales > Volvocaceae > Eudorina > Eudorina sp. 2006-703-Eu-15. The sequence continues at coordinate 482,483 of BDSI01000086.1, forward strand.
GGATGATGGCACGATGGTCCATATGGTCCATCAGCGTACGGGGCAGAGGCACAGACGGGCCGCAGCAGGTGCCCGCGAGGCACTTACTAAAAGGCCATTGTCAGGGCCGCACTCATTTGCCCCGCCTCCCGCATTTCTGCTCACACCTCCTGTCGTGCAATCTGAACACCCTGATCGGTGTCAGCACTGGCGCGCTGGCCCACTGATACGGAGATGCCAGAGGCGCGCGCTGTTCAAACAAGGCAACGCCGCCGGATACGGTTCTTCAGCCCCTGGGACGTCAAGTTCTGGTTCCGGGGGCCATTCGATGCCAGCATTCGATGCCAAGCGGGGCAGCCCCGCACCCACATCGTGTCCAGACTCCAGAGCACCGCATTCATCAGGCCACCCTGCGGGTCACCCCCTGTCACCTGGCGCCCGGGGATATAGAGGGTCCTACCGAGATGGTCCACTTGAGAGGTACCGGGGAGGCGCCGTGCCCTGGTTCCCCTTGGTTCCTCCTGTCCATCAGCTCCATCCCAAAGTTTAGCCGGCAAATCGACTTGCGTGTGCAGGACTGGAGTTCCTCGTGGCGCACAGGCGCGGCGCGGTGGCTGGCAATCAGGCAGTCCTCAGCTCCTCACAGACCTCCCCCCGCGCTGCCAACGAAAACGCGCTCCTCGATGTCCGCCATCTTGCCTCCACCCTTCGCTCACAGGCTGCCACCCTGGCTGGTCCACTCCTCCGCCCTGCCACCCCTCATACAAACCGCTCTCGGTCTCCGCAGCTCCTCCCCACAAGCTCCTACCCGCCCCCAACGACCCGCTCACGGCCCGCCCTGCCCAACCAGTGCCCACACATACCTGCGGAGCGACGGCACCACCACCATCAATCGCGCGCCGACGCCGCCGACGCCGCACACGACCTAACGGCCGTCCCCCATCCATCCATACCGGGTTTGCTGCTGGAAGGCCCGCGAAGGGGGCCCCCCTGGAGGCCGCCAGGGGTGTCCGCCCGGGGGCTTGGTTCTTCCTTGCCGCGTTCTGCATGTCTTCCTCAGAATCATACGCCCATCCCCACGCCATACCCCTTCTCTACTCCGCCTCCACACCGCCCGCCGGGCGCTTTGTCCTGGACCAATCCATCGCCCAGGCGCGAACCGCTTGAGCCCAACAAACTCTTTCTCGCCGGCCGCTGATGCCCGCCATACCGCAGCCGCAGGACACCCCGGGCGTCGATAAGGGATCACCCCCCTCACATGGGTCACATCCTTGGTCAGCTTACCACCTGCTTAAGCAGAGCCATGCACGCTTTCCAGTCCTGTCCCCCCTCCCTCCCTCCGTCGTGCTTCACACCCAGCCCAGCCTCTCGCGGGACCGACTCGATGCGACCGCTCGCGTGTACATTAGAGTGCCGGTCAGTGGGTCGCTTAGTTACCGACCCACGGGTCCGCCGCCACCATCACGGCCGTCCGCGCCTGCCGCGCCTCAGCCTGCCGCCGCGCCTCCGCCGCCATGCGCGGCGCCAGCGCAGCCAGTTGGCTGTAGCACGCGGCCAGAGTCTCCTTGTCTGCAGTGGCCAGCTGAGCACCCAGGCGGGCTGTAGCGCGCGCGTGGGCCGTCAGGAAGGCCCGACCCGGGTAGAAGTTGGCCCGGGACAGCGCCAGCAGCAGCTGTGGAGCGCGGGCGGGAGGGGTACTGCTCTTAACGGATATGGGGCCGGGAGAGGCCGGGGCCGGGTCGGAACCCCCGGGCCAGACAGCGGACACCCGCGAGGGGCCCTAGAGCTTCCATCACGATTGGGCGAGTGAGGGGACACGGCGAGTGTGGGGACACGGCGAGTAAGCGAGGGGTGGGGCAGAGCAAGTGGGCAGGCCAAGGCAGGTCAACGCAGGCGTGGATGCGGGGTTGTCAACATCCTGTGGAGCCCCTGGAGTTATCAACACGTCGCAGTCCGCTGGCTCCCCCTGCAACCCCGCCGTTGCTGCCCCCACGTGGCGGCACCCGCGTGTGGACGTCCCGGGAGCCGATGCGCACCCGCACCCATCGAGAAGCGCCATCATGGCGTTGAGTCAGCACAACGGAATACCGCACGCTTGCCCGCGCTATGGAGGGCCAGAGCCAAGGGCAGGGCAGGGGGCCATCCTTACAGGGCATCCCTCGGTGGCTGTGCTGGTTGGTAGACGTGGCCTGGCCGCCTCTGGTCCATCAGGGCCCTGACTGCCCTAGGCAAGGGACCTTGCCCACCCCCTACCCACTCACCCGCCCTCCCACCGCTGCTCGCCTGCCCACTCGACCTCCCCCCCCCCACCGCCCCCCCCGGTGCTCACCCTGGCCAGCTCCGGCCCCGTCATCACGTCCAGCAGCTCGCCGCACTGGTCGGTCAGTCGCTTGGCGGAGGCCCACAGCTCGTACGGCAGGAGCACCACCGATTCCGGGTCGCCGTCAACCACGACGGCGCCCGCGCCCGTCTCCAGCGGGTCGCTATCCGGGGGCTGCTGCTGCTGCTGCTGCGTCTGCAGCTGCTGCTGCTGCTGCTGTGGTGGATGCGTCTGCTGCTGTGGATGCATCTGCTGCGTCTGCTCCTCGCCCTTTACGTCGACGTTGGGGCCGTCCGCCAACTGGCGGTCCAAGGTCGGCGGTGCGGCCGGTGGCCGGCCCCCTGAACGGTCACGCTCTGCGTCGAACTGCACGATGCCCCGCAGACTGCAAGCCGCCGTCACCAGCGCCGCGGCTGCCGCCACACGCTGCTGCTGCCGCAACGTCTGGGCCTGATGCGCCGACCCCGCGCTGACGGACGTCGACGGGGGCGCCGCGGCGGCCAATGCGGGCGCCAGTCCGGGCGCCAAGGGTCCGAGGCCGTTCCAAACCCCGTCCACTGCCGCCGCGTCCAGCCGTGACCCGTGGGTCAGGGTCGCGGCACCCGTGGGGCCCCCCCTCTCCGCGGCCTCCACCAGAGCCTCCAGCGCCCTGCCCACCCAGCGGTGCTGCGGCTTGACGCCCAGAGTCGCCATCGACTGCAGCACCTGCACGAAAATGGGGCAAGCAGGGGGGAGGGTCAGGCGCCGGGTGCCCGACATGACAGCGGCGACGGGGGTCGATGCGAAGCAGAGGATATGGCTCCACCCCTAAGTTTCCACCCCTGAAGATTGGTACCCGGCGACGACGCCCGTCAGTACTGCGCTCCAACCCCTATTCGGCCTGCTTCCAGCCGCCCTCTCCCCGGCCGCTCTCCTTATTCCCCCACCCTCATGTCTACCAATTTCCTATACCCCACTCTCTCCCTCAGCCCCTCTCCCTCAGTCCCTCTCCCTCTGCCCCCGCACCCGACCTCACCGAGGCCAGTCCCTGCGGGGGGAACTCGGGCAGCAGGCTGTCCAGCAGCGAGTGGAGCGCCATCAGGTACGACCGCGAGGGCCGCAATTGCCAACCCGCGAACACCTGGCGGCAGTAGCACCAGCCAGCAGCGACAGCAGCAACGGCATTAGTACTGAGCGTTGCCAGTAAGCCGCCGCCGCAGCAGCAGCATCTAAGATCATCTGGGGCCAGGGGAAGCTCGAGGGGCCACACCCCGGCCGGTGATGGCGCCCACCCTTGATGCTGCTTTCTCGCACACGCAAACGCCTCCTCCGTGCTGCCCCCGCCCCTTCCCCGAACCGCAAACGGCAGTGGCGCTCGAACCCCTCGCCGTCCCTCGCTGCCTCCCTCGCTGCCCCATCCGCACCTGGTACGTGGCTGTGACGTGGGCCGCGGTGTAGTGCCGCAGCTGCGTCCGAGAGGCCTGAGGGTGACAAGGGACAGTGGCGGCGCGCGAAGACCGCCGGTTGGTTGCGGCAGAATGACCCACGGGTCCGTCAGGATATCCCTGGAGTCTCGACGTCGGAGTGCTCGGTCTAAGACGGCAAGCCTCGCATTATTGTGAAGCGCTTATCACCACCCGGCCCAGGACGCTTATCACCACCCGGCCCAGGACGCATAGCACATTGAGGTGATGTTGCGACCGCAACAGGGGCAGGCCTAGCTGCGGGGAAGCCAGGGGCGCCGCGTGGGTGCGCCCCAATGCGCCGCCAGCCATCCCAAACCCAACCTCAGGACCAAGCACCCGATTCGACCCCGGGCCTCCACCGGGGGCAGGGACGTGTCAGCAAGGGAAAAGGGCTATCGCCAACTCCTCCACCCCAAAGCCCAGACCCCTCCGCTTCCCCCATCCACCAGCCCCTAGAGGCCCACCAGCCCCTACAGGACGCACCTTGAGGAAGGCCACCAGCCATGACTGCGGCGGCACGAAGCGCAGCCGACTGACGGCCAGCAGCATCTGAGTCAGCTGGGTGGGGCCCAGCAAGGGGAGCTTGGGCTGCGGGGGCCCGGAGGGGGTTAAATTGAAAAAAATAAATAAACCCGGAGGGGGGGACGGGGAAAAGGCGGGCTCGACTCCGCGGATCGTCCGTGCCATTCATCACGAGGAGGATTCTTAACTGATATGCGGAGACTGGATGTGGAAATCGTGAAGAGTGTGTCGAAGCGCTTTCCATAAGCCTCAGCGGTGCCCGTTGCGCTGCTGCGAAACCGTGGTGTTGTGGACTCCTAGAGTTGCCCCCCGACCGTCAGCCGAGGCCCCAACCCACCCCCGCGCACACCTCCCGCGACCCTCCACCCCTAAAAGACAAGTACCGTAATGAAGGCATGCCTCTCAGTTTGTAAGAGTGATTACCACCCCGCACCTGCAGACACGCCAGCAGGCGGCTCATGAAGGCCTCGCTGGGCCGGTGCCCCGCCTCCGACAGTGCCAGCAGCAGCCGCAGCAGGTGCACTCGGCGGAGGGCGCGCAGGGCGGGCTGCAGCCGGTCCAGGGTGGCCTGAGGGGCCCCCGGGGGGTGGTAGGAAATTGGTAGACATAATTAGGCTGCGCTGCTGCTGCCCCGGGGGTGGAGTGCGGGAAGGCGTTCGGAGGTAGGAAGGGCGTCCAACATCTCCTGCTCCCACCCCCGCGGCCCTGCTCACGTTGCTGGCCCCCCTCCCCGACCTGGACTTCCCCCCTCCCCAGTGGCCCTCACAACCCCCCCAGCAGCCCACCGCCCCGCGGTGGATCCCACCTGCATATCCGCCGGTCCTGGAGCCAGCCCCATCCGCACCGCCCACAGCAGCAGCGACGCCGCATCCGCGCAGCCGCCGGCGCCGCCACCGCCCGATCGCCGCGCCGCCGCCGCCGGCACAGCAGACGTCCCGCCGACCCGCGGGCCAGCGCCGGACGACGCCGTCGGGCCCCGCGCCGCCAGGGACTCCGCGTCGGGCTCGTACTCATCCACGCTGGACGAACTGTCGTACATGTCTTCTTCACTGTCGTACCGCTCGTCCGCCTTGTTGTACCTCCAGTGTGTACCCCGGCCGCTCCGACCGGCACGGCCGGTCGGCCGCGACCGGCCGTGGGGTGGTGAAGACGTGGCGGGGCCGATCGCGGCCCCCGCCTCGCCCCTCGTCGTCCCGCTGCCGCCGCCGGTGGTGTTGTTGTTGTTCGCGGTGCCACCGCCCGAGAGCGCCTGCCGCACCGCCTCCGCGCAGTCCGCCCTCCAGTCGGGGTCCGGGCTGAAGTCCAGGCGGTGCAGCGCCCACAGCACCTGGCACAGCTGGCCGGGGCTGGCGGCGGCCAGGTTGCCGTCCCGGGCCAGGTGGTGGGTCAGGGAGTGGAGCCACAGATCGCCTGAGGAACAGGCGGGGGGCGGTAGATGTGTGTTGGGGGGGCCGGAGGGCGGTTATCGGGGGCCGGAGGGAGGGGGCGAGGGCCATTGCACGAGCGCTGGAAACGAGGGTTGCCGAGTCCGTCCCATCGGCAACTGAGGTGCGCCGACAGGGCGCTGCAAGGGTACACACACGCCACGTCCCAAACCTCCGTCCGTCAGATCTGCCCCCGCGTGACAACGGCATATGCGCGCATGGACCAGGCCGCACCCGCCCCCATGGCCGCCCCTCCGCGCCTCTCCCCCGGGCAGGCAGTCACTGCTCCCAATGTCCCCAACCCGACCTCTACAGACTGCACTCTACACACAATTCGGTCGTCGTGTTTGCCTGTCATGTTTGTCCTGTTGTGTCGCCAACAGTAAGTAAATCGCAGGTTTTGGTTAGTATCCGGGCCTGGGCGGTTATGGGTGGGCTTCTCAATGAAAAACACAATTTCTACAACAATCGGGCCCCTTTGGTCGCCGATGGGATACCCGCGGGGGTGGGTGCGCCAGCAGCATCAGTCAGCCGCCGCCCACTCACCCGGGTTGTGACCCAGGCGCGCCAGGCACCACACATACGCCGCCAGGTGGCCGGGGTCCGCCGCGTACATCTTGCTGCGGGACACGGACGCGAAGTGGTCGAGCCACACAGCGCCGGGGCGGAGCGGCGGCAGCAGCGGCAGGCTGGAGGCCAGGCGGGAGAGCTGCAGGGGACTGGCCAGGAACAGGTCGGGCCTGAGGGACGGGGGAGGGGAGAGGGGGGCAGGAAGGGGTAAGGGGGGGGGAGAGAGAGAGACTGAAGGCCGGTAAGCGCGAGGTGAATGGAGCGAGGCCCATGCGACCCTTTGAGCCTTGTGCGTTTAGATAAGAGACCCGCCCGAACCAAACCAAGCACCAAGCCTTGTGCGTATGGAATACGTTTTAAATGACATTATGATGAGCATGAAAAAGAAAACAATCCATCGGGTTACGGATCCCCGCTGGAGCACCACAGCGGTGTGCGACGACCTGCCCTGCGGCATTGGATGCAAGAGTGTGTGGACGCATAGAAAGGCACGCAGCCGCAACGTCCTCCAACCCGCTGGACCCCCCCTAGCTTCCCCTTTGTCAATGATAACCTAAGTTCAAACCCTGGCTTCCCCCCCTCCCGGGCCCCAAACCCGCACCGCTTCCGCCTTACCGAATCCCCACTCCCTCCCAGTGTGCCCCGATTTCGTTCTGGATTCGTTATTCCTATGTCCCTCCAGATCTCCCCCTACAGATCTCCCCCTTGAGATCTTCCCCTCCAGGTCTCCCCCTGCCTGCCCAGTGCCCAGTACCCACCTGGCCGCCTCCAGCAGCCGGTACAGCGCCCACAGGTCACTGGGCCCGGGCTTGAGCCCCACCCGCGCCAGCGTGGCCAGCACCGTCCCCGCCACCCGGGCTCGGTGCTCCGGCGGCGGGAACCGCCACGAGGACGACGACGACGACGCGCGTGCGGTGCGGGAAGAGGCCGCCGGCTTGGCGGCCGCCCCGCGCCAGCGCCCCGCCGACCCGCGGGTCGCGACGGCGGCCGCGGAGGCGCTCGTGTCCAAGCTGACCGCAATGTGCCGCAGGATGAGACGCATGAGGCGCAAGGAGCCCTGTTGGACGCGAGCTGCGGGGTCCTCATCATCGTCCAGCGAACCGCCCCCGGGTGTTGGCGCCCCCGCGCCCGATCCGGCGCCGCTGCCGTCCACGCCGGCCGTCTTGCGGCCGGACCTGGCGTGCTGGGCCCCCTGCCGCTGCTGTTGCAGCAGCAGCTGCTGCTGCCGGCCGAGCACCTCGGCCTGCGCCGCCGCCGACAGCCGTCCCAGGTCCCCGTGCGACACATCAGGCCGTGTCGGCGGCGGCGAGATGGAGGGGCTGGCCCCGGGGATCGCGGCCGGCGGGTCGCTCGGGGTCAGCTGCACACCCGGTGCTGTCAGACCGACGCCCTCCTCCGTACCACCCCCCTCGGAACGGGCAGTTGCCGCCGCTGCGGTCTCGACACCCGCGACCCCCGATGCGACCTCCCCTGCCGGCCGACCATCAGGCGTCGGCGGCGGCAGCTGCGGTGCAGGTTGGAGCTCCGGGTGGGGCTGCTGCTGCGGCCGTGCGTGTGGGTGCGGCTGGAGCTGCTGCTGCGCCCGCCTGAGCCGCATGGTGGCCACGGACAGCCCCGCCAGGCGGTTCAACGCCACCGCCGCCGCCCCGGGGGACATCTCGTGCAGGTGGCGGCTGATGACGGCCCGGACCTGCAGCAACGTGTTGGCCGCCAGGACCAGCTGCGCGGGACGGAGAGGCGGGAGGCGGGAGAAGGGAGCGGGGGTTAAGAAGTTGGTTGGCAGAGGGTGAAAACATGAACTGCGCTGAGACGGGAGAAGAATAACGGGGAGGCGGGGAGTTGTCCGTTGCGCCTCCATGTATATGCCGTGGAGGGCAAGGTGCCGCCCCCCCCCGCTGTCCGGCCGCCACCCGTGACCACAACTCACACCTGCAGGACACGATCGCTCCGGCTCCGGCCATCGGCGGCGCCCGAGCCGGGGCCGCCCCCGCGCCGCAACCGGCCCGCTCCGCCTTGCCCTCCGCGTGAAGCCGACCTGGAGCCGGAGCCCTTGGATCCGCCGCTCTGCAGCAGCAGCAGCAGGGACAGCGGCGAACGAACCGACAAAGTTAGCTGCCACAGCAACACGCAGGGCTTGATGCCATCCTGCTAATCCCCAGGGTTGTGCAACCGAGCAGCGCGCCGCGGCCACGCGCAGGTCGCGCTTGAAGACACGACCCACGCGCGTGAACCCGCAGCGCCCGACAGCCCACATTCCTCGCAGGCTGCCACCGTTCAGGTACTTTGCGAGTAAAATCGACCGACCCCCACGTCGTGGCGAGCGGTAATCCTGACACGTGCACGCGTCCACCCCCCCGGTCAGCCAAGGCAGTGATCAAGCGCCACGCCCCACGTCCCCAGAGGCCGACCTGCAGCCGCGACAAGTCCAGGAAGTCCAGCCGCAGAGGGGGCAGTTTCGAAGACGGCAATGAAGCCGGCCCTGCCCCGGGCCACGGAAGTGGTGCCGCGACTGGTCCCTGGGGTTCACCCTCTGGCTGACTCCCAGTGCCCGCTGTGCCAACGAGACCATCAGGGCCGGGATGCGCATCCTCCTCCGGATGGTGCCCGGGCGGGTCGCGGGAGGCGGAAGAAGAGGCGCCGCCGCCGCTGCTGCTGTTGCTGCTGTGCTGTTCCGTAGGCTGTTTGGGTTCAACATGCCCATCCGTTGCGTGCTGCTGCTGTCGCAGTCGCTGCGATTCGTGTTCTTGGTGCGGATTGCGATGAAGGTAGTGTCGCTGTGCGTCAGCCGCAGCGGTATGCGATCCTCCAGGTGCGCTGGGGGTCTGCTCTTCCGGCTGCGTAGGCCTACCAAGCTGTGGAAGGTCGGGGGACGCAGAGTCAGCTGGCGGTGACACGGGTTGAAAGGCCGCCTCATCCGCCGGAGAATCGTCGACGTCTCCCCCTTTGTAAGATAAAACGTCGCTGATGTCGCCGGTAAGACATGACTGCTGCTGTCGGTGCCCCTGCTCGCTCAGGGCTGTGGAGGGTTGACTTGCATCGGGTGCAAGTCCCCTAACCCCTGCAGCACGGGGCGGCCCGGACGTGTCCAAGCTGCACGCGCGTGAGATCGCCGCGTCGGCTACGGAGTCGGACGCGGAAGAAGCCGGGTCTGCCAGCGGTTGCTGGGGGTTGGAGTGTTGAGGGCGATCGTGGTGCGGTTGGCGATGGACTCGTGATGCTCCGAGGTCGGAACACCCACAGCCGTCCTCCTGTGGTCCCGGCTGGACATTTGGTACTGCGCATATGGGCTGACACCTTAGCTGTCTGTTGTTGAACGTGTTTGCGCCTAAGCACTGCAAGGCGAGTCCGGAGCACGGGCGGCTGCGGCAGGCCTGCTTGGCGCTGCACGGCTGCAACGCTGGAGCCGGAACGCAGCTGCTGAGTGGTATGAGCGTTCCGCCGTGCGGAATAGCTACCGGTGGGGCGCGAGCCGGCGCACCGGATAGCATTCGGATAAGACTTGTGTAAGTCTAGCCTGTTGCCCTTGGATTCAACAAGGTAAACGAAATTTTCTTTAAAAACTCGATGTGCTGTTACACAAGATGACTCGAAAATTTATCAATCCCAGGAGGAGACGTGCAATCGAACCATCTAGGTAACATAAGCAGCGCTGATGGGTTTCCAATGTGATGTACTAGCCATCGGATGTAATCTTAACAGGCACAAGCACAGTTGTTTTTCGATCGTTGCCACCTAAAATGTTTCTGTGCGGTACGTCCGATGACATAGGTGACGGGTATCGTCCTGGCTTTCTCCTAAATTGCTCGAACTAATGAATAACCAAGGAAAACTAGTAATGAACTTTTATGAAAAGCGAAGGAACAAGTGCGGTTGTACGGAAGCCGTGAAATACACTGAGTGCGACGACCTCACCAGCCTTGGGTCACATATGTTCATGAATCTGGATTTTATTGGTGCGAGGAGCGAAAGCTTTGAACTAGCCGACGACTTGGCACGCGTTTCAACGACTGCCCTTACCTCCACATCATCATCCAAGACTTCAAGGTTCGGGAATCCCATCACAGGAAGAGTGGGTGGTTTGAGCCCTGCGAGTAAAAAGGAAGAGCTAGGTGAAGTTGTCAGCTGGAGCGAGGTGAAGCTGGGATTATTGTAGGCGAAACGCCAAGGTGCGGGACGGACCGATCGTGTCAGCGGCGGCTTGATGGTCGGCCAGCTCCGCGGCGCGGCGACCGGCACATACGGGGGGTTATACGTGCCGTACACATGTCGTACGGTCGACTGCCGAGGGCACATGGGCACACATAAAGAAAACTGTGGACGATGAAACCTTAGAAACCGCCCCACCACAGGGACCATCCCAGAAACACGGATTACGCTGACCTTTCATGAAACCTCAGCGGCTGCCCATGACAAAAGCACGCTCACCCTTTGGGGGCGGGTGCAGACGCTGCCCGCTACTCACGCGCTAGCAGTGTACCCACGCGGCACGAACTAGTTGACGCGAAGGGAACTAAACGGAGAGAACCCGCTGAACCGGCGAGACTGCGGCGAAGGTGGCTCTTGACACACCTGAGGACGAACGACCCCATCCACTCAACAACCGCGGGGGGGGGGGTGTGAAGCCAGTGCAGCCCCCCCTTTTGATAGCCCCTAAGAGTGCGGCTCCCAGACCGAGCCCCACCCACTCGACACGAAGCGGCCCTTGGCTGCAACGCCGCCAAAAGAAACGTGTCCCGCGGGCTCAAACCCCAGCCGCCGACTCTCCAACCCTCTCCGGACTTCCAGCACTCCTTCTCAGCCTCACGCGCTCGCCCGCACCCACACACCTGAGCACACACCCACGCGCGAGCACTACCACCACATTTGGCTTAAACCTGCTCCCTTCTGCGAGATTGCAACGCCAGGCCCCCGAGTCCGAAATCGTTCAGACACTTTCTGACGCCTCCCTCACAATACCGCCGGACACTGCCTCCCGTGCTCGCTCTCCTAGCCCCCCTACCCTCACTGATCCCTCCCCCTCCCAAACCTGGCTGGACCGGCGCTGCGTCCCGCACTTGGCCCCCTGCCCCGGCGGGGATGGGGGTGCTATGGCCTCACCCGGTCTCAGCCGCGGCTGGGACCGCCAAGTGCTTTGAAGCATCGCAGTATGGTAGTCGCACCCACACTGCCAATGTCCGAGAGCAGGAGCAATCCAGTGGCGACGCTGCCGCTGCCCGCTAATAAGCCATCCCTCGATCCCTGCCACCGCCTCCACCGTCACCGCCGCTGACTAACTCCCCCACTCCGCCTTCCAGTGAGGGGGCGTCGCCCGCGAGCGCGTCCAGTAAGTATCCAGCCTGGTCGGACGCGCCATCAGCCCGTGAGAATACGTCGTCCGTGATGCCCTGGGTCGGACAGCGTCGTCTCGATACCGAAGGGCCAAAGAGGCAAAGGCGGGGCGGGTGTCAATAAACAGCAACATGGTAGCGCATGGAGCAATGCCGCACACATCACTGACCACGTTGCGAACCTGCGCTCCCGGTGGTGGTGGTGGTGGTGGTGGTGGTCGCAGCGACCTCGAAGTGCACACTTCATGCTCTGCGGTGCAGCCCTCCAGGTGCTACATGGGCTGGCGGCAGGGCCTTTGGCGCGCGCCCCAGCGGCGGCGGAGCCCTGACCCCGGCGTGCTTTGCAACTCCCTCCCGAGCGGAGTTCTACATCTTGACGACATCACCCGTACGATGGCCGTACCCATGGGTTGATGCAGTGCCCCATGGGTCAGCTGCTGCTCCACACGGAATCCAAACGACGGAACCCATCATGCCGCCGACCTGCTGTGACCTCTGTCGGGCGGCAGAATTGCGCAGACTGGCCAGCATTGGGGAGGAACTGGCGGGAGAAGCAGCAGCTCAAAGCAAAAGCGGATGCCGGCGCTGATGAGCTGCATCCGCTCTTGCCCAAAAGCGGTTGGGTCTGCTGGAGGAGGCCGCGCTCCTCGGCGGGTAAGCGGATGCCGGCGCTGAGCTGCATCCGCTCTTGCCCAAAAGCGGTTGGGTCTGCTGGAGGAGGCCGCGCTCCTCGGCGGGTGTACAGGCAGGGACGTGAACCCCGAGCTGGTCCGCCTGTTGGTGGCACCTTGTGGGGTCTGGCCTCGTCTGTTTGAAACAGTGCTGCCAAGTTGCCAAGTAAGGATGCAAATGTTGGGATGTTGTGGTGTTCCTCCGGCAGCACCCACCGTTGGGTGGGTGACAGGTTCAAATCCCGGGTTTTCGAGGAGGGTATAGTATGCGGCGGCTGGCCTCGGTGATCCGGGCGGCCCGGACTCGTCTGCTCCGAGATGTGCCACGAGGGACCGACTGACCCATAGGACCAACTGACCCATGGGACCGACTGACCCATGGGACTGACTGACCCATGGGACCGACTGACCCATGGGACCGACTGACCCATGGGACCAGCCAAACAGTGCGCGTGTGTGTCTCCACGAGATGAACGGCACCGACGTGATACACGGGACGGGGGGGAGCGTTGACCAGCCAGATCGGCTGCGACCGGCGATTGGCGAGCACGACTCCTTGAGGCAGTGACCTCGCATGCACGGCACCAGGCATATGGAGGGGTTCTGTTTCGTACGGATTATCGCAGGGGTAGGCAGGGGTGGATGCACCCGGAACGTCTTCCTGGGTTGGACCCACCCAGTGGCCATTCAGAGTACAGGCGTGGTGAGATATGGCACGTGTACGAAGAGCGACTCATGGCTGCGGATGTGTACTTGGGTAGTGATGCGCTTATATATCTATGATCGATGTCAGCGACATCTGTATGCCTAATCCGTCGTGCCTAATCCGTTGTGTACCATATCGTTGTTTGCTCTCGCATCGTATATGTTTTACTTTCAAGACGTTGAATGGCAATGTACATAATAAGCCGTACTATGGCAACCCGTACAGGGGTCCCATGCCTCTGGGGATTCGAGCACGTGATGACATGTCAGGGGCCGCACGAACACCTCGTTGCGACCCAGATGTGATGTGGCCACCCAGATTCATGCCTTGGGCCATACATACCGTATTGCAAAAGGTACGCCGGGCAGGTAGGATCGGTCGAAGGTTCGCCCAGAGTCATTTGCGTCCCGCCGGGATGGAATTGCCGTGCATACATTTCCACTGTCTTACATTACGTAATTTGACATGAATGAATGAATGAACGTTACAGCGGACCCCAGAGGGATCACCGGTGTATACCAGGGCAAGCCCCAGCAGGCCCCACCGCCAAGGCGGCAAGACACCTCCACACCTCAACGCCGCACCCAAAATACACACAGGGCCATGACCCCACCCAGCCAGACACCGAAGCAAGCAGAGGCGCACAGCAGGGCAACACTACCAAAGGGATAGGCACAGCAGAGGGCAGAATCCCCAGAGGTGGATAAAGCCAAGCACAGGGGAGGTTGCCCACACAGGCACCCCATTACCCGGCTACCATCCCCCCTGAGGCACCAAGCGCTGCACCCTCTTGAGGTCTTGGAAGACCCACGCCTGGCTCGTGACACTGCCCAGCGACCGCTAGTGGAGTAACCCGCATCAGAAGAAATACCTAGGCCAAGCAATAACAGACCAACGGGAGCCCTGCCTCCTACCCCGCCCATCTGAGGGCAGGCCAGGTCCCCAACTTGACATGGCCCAGCAATCAGCATGTGGCCATGAAGGAAAACATCTTCCGACCCCCGCCGTCCAGGGCCTTGATGCCCTCCCTGCCCAACAGCCTGTTGGGCAGGGAGGCACACAGGGAGGCACACATATGGCGATAGAGGGAGGGACACAGGATGGATGGACGGATGCCGTGTAGTGTGTGGACGGTTGCAACGTGAGGGAGGGACACAGGATGGATGGATGCCGTGTAGCGTGTGGACAGATCACGCATGTAACCACACTCTGCTAATACAATGGTCTATAGACCAATGACTACTGCCGTTCAGCGGTAATTGCTATAGACAATCGACTATAGACCACCATCTAAAGACCGACGAGGCCAGGCGTCTATAGCTGATTGATCTTTCTGCGCGATAGACGATTCGTCTATAGACCACCATCTACAGACGAGGCCCGGCATCTATAGATGGCCGTCTGTCTGCACAATAGATCATCGTCTATAGACGCATCGTCTATAGGTGATCCATAGACGAGTCGTCTATAGACGACCCAATCGATCGTCTAAAAGGATGGTGTATTGGTCGACTATAGACGACTCGTCTATAATCGCAAATAGATCGACTATAGACAGTTTTCCATTTTACAGACGAGGCGCCATGTGTGCCTGCCACATATATATACACACACAAGAGCCATGACAGGGGGATGGAGCGCGTCTGACGAACACCATCTGAGCGGCCATGGGCCTTGCTGGCCTTAGAGAAAGCCAGGTTGTCACAAGCATCACGTCAACCCATCCAGCTTAGGAGACCACCTTTGAGACCCGGCCATACAACACCCACGTAAACACGGGTGACAGGTGTTTACGTCACAAACACCTAGCCATCAGCGTTGCTATCTTCCAAAACGGGGAAATAGAATTCCGCAGATTTCCGGCCTGTCGCCAGTAGCCAAAAAACCTTCGGCAGGGCAGATTTTGGGGCGCTTCCTAGGTGCCAGGAAATAAAAACCTCCGAGTCAGGCCGGAAATATTTCTGCGTGTTTCGACAGCAGGGCCACTGCTACCACAGCTACGACAGGGATTTTCAGTCTTGGAGGCCTGAAGCGCGCTTTCCTTGCGTCGCGGATGCATATGGGAGGGTGGCCAGGAGTTGGGGACACGGCACTAGAGTGTGTTTTGGCGGTAGACAGGTGTACGACGCAGGAATTGCCCCTGCGCCTGCAGATTTCCAGGCCCTTTTGGTAGTCTGGAAAATAGTTGGCAGGGCAGATTTCCGGCTCTCCACAGCGTCAAATAAATGAAATCTCGCAGGTTCCTTGGGGGTCCGGGAAATAGAAAAATTCCGGGTTTTTTGCCCGTAAATATTCTTTTTTTATTTAAGATAGCAACACTGCTAGCCATGCGTCCATCCGCGGCCCTCGCACAGCTTCCTCTTCCCAGCAAGCAAGTACGACTAAACTGTACCCGCCAGGGTACGACACCTCGCCGCCATCCGAGTAGATCGTCCTCCCGCCCCCTGACTAGGTGGCTACCCAACTGGCCTTTCGTCGGGTGTCGGTCTGTACGGCCTCCAAAGTTTAAGTTAAAGGGATGCCGGCGGGATAGGATAAGATGTACGTATTCACTTCTTAGGCACTTATGCCGCCCTTACCGTTACCTTCATGCCCCTGGCTCGCCCCAACCCGTACCTCATGTCCCTGCTGGCCCAATTTAACCCGGCCTAGCCACTGATGACCACCATCCCCCGGGGCACAGCGGGACGTTGCGGGACACGGAGCGGTGTCCCCGTGTCCGACCGAGCGGCGGGTGGACGCACGTCGTCGACCGGGTCACTACTACCTTTGTCTCTGTGTCATATAAAAATTCCAGCGGATGTGCTATGAGTTATGAATGATAAATATGTAAAGATGACCGCAAACGGCTCATCCTTTTATTGTTTTTGTTCTAGTGAAGTGATTCTGCCAGCGGCTATCTTTAGCTCAAGCGGCTAGGGGTGTATCCCTCATGTTCTGAATCGATTGTGATTTTTGGTTGATGAAAGCGTCCCGGAAAACACCATGCGCCCATGTCTCCGTTGAAATTTTTTAAGAATATGTGTTCGTTTCTTGTTCGTTTGCAAATCCGTAAATAGAGGAATGCTGTCGTTTTGCAACAAAGGTTTTGGTATCGATTATGTTATAAAGTGATGAGTTTGGCTTACAACCGCAACCCACACGGCCGCCGTACTGTCTTCAAACCGGCGTGCCATGCCCTTTGACCGAGTCCTGACCGCGTGCCAGGGCGTGCCATGGCCTGGGACCGAGTCCCCTGGTTTGGGACCGCGTGCCAGGGCGTGCCATGGCCTGGGACCGAGTTTTTTGTTTCGACCGGCAGGGTACTGCACATAGTCCCAAATAATTCATTCGCAAGGGTCTAAGTGTCATGCGACCAGTAGGGCATCAATCCTGCCTCGCACCTAGCTATCATTATCATATTGGGAATCCCGGGCCACCTACCCCTTCACACAGCCTTCCCGCTGCTTGCGAATTAATTCCCCCGACACCTTTACATGATGGCGGCCCCGCCTGCGTCAATTCGCAAGCAGTACGGTCTCTCTGTGCCCCCCCGCCAGGCTGTGGAATCGTGGCGGGGGTGGTGACGGCCCAGCAACAGCAGGCGACGAAGCACACCCCCATATGGCCGCCGCACAGCCTTCCCGCTGCTTGCGAATTAATTCCCCCGACACCTTTACATGATGGCGGCCCCGCCTGCGTCAATTCGCAAGCAGTACGGTCTCTCTGTGCCCCCCCCGCCAGGCTGTGGAATCGTGGCGGGGGTGGTGACGGCCCAGCAACAGCAGGCGACGAAGCACACCCCCATATGGCCGCCGCACAGCCTTCCCGCTGCTTGCGAATTAATTCCCCGACACCTTTACATGATGGCGGCCCCGCCTGCGTCAATTCGCAAGCAGTACGGTCTCTCTGTGCCCCCCCCGCCAGGCTGTGGAATCGTGGCGGGGGTGGTGACGGCCCAGCAACAGCAGGCGACGAAGCACACCCCCATATGGCCGCCGCACAGCCTTCCCGCTGCTTGCGAATTAATTCCCCCGACACCTTTACATGATGGCGGCCCCGCCTGCGTCAATTCGCAAGCAGTACGGTCTCTCTGTGCCCCCCCCGCCAGGCTGTGGAATCGTGGCGGGGGTGGTGACGGCCCAGCAACAGCAGGCGACGAAGCACACCCCCATATGGCCGCCGCACAGCCTTCCCGCTGCTTGCGAATTAATTCCCCCGACACCTTTACATGATGGCGGCCCCGCCTGCGTCAATTCGCAAGCAGTACGGTCTCTCTGTGCCCCCCCGCCAGGCTGTGGAATCGTGGCGGGGGTGGTGACGGCCCAGCAACAGCAGGCGACGAAGCACACCCCCATATGGCCGCCGCACAGCCTTCCCGCTGCTTGCGAATTAATTCCCCCGACACCTTTACATGATGGCGGCCCCGCCTGCGTCAATTCGCAAGCAGTACGGTCTCTCTGTGCCCCCCCGCCAGGCTGTGGAATCGTGGCGGGGGTGGTGACGGCCCAGCAACAGCAGGCGACGAAGCACACCCCCATATGGCCGCCGCACAGCCTTCCCGCTGCTTGCGAATTAATTCCCCCGACACCTTTACATGATGGCGGCCCCGCCTGCGTCAATTCGCAAGCAGTACGGTCTCTCTGTGCCCCCCCCGCCAGGCTGTGGAATCGTGGCGGGGGTGGTGACGGCCCAGCAACAGCAGGCGACGAAGCACACCCCCATATGGCCGCCGCACAGCCTTCCGCTGCTTGCGAATTAATTCCCCCGACACCTTTACATGATGGCGGCCCCGCCTGCGTCAATTCGCAAGCAGTACGGTCTCTCTGTGCCCCCCCCGCCAGGCTGTGGAATCGTGGCGGGGGTGGTGACGGCCCAGCAACAGCAGGCGACGAAGCACACCCCCATATGGCCGCCGCACAGCCTTCCCGCTGCTTGCGAATTAATTCCCCCGACACCTTTACATGATGGCGGCCCCGCCTGCGTCAATTCGCAAGCAGTACGGTCTCTCTGTGCCCCCCCCGCCAGGCTGTGGAATCGTGGCGGGGGTGGTGACGGCCCAGCAACAGCAGGCGACGAAGCACACCCCCATATGGCCGCCGCACAGCCTTCCCGCTGCTTGCGAATTAATTCCCCCGACACCTTTACATGATGGCGGCCCCGCCTGCGTCAATTCGCAAGCAGTACGGTCTCTCTGTGCCCCCCCCGCCAGGCTGTGGAATCGTGGCGGGGGTGGTGACGGCCCAGCAACAGCAGGCGACGAAGCACACCCCCATATGGCCGCCGCACAGCCTTCCCGCTGCTTGCGAATTAATTCCCCCGACACCTTTACATGATGGCGGCCCCGCCTGCGTCAATTCGCAAGCAGTACGGTCTCTCTGTGCCCCCCCCGCCAGGCTGTGGAATCGTGGCGGGGGTGGTGACGGCCCAGCAACAGCAGGCGACGAAGCACACCCCCATATGGCCGCCGCACAGCCTTCCCGCTGCTTGCGAATTAATTCCCCCGACACCTTTACATGATGGCGGCCCCGCCTGCGTCAATTCGCAAGCAGTACGGTCTCTCTGTGCCCCCCCCGCCAGGCTGTGGAATCGTGGCGGGGGTGGTGACGGCCCAGCAACAGCAGGCGACGAAGCACACCCCCATATGGCCGCCGCACAGCCTTCCCGCTGCTTGCGAATTAATTCCCCGACACCTTTACATGATGGCGGCCCCGCCTGCGTCAATTCGCAAGCAGTACGGTCTCTCTGTGCCCCCCCCGCCAGGCTGTGGAATCGTGGCGGGGGTGGTGACGGCCCAGCAACAGCAGGCGACGAAGCACACCCCCATATGGCCGCCGCACAGCCTTCCCGCTGCTTGCGAATTAATTCCCCCGACACCTTTACATGATGGCGGCCCCGCCTGCGTCAATTCGCAAGCAGTACGGTCTCTCTGTGCCCCCCCCGCCAGGCTGTGGAATCGTGGCGGGGGTGGTGACGGCCCAGCAACAGCAGGCGACGAAGCACACCCCCATATGGCCGCCGCACAGCCTTCCCGCTGCTTGCGAATTAATTCCCCCGACACCTTTACATGATGGCGGCCCCGCCTGCGTCAATTCGCAAGCAGTACGGTCTCTCTGTGCCCCCCCCGCCAGGCTGTGGAATCGTGGCGGGGGTGGTGACGGCCCAGCAACAGCAGGCGACGAAGCACACCCCCATATGGCCGCCGCACAGCCTTCCCGCTGCTTGCGAATTAATTCCCCCGACACCTTTACATGATGGCGGCCCCGCCTGCGTCAATTCGCAAGCAGTACGGTCTCTCTGTGCCCCCCCCGCCAGGCTGTGGAATCGTGGCGGGGGTGGTGACGGCCCAGCAACAGCAGGCGACGAAGCACACCCCCATATGGCCGCCGCACAGCCTTCCCGCTGCTTGCGAATTAATTCCCCCGACACCTTTACATGATGGCGGCCCCGCCTGCGTCAATTCGCAAGCAGTACGGTCTCTCTGTGCCCCCCCCGCCAGGCTGTGGAATCGTGGCGGGGGTGGTGACGGCCCAGCAACAGCAGGCGACGAAGCACACCCCCATATGGCCGCCGCACAGCCTTCCCGCTGCTTGCGAATTAATTCCCCCGACACCTTTACATGATGGCGGCCCCGCCTGCGTCAATTCGCAAGCAGTACGGTCTCTCTGTGCCCCCCCCGCCAGGCTGTGGAATCGTGGCGGGGGTGGTGACGGCCCAGCAACAGCAGGCGACGAAGCACACCCCCATATGGCCGCCGCACAGCCTTCCCGCTGCTTGCGAATTAATTCCCCCGACACCTTTACATGATGGCGGCCCCGCCTGCGTCAATTCGCAAGCAGTACGGTCTCTCTGTGCCCCCCCCGCCAGGCTGTGGAATCGTGGCGGGGGTGGTGACGGCCCAGCAACAGCAGGCGACGAAGCACACCCCCATATGGCCGCCGCACAGCCTTCCCGCTGCTTGCGAATTAATTCCCCGACACCTTTACATGATGGCGGCCCCGCCTGCGTCAATTCGCAAGCAGTACGGTCTCTCTGTGCCCCCCCCGCCAGGCTGTGGAATCGTGGCGGGGGTGGTGACGGCCCAGCAACAGCAGGCGACGAAGCACACCCCCATATGGCCGCCGCACAGCCTTCCCGCTGCTTGCGAATTAATTCCCCCGACACCTTTACATGATGGCGGCCCCGCCTGCGTCAATTCGCAAGCAGTACGGTCTCTCTGTGCCCCCCCGCCAGGCTGTGGAATCGTGGCGGGGGTGGTGACGGCCCAGCAACAGCAGGCGACGAAGCACACCCCCATATGGCCGCCGCACAGCCTTCCCGCTGCTTGCGAATTAATTCCCCGACACCTTTACATGATGGCGGCCCCGCCTGCGTCAATTCGCAAGCAGTACGGTCTCTCTGTGCCCCCCCCGCCAGGCTGTGGAATCGTGGCGGGGGTGGTGACGGCCCAGCAACAGCAGGCGACGAAGCACACCCCCATATGGCCGCCGCACAGCCTTCCCGCTGCTTGCGAATTAATTCCCCCGACACCTTTACATGATGGCGGCCCCGCCTGCGTCAATTCGCAAGCAGTACGGTCTCTCTGTGCCCCCCCGCCAGGCTGTGGAATCGTGGCGGGGGTGGTGACGGCCCAGCAACAGCAGGCGACGAAGCACACCCCCATATGGCCGCCGCACAGCCTTCCCGCTGCTTGCGAATTAATTCCCCCGACACCTTTACATGATGGCGGCCCCGCCTGCGTCAATTCGCAAGCAGTACGGTCTCTCTGTGCCCCCCCGCCAGGCTGTGGAATCGTGGCGGGGGTGGTGACGGCCCAGCAACAGCAGGCGACGAAGCACACCCCCATATGGCCGCCGCACAGCCTTCCCGCTGCTTGCGAATTAATTCCCCCGACACCTTTACATGATGGCGGCCCCGCCTGCGTCAATTCGCAAGCAGTACGGTCTCTCTGTGCCCCCCCCGCCAGGCTGTGGAATCGTGGCGGGGGTGGTGACGGCCCAGCAACAGCAGGCGACGAAGCACACCCCCATATGGCCGCCGCACAGCCTTCCCGCTGCTTGCGAATTAATTCCCCCGACACCTTTACATGATGGCGGCCCCGCCTGCGTCAATTCGCAAGCAGTACGGTCTCTCTGTGCCCCCCCCGCCAGGCTGTGGAATCGTGGCGGGGGTGGTGACGGCCCAGCAACAGCAGGCGACGAAGCACACCCCCATATGGCCGCCGCACAGCCTTCCCGCTGCTTGCGAATTAATTCCCCCGACACCTTTACATGATGGCGGCCCCGCCTGCGTCAATTCGCAAGCAGTACGGTCTCTCTGTGCCCCCCCGCCAGGCTGTGGAATCGTGGCGGGGGTGGTGACGGCCCAGCAACAGCAGGCGACGAAGCACACCCCCATATGGCCGCCGCACAGCCTTCCCGCTGCTTGCGAATTAATTCCCCGACACCTTTACATGATGGCGGCCCCGCCTGCGTCAATTCGCAAGCAGTACGGTCTCTCTGTGCCCCCCCCGCCAGGCTGTGGAATCGTGGCGGGGTGGTGACGGCCCAGCAACAGCAGGCGACGAAGCACACCCCCATATGGCCGCCGCACAGCCTTCCCGCTGCTTGCGAATTAATTCCCCCGACACCTTTACATGATGGCGGCCCCGCCTGCGTCAATTCGCAAGCAGTACGGTCTCTCTGTGCCCCCCCGCCAGGCTGTGGAATCGTGGCGGGGGTGGTGACGGCCCAGCAACAGCAGGCGACGAAGCGCACCCCCATATGGCCGCCGCACAGCCTTCCCGCTGCTTGCGAATTAATTCCCCCGACACCTTTACATGATGGCGGCCCCGCCTGCGTCAATTCGCAAGCAGTACGGTCTCTCTGTGCCCCCCCGCCAGGCTGTGGAATCGTGGCGGGGGTGGTGACGGCCCAGCAACAGCAGGCGACGAAGCACACCCCCATATGGCCGCCGCACAGCCTTCCCGCTGCTTGCGAATTAATTCCCCCGACACCTTTACATGATGGCGGCCCCGCCTGCGTCAATTCGCAAGCAGTACGGTCTCTCTGTGCCCCCCCCGCCAGGCTGTGGAATCGTGGCGGGGGTGGTGACGGCCCAGCAACAGCAGGCGACGAAGCACACCCCCATATGGCCGCCGCACAGCCTTCCCGCTGCTTGCGAATTAATTCCCCCGACACCTTTACATGATGGCGGCCCCGCCTGCGTCAATTCGCAAGCAGTACGGTCTCTCTGTGCCCCCCCCGCCAGGCTGTGGAATCGTGGCGGGGGTGGTGACGGCCCAGCAACAGCAGGCGACGAAGCGCACCCCCATATGGCCGCCGCACAGCCTTCCCGCTGCTTGCGACGAATTAATTCCCCCGACACCTTTACATGATGGCGGCCCCGCCTGCGTCAATTCGCAAGCAGTACGGTCTCTCTGTGCCCCCCCGCCAGGCTGTGGAATCGTGGCGGGGGTGGTGACGGCCCAGCAACAGCAGGCGACGAAGCACACCCCCATATGGCCGCCGCACAGCCTTCCCGCTGCTTGCGAATTAATTCCCCCGACACCTTTACATGATGGCGGCCCCGCCTGCGTCAATTCGCAAGCAGTACGGTCTCTCTGTGCCCCCCCCGCCAGGCTGTGGAATCGTGGCGGGGGTGGTGACGGCCCAGCAACAGCAGGCGACGAAGCACACCCCCATATGGCCGCCGCACAGCCTTCCCGCTGCTTGCGAATTAATTCCCCCGACACCTTTACATGATGGCGGCCCCGCCTGCGTCAATTCGCAAGCAGTACGGTCTCTCTGTGCCCCCCCGCCAGGCTGTGGAATCGTGGCGGGGGTGGTGACGGCCCAGCAACAGCAGGCGACGAAGCACACCCCCATATGGCCGCCGCACAGCCTTCCCGCTGCTTGCGAATTAATTCCCCGCCACCTTTACATGATGGCGGCCCCGCCTGCGTCAATTCGCAAGCAGTACGGTCTCTCTGTGCCCCCCCGCCAGGCTGTGGAATCGTGGCGGGGGTGGTGACGGCCCAGCAACAGCAGGCGACGAAGCGCACCCCCATATGGCCGCCGCACAGCCTTCCCGCTGCTTGCGAATTAATTCCCCCGACACCTTTACATGATGGCGGCCCCGCCTGCGTCAATTCGCAAGCAGTACGGTCTCTCTGTGCCCCCCCCGCCAGGCTGTGGAATCGTGGCGGGGGTGGTGACGGCCCAGCAACAGCAGGCGACGAAGCACACCCCCATATGGCCGCCGCACAGCCTTCCCGCTGCTTGCGAATTAATTCCCCCGACACCTTTACATGATGGCGGCCCCGCCTGCGTCAATTCGCAAGCAGTACGGTCTCTCTGTGCCCCCCCCGCCAGGCTGTGGAATCGTGGCGGGGGTGGTGACGGCCCAGCAACAGCAGGCGACGAAGCGCACCCCCATATGGCCCCGCACAGCCTTCCCGCTGCTTGCGAATTAATTCCCCCGACACCTTTACATGATGGCGGCCCCGCCTGCGTCAATTCGCAAGCAGTACGGTCTCTCTGTGCCCCCCCGCCAGGCTGTGGAATCGTGGCGGGGTGGTGACGGCCCAGCAACAGCAGGCGACGAAGTGCACCCCCATATGGCCGCCGCACAGCCTTCCCGCTGCTTGCGAATTAATTCCCCGACACCTTTACATGATGGCGGCCCCGCCTGCGTCAATTCGCAAGCAGTACGGTCTCTCTGTGCCCCCCCGCCAGGCTGTGGAATCGTGGCGGGTGGTGGCAACAGCAGGCGACGAAGCGCACCCCCATATGGCCGCCGCACAGCCTTCCCGCTGCTTGCGAATTAATTCCCCCGACACCTTTACATGATGGCGGCCCCGCCTGCGTCAATTCGCAAGCAGTACGGTCTCTCTGTGCCCCCCCGCCAGGCTGTGGAATCGTGGCGGGGGTGGTGACGGCCCAGCAACAGCAGGCGACGAAGCACACCCCCATATGGCCGCCGCACAGCCTTCCCGCTGCTTGCGAATTAATTCCCCCGACACCTTTACATGATGGCGGCCCCGCCTGCGTCAATTCGCAAGCAGTACGGTCTCTCTGTGCCCCCCCGCCAGGCTGTGGAATCGTGGCGGGGGTGGTGACGGCCCAGCAACAGCAGGCGACGAAGCACACCCCCATATGGCCGCCGCACAGCCTTCCCGCTGCTTGCGAATTAATTCCCCCGCCACCTTTACATGATGGCGGCCCCGCCTGCGTCAATTCGCAAGCAGTACGGTCTCTCTGTGCCCCCCCCGCCAGGCTGTGGAATCGTGGCGGGGGTGGTGACGGCCCAGCAACAGCAGGCGACGAAGCGCACCCCCATATGGCCACCGCACAGCCTTCCCGCTGCTTGCGAATTAATTCCCCCGACACCTTTACATGATGGCGGCCCCGCCTGCGTCAATTCGCAAGCAGTACGGTCTCTCTGTGCCCCCCCGCCAGGCTGTGGAATCGTGGCGGGGGTGGTGACGGCCCAGCAACAGCAGGCGACGAAGCGCACCCCCATATGGCCGCCGCACAGCCTTCCCGCTGCTTGCGAATTAATTCCCCCGACACCTTTACATGATGGCGGCCCCGCCTGCGTCAATTCGCAAGCAGTACGGTCTCTCTGTGGACCCCCCCGCCAGGCTGTGGAATCGTGGCGGGGGTGGTGACGGCCCAGCAACAGCAGGCGACGAAGCGCACCCCCATATGGCCGCCGCACAGCCTTCCCGCTGCTTGCGAATTTATTCCCCCGACACCTTTACATGATGGCGGCCCCGCCTGCGTCAATTCGCAAGCAGTACGGTCTCTCTGTGGACCCCCCCGCCAGGCTGTGGAATCGTGGCGGGGGTGGTGACGGCCCAGCAACAGCAGGCGACGAAGCACACCCCCATATGGCCGCCGCACAGCCTTCCCGCTGCTTGCGAATTAATTCCCCCGACACCTTTACATGATGGCGGCCCCGCCTGCGTCAATTCGCAAGCAGTACGGTCTCTCTGTGCCCCCCCGCCAGGCTGTGGAATCGTGGCGGGGGTGGTGACGGCCCAGCAACAGCAGGCGACGAAGCGCACCCCCATATGGCCGCCGCACAGCCTTCCCGCTGCTTGCGAATTAATTCCCCCGACACCTTTACATGATGGCGGCCCCGCCTGCGTCAATTCGCAAGCAGTACGGTCTCTCTGTGCCCCCCCCGCCAGGCTGTGGAATCGTGGCGGGGGTGGTGACGGCCCAGCAACAGCAGGCGACGAAGCACACCCCCATATGGCCGCCGCACAGCCTTCCCGCTGCTTGCGAATTAATTCCCCCGACACCTTTACATGATGGCGGCCCCGCCTGCGTCAATTCGCAAGCAGTACGGTCTCTCTGTGCCCCCCCGCCAGGCTGTGGAATCGTGGCGGGGGTGGTGACGGCCAGCAACAGCAGGCGACGAAGCACACCCCCATATGGCCGCCGCACAGCCTTCCCGCTGCTTGCGAATTAATTCCCCCGCCACCTTTACATGATGGCGGCCCCGCCTGCGTCAATTCGCAAGCAGTACGGTCTCTCTGTGCCCCCCCGCCAGGCTGTGGAATCGTGGCGGGGGTGGTGACGGCCCAGCAACAGCAGGCGACGAAGCGCACCCCCATATGGCCGCCGCACAGCCTTCCCGCTGCTTGCGAATTAATTCCCCCGACACCTTTACATGATGGCGGCCCCGCCTGCGTCAATTCGCAAGCAGTACGGTCTCTCTGTGGACCCCCCCGCCAGGCTGTGGAATCGTGGCGGGGGTGGTGACGGCCCAGCAACAGCAGGCGACGAGCGCGCCCCCATATGGCCGCCGCACAGCCTTCCCGCTGCTTGCGAATTAATTCCCCCGACACCTTTACATGATGGCGGCCCCGCCTGCGTCAATTCGCAAGCAGTACGGTCTCTCTGTGGACCCCCCCGCCAGGCTGTGGAATCGTGGCGGGGGTGGTGACGGCCCAGCAACAGCAGGCGACGAAGCACACCCCCATATGGCCGCCGCACAGCCTTCCGCTGCTTGCGAATTAATTCCCCCGACACCTTTACATGATGGCGGCCCCGCCTGCGTCAATTCGCAAGCAGTACGGTCTCTCTGTGCCCCCCCGCCAGGCTGTGGAATCGTGGCGGGGGTGGTGACGGCCCAGCAACAGCAGGCGACGAAGCGCACCCCCATATGGCCGCCGCACAGCCTTCCCGCTGCTTGCGAATTAATTCCCCCGACACCTTTACATGATGGCGGCCCCGCCTGCGTCAATTCGCAAGCAGTACGGTCTCTCTGTGCCCCCCCGCCAGGCTGTGGAATCGTGGCGGGGGTGGTGACGGCCCAGCAACAGCAGGCGACGAAGCACACCCCCATATGGCCGCCGCACAGCCTTCCCGCTGCTTGCGAATTAATTCCCCGCCACCTTTACATGATGGCGGCCCCGCCTGCGTCAATTCGCAAGCAGTACGGTCTCTCTGTGCCCCCCCCGCCAGGCTGTGGAATCGTGGCGGGGGTGGTGACGGCCCAGCAACAGCAGGCGACGAAGCGCACCCCCATATGGCCACCGCACAGCCTTCCCGCTGCTTGCGAATTAATTCCCCCGACACCTTTACATGATGGCGGCCCCGCCTGCGTCAATTCGCAAGCAGTACGGTCTCTCTGTGCCCCCCCGCCAGGCTGTGGAATCGTGGCGGGGGTGGTGACGGCCCAGCACCAGCAGGCGACGAAGCGCACCCCCATATGGCCACCGCACAGCCTTCCCGCTGCTTGCGAATTAATTCCCCGACACCTTTACATGATGGCGGCCCCGCCTGCGTCAATTCGCAAGCAGTACGGTCTCTCTGTGCCCCCCCGCCAGGCTGTGGAATCGTGGCGGGGTGGTGACGGCCCAGCAACAGCAGGCGACGAAGTGCACCCCCATATGGCCGCCGCACAGCCTTCCCGCTGCTTGCGAATTAATTCCCCGACACCTTTACATGATGGCGGCCCCGCCTGCGTCAATTCGCAAGCAGTACGGTCTCTCTGTGCCCCCCCGCCAGGCTGTTGAATCGTGGCGGGGTGGTGACGGCCCAGCACCAGCAGGCGACGAAGCGCACCCCCATATGGCCACCGCACAGCCTTCCCGCTGCTTGCGAATTAATTCCCCCGACACCTTTACATGATGGCGGCCCCGCCTGCGTCAATTCGCAAGCAGTACGGTCTCTCTGTGCCCCCCCGCCAGGCTGTGGAATCGTGGCGGGGTGGTGACGGCCCAGCAACAGCAGGCGACGAAGCGCACCCCCATATGGCCGCCGCACAGCCTTCCCGCTGCTTGCGAATTAATTCCCCCGACACCTTTACATGATGGCGGCCCCGCCTGCGTCAATTCGCAAGCAGTACGGTCTCTCTGTGCCCCCCCCGCCAGGCTGTGGAATCGTGGCGGGGGTGGTGACGGCCCAGCAACAGCAGGCGACGAAGCGCACCCCCATGCCCTACCAACTCATAGGGGGTCTGACAAGGTTTAACTTACTAGGCGAGGTTGTCAGGAATGGTCATTTGCAGCTCCGGACGCAAATTGTCATAGTTGCCAAACAGGTTGTCAGAGGAGTCTTCAGACCCTGTTTGAGGCTTTCTGAGGTTGTGACAGAAGTCCGTTGGCGGGCAGTCTTGTCGACTTGTGTTACATATTAGAGGTTGTCTGCAGTGATCACAACCTGTTACTTGCTGTCATAATTGCAAGATTTTATTAACTTTATTTCAGCGCTTGTTGAAAACAGATGATGCTATGGAACGAACGTTGTTAAAAGATGTCAAAGGATAGATACTGGTTTACGAAAGTAAATGTTACCGGTTGTAACAGTGAGCCAGAGGCCTAGGACTCCTTTCAATGCTGGCGCAGTAGGGGCTGCCGTATAGGACCAATAAATGCGTTTCCATACTAGCTGCTGATGAAACTTTGCGTGGTTTGTCCTGTCCATACGTTCGGTCTTGTTTTCTAGCTGATCGGCAAGTAATAAGCAAAAGTTGCGAGCACGTGAGTGAACGAAACGGTGCTGCGTGGATGGTCGATACATCGAAGTATGTGCAGCGACGAGTGACGGAGCCAAACATAGGCGAACAAGGCGAAC
Source organism: Eudorina sp. 2006-703-Eu-15 (assembly GCA_003117195.1). NCBI lineage: Eukaryota > Viridiplantae > Chlorophyta > Chlorophyceae > Chlamydomonadales > Volvocaceae > Eudorina > Eudorina sp. 2006-703-Eu-15. The sequence continues at coordinate 510,497 of BDSI01000086.1, forward strand.
AGTCAAGATCAGGAGCTTTACATTTACACTGCATGACGGGCTGCTTCATTGCCGGCGCCATCGATTGCACACACACCATGCATCGATCGTTAAGTGTTCGATGAGGGTGTGTGCATATATAGCACGCACAAAATCAACACTATCCAGTGCGGTAACATCGCGATCTCCAACACAACCAGCACATTCAGTCGAACGAAACCATACACGCACGGTGTGACACCCCAAACACCTGCTCTGAACCACATGCATGCTTGTACGTACGCCCACGTACATCAGTAAAGCTTATCCGTCAAAGCACAATCAATCAAGTAGATGTGGATCCATCTCACAACAGGCAGCTGGTGGACTAGGAGGCTGGACCGACATAATACATACACCACACACCACTAGCTAGGCGTGTCTGTCCAGTCTACGTACACACGCCCTGCCGCCAGCCTGGCTGAGCAGCTCCCTGTCGTGTCCAGTTGCGACCACCTGCTGGGTTGAGCCTGTGTTCGGCACAGTGACGAGTAATGGCATAGCAAATTATTTTACTCTGGCGAGTCTGGTGAGTGGGCGTAGTGCAACAAGCAAATGGCCCCACAGATAAAGGCCCCACGCACGCACGACACAAGCAAGTAATATTATTATTACGGTGCGATGCCAAGTTCAATCAGTAAGGGTTTGAGGTCTGAGCGAAGGTTCCACCGACCCCAAGGGTAATGGCTTCTGTTGCAGTGTAGCGGACCTGCCACCCACGGCGGGCGCGGAGGTGTTCTGCGAGGAGGGGAAAAATCAGCGGAAGGGGACAACCGAAATCAGCAATGAGCCCTAAACTACTTACCCTAATAGTCGTCAAGGTCGGTCGAAATGCGCAACTGCTCACTTGGAAGTACATATATACACCGATAGTCATACCTAGCCACGCATCTGCATAATCAAGCAACGAACAGCAGCGACTGTCAAGCAAAGAACACGGAGCGAAGAGTCAGGCAATACGGGTCGACCACGCCATGGGAAACGCCAAATGTAATACAAGGAAGCAGCGAGCGAGTGAGCATTGAAGTAATGACAGCATACCTGAGCCATGTCGAAGGGACGGAGCTAAACACAATGACTGGGCCGTCCTTCCTGTGTGAGGACAGCAAACGTAAAACGATCATTTCATACACTGATACTGAATTAACGTAGGTAGGAATCAATCGAGGGCGTCTGCAGGCGTATATCGTTGATGGCAAATTTGAATTTCATCTACCGTATCACTCGGTGTCATATCATTAAACAATGCGTTGTCGATGTTGCCGTTGCACCCTTTATTACTATATTTGGTTGATGTGGAAAGATGTATTGGCGGGATAAGTCGGAATCTACTCAGTCTTTCGCGAAACTGGCAGACAAGCTCTCGCTAAGCTAGCTGGCTCTAAACAGCCTGGGTTTATTTTCGTTTGTCAAATTGCACTACATATAATTGTGTCAAAACAATGTAAGTAAGGAGCTATGGACGGGTCCCCGTGCACGCGGAAACCATGGGGACCCCCAAACGAACGGCGCTAGGCCTCGCACGGGGACCAAAAGACCTCCCCGTCAAAATCGCAGCAATTTTCAATTTTGGCTACCTACTGTTTCGAAAGCTCCTGATGCTTCATATAACATGAGACAATGCAGGACACTGCCCGCACAAGAATCCAAACGAAATCGGTAGAACTTGCGCACCGGCCATCCCCGAACATTACAGAAAGCGTCGTCAATTGGCATGGATGAGACATCTTCCATGGGGGCACGTTTTGTAGACCCTTGTTGTCCCAAGCCAGCCTCTACAATCCAAATTTTGCAGTACGGGTGCATTCTATCCGAAAGAAACGGAAAGTAGACGAAGCATAAACTCTAAAAAACCTATGCTGCTATAAAGAATAACGAATAACATTCTTTGCCCAGCCAAGTGCGAGTTGACAGACACCTTCCACAACCTTACCGCATACATACACACGAATACACTCCCAGGAAATGAACTTTGAACCTTCAACCTAGTGACATTGCGCTGTCGCAATTACGAGATGGGCCGGAGAGTGAGTTTGACATTGACAGCTGGTCAAGCGCATACTAGCTTGCAAGAAGCCTTTTTCCGTTTTTTCAGGAGAGGACAACTCGTGATCAGCTACGTGAAAAGGTGAAGAACTGTGCAAACCGGCTTCAACAGGTATTCGAGGAGGAACATCCAGCGGAGAGCTTCGCCGGCGTCGGGCCTATCAAGCAACAAGCTGGCGCTGTACTGCTATACGCCATTCCAACGCAGACTCATGTGTTGGTTAAGCGTTATGGCGCCTTTAAAGACCCGCGGTTCGACAAGGACGTAGAGCAGCTGACGCTGTGGTCGTGCGCACACCTGGCCCTGCTCAGCCCTCCCAAAGGGGTGGCGGTGCGCCGCAGGCAGCTGTTGAAGGTCCGGCGCCCCATGCCTCCGTCAGACTTTTTGCGGAAGGTCGGGCGGCTTGTGTGGACCATGGTCATGAAGGTGCTGCTGGAGAAGCATTTCCCGGCGAACTGGAAAGAGAAGCTGTGCAATGGTGGCAATGGGGGGGCGGATAGGGAGTCGCGACACTGGATCGTCGCCGCTGTTGGCGACGGCGTTGACGGCGTGTGCGGTTGCGGAGGTGCCTGCCAGGAAGCGTGTTCGATCTTGTGCTATCCCAACGACCTCCCAGTCGTGGACTTCATGGCGCTCTCTTTCGGAAACAAGCACTACACGAAGCTGGCAGAATGGGCAGCGGCTGTACCCGATCTTGGGCCGAAGTTCCAGGAGCGACAGAATGGGTAAGCAACGCGGTACACATTCAGCCCCACCGTTGTGTGCAAGATTGACACTGTTTGGCTGATCACGTGATGCTTCACAGACTGGAGGAGGCCTGGGAGCGCACGAAACACGAGCATCAGGAGGTAGGTAAATCATAGTTTCTGGGTGCTTTCCTTGGGGGGGCAATATTATGAATGAGTTGTGCCCATGTGCGTACCATGTACACAGGCCAAGGCGCGGGCCAAGCAGGTCAAGGCCAACCTGGAGTCTTCGGAGGAGCCAGACGATGATGATGCAGCAGTCGCCAGCTCAGGTGTGTCGACAGGGGTTGGCTCCTTCCGGCGCAACCTTGTCCTGCTTCCCCTGGGCGGACGTGGGTGTGCCCTGGCCTGATTCTCGTACAGAGAGGGCCTCGTTTGGGCCGAGTACATCTTAGACCGTCCGCTCGACCTCAGGCATGTGATAATGGTGATGGGGTATGACTACTGACCTGCAGGCAGCGGGGAGGAGAGCGAGGGAGAGCAGCAGCCGCGGGGCTTCATTGACAAGAAGGATCTTGAGTGGGCATTCAGCCAGAACAACGGCAGCAATGTGCAGAAGGAGGTCGGGATTGAAGGAATCGCGAAGCAGCTAGGCTGTCACAAGCGGGACGCTGCAGCGGGCGTGAAGGGCTTGCTGCGCTCCATGGGCATCCGCTGGGGCCAGCCAACGCCAGATCAGGTAAGGTGTGTCGCCGGTGTCGTTAGTAAAGGCAAAGACATGGATGGTAGAGATATCTATGCTACATGGGATTGCGGAGTGATCCATAGATGGTGACATAACAAGTTTAACGTTTGCAATTTCTTGTGTGGTACCCACACAGGCTGAGTACATCGTGCAGCACTTCAAGGTGCTACGGGAGGACGCCTCGGAAGCGGCGGCCGTGGAGAGCACGGTGCAGGACATGGCCTGCCTCTGGAAACAGAAGACGGTGCTCGACATCCTGCGCAGCGCAGGCACGCTTGAGCGGCGCAGGCCTGGGAGGCCGCCCCGGCAGATTACGGAGCCGGAGCCGGAGGACAGTGGTAGCTCCATCCCTGGCAGCGACAGTGGAGCGGATGACGATGAGCATAGCAGCAGTGAGGAGCACAGCGGCGAGGATGTAGCCGAACTAGCCCTCGGCGGGAACGGCGAGTTCACGGCACCTTGGGGGGACGGGGAGCCGGCAGACGGGCCTGCCGAGCCGGCCATTGAGGTTGGGAAGCCGGCTAACGGGGCTGGCGAGCCGGTGTCCGGAAATGGGGAGCCTGCAGACGGGGGCGGCGAGCCCACGACAAGGAACGGGGCCGCGGCAGACGGACCTGCCGAGCCGACCACGGGGGTTGGGAAGCCGGCTAACGGGGCTGGCCAGCCGACATCAGGGGATGCGGAGCCGGCCACTGAGCCAGCGGCCGGCGACATGGAGGCCGCCAACAGGGGCGGGGCCCTCGGGACGGGCACGGGTCGCAGCCAACGCCCAGGGAAGGGCGCTAAGCTCGCGGCTTTATTACAGCAGGAGCGTGGGGGTGCGAACCGAAAGCAGCAATAACTTGCGGGCCCTGCATGTTGTGCGGCTAGGAGGGGGCGAACCGCATTAAGCTTTATCACGAGAGGGCTAATCAGGATGCATGGACAGCATCTGCGCGTACTCATAATGAATGGAATGGTCATGAATGATGATAAGCTTGCTAGAAAACAACGTTCGTTGGCATTGTGGACGTTGAATCTGTTTGTAAAGTGACGAGTGGGGTTTCAACTTGATGTCCATGTGGTCACTAAAGTTGTGCATTAGTCCTCGCCCGTACTCATTTGTTAGCCTTTATGTACTCCATTCGGTCATGACGGCGCCAGTGTCGTTGACAATTTTTGTATGTGGGCGCCTACAAGGGCGCGAACAGATTCCGACATCGCCCAACCCGGCAGTGGCTCCGCAACCTCGCCAGACCCCACCCGAACAGCCATCGAAGCCCAGTGCGCCCCAAGCAAAAGTCATCCGTTCGACCTAATTTTTTGCAGACAGTCTGGATATGACCTTACAAGGCAAGGGCTACAAGGGCACGATCAGATTCCGACATCACCCAACCCCGGTAGTGGATCCACAATGTCGCCAGACCCCACCCGAACAGCCATCGAAGCCCAGTGCGCCCCAAGCAAAAGTCATCCGTTCGACCTAATTTTTTGCAGACAGTCCGGATATGACCTTACAAGGCAAGGGCTACAAGGGCGTGATCAGATTCCGACATCGCCCAACCCCGGCAGTGGCTTCGCAACGTCGCCAGACCCCACCCGAACAGCCGTCGAAGCCCAGTGCGCCCCAAGCAAAAGTCATCCGTTCGACCTAATTTTTTGCAGACAGTCCGGATATGACCTTACAAGGCAAGGGCTACAAGGGCGTGATCAGATTCCGACATCACCCACCCACGGTAGTGGCTCCGCAACGTCGCCAGACCCCACCCGAACAGCCATCGAAGCCCAGTGCGCCCGAAGCAAAAGTCATCCGTTCGACCTAATTTTTTGCAGACAGTCCGGATATGACCTTACAAGGCAAGGGCTACAAGGGCGTGATCAGATTCCGACATCGCCCAACCCCGGCAGTGGCTCCGCAACGTCGCCAGACCCCACCCGAACAGCCATCGAAGCCCAGTGCGCCCCAAGCAAAAGTCATCCGTTCGACCTAATTTTTTGCAGACAGTCCGGATATGACCTTACAAGGCAAGGGCTACAAGGGCGTGATCAGATTCCGACATCGCCCAACCCCGGCAGTGGCTTCGCAACGTCGCCAGACCCCACCCGAACAGCCGTCGAAGCCCAGTGCGCCCCAAGCAAAAGTCATCCGTTCGACCTAATTTTTTGCAGACAGTCCGGATATGACCTTACAAGGCAAGGGCTACAAGGGCGTGATCAGATTCCGACATCACCCACCCACGGTAGTGGCTCCGCAACGTCGCCAGACCCCACCCGAACAGCCATCGAAGCCCAGTGCGCCCGAAGCAAAAGTCATCCGTTCGACCTAATTTTTTGCAGACAGTCCGGATATGACCTTACAAGGCAAGGGCTACAAGGGCGTGATCAGATTCCGACATCGCCCAACCCCGGCAGTGGCTCCGCAACGTCGCCAGACCCCACCCGAACAGCCATCGAAGCCCAGTGCGCCCCAAGCAAAAGTCATCCGTTCGACCTAATTTTTTGCAGACAGTCCGGATATGACCTTACAAGGCAAGGGCTACAAGGGCGTGATCAGATTCCGACATCGCCCAACCCCGGCAGTGGCTTCGCAACGTCGCCAGACCCCACCCGAACAGCCGTCGAAGCCCAGTGCGCCCCAAGCAAAAGTCATCCGTTCGACCTAATTTTTTGCAGACAGTCCGGATATGACCTTACAAGGCAAGGGCTACAAGGGCGTGATCAGATTCCGACATCACCCACCCACGGTAGTGGCTCCGCAACGTCGCCAGACCCCACCCGAACAGCCATCGAAGCCCAGTGCGCCCGAAGCAAACGTCATCCGTTCGACCTAATTTTTTGCAGACAGTCCGGATATGACCTTACAAGGCAAGGGCTACAAGGGCGTGATCAGATTCCGACATCGCCCAACCCCGGCAGTGGCTTCGCAACGTCGCCAGACCCCACCCGAACAGCCGTCGAAGCCCAGTGCGCCCCAAGCAAAAGTCATCCGTTCGACCTAATTTTTTGCAGACAGTCCGGATATGACCTTACAAGGCAAGGGCTACAAGGGCGTGATCAGATTCCGACATCACCCACCCACGGTAGTGGCTCCGCAACGTCGCCAGACCCCACCCGAACAGCCATCGAAGCCCAGTGCGCCCGAAGCAAAAGTCATCCGTTCGACCTAATTTTTTGCAGACAGTCCGGATATGACCTTACAAGGCAAGGGCTACAAGGGCGTGATCAGATTCCGACATCGCCCACCCCCGGCAGTGGCTCCGCAACGTCGCCAGACCCCACCCGAACAGCCGTGAACTAGTCGTCTAGCCGCGGCAGCCTGCTCACGTCCTCCGGCACACTCCCTCGCGAGAGTACTTGGAATGCGGCGAGCATGCGACGGTTGAAGGCGAGATGCAATTCGAGCAGGTAACGCTCGCCATCGCTTGGTTGACGCGCTTGTTGGACTTCGAGGATCTGCACCCGGGCCGAGTAATACTGCAAGGCTCGGGGAACCTCCCGCAGGATAAGTGCGGACTCCTCCACAGACCGCGCCCGGTCCTGCCGCAAGCGCATCAGTCTGGCCTCCTGTTTCACAAGAGAGCGCCTCCCGATGTCAGCTTCTTCCAGGTCCCAGGGATACCTCATCTTCAGCGCCCGCTGTATGGCGTGCGGCGCACCAATCGCAGCCTGCTGTGCCTTGGACATCTGGCTGCCAGGCTGCACACACCAGACCCGCAGCTGCTCCCACAGCCGTTCGAGGCGGAGTTTGGTGGCGCGCTTATCACGGATGGCCTGCTGTTGCTCTTTCTTTCGTCCGTGAAGGTGGTCCACCACGCGCTCCAAGCTGAAGTAATCCATCCCTGCAGCCTGTTACAGACAGAAAGTTATATGTGAATAAGCCATGCAATAAACTATGCCCTCTTCAAACACCTATACCATCCTCTTACCTCAATCTCGGAGCACAGCTTCTTCTCCTCGGCACGCACAAGCAATCTGCGACCGCCCTTGAATGCCAACGACTCCGGACTCCATTCCTCGCGGTCAATCTGGTGGGCTTGTTCCAGGCTCAAAAGCTGCCCCCGAACGGAGCGGATGAGGGCTGGGCGCTGTCGCATCGTCAAGGAATCCGACCCTGGAAGTAAAAGGCCGATCCCCACAGAGCCCGTTCCTGGATCCTTCCCATCCGTTCGCTCAAGCTCGCTTAGTGCCAGTCGCAGCCGCACGTACTCCGCCTGCCACTGCTGCTCAAGCGCATTGGTCGCTGGCACAGTTGCACCTCCACCATCACCGGGGGCTCCGGCTCCAGCAGCAGCTGCTACACGAGCCTGTACCTGAAGACACGAGCAACGATGGCCCTTACTTACAGCCGACTAAAGCGCGTTTCATTTCCGGAATATACCTGCTCGATAGTCTCCTTGCGTGCTTCCGCTAGGCTGGCCTCCAGATCCCCAATGCGTTCCGGCAAACCCGTCATGGCAGCCTCCGCCCGGGTCTTCATGCGCCATAGGCGATGGGGCATCCCCAACACCACCTGCCTGCAGTACAGCCGGCTGACGCGCTCCAGGTGGGATTCACGGTTCAGGGGTGCCATGTACCGTGTGCACTTGCCATGCCCACCCACGATGCTGTTGAAGATTTCAGCTGGCTCACCAGTGCCACGCCCCACACTGTTAACGTGGTGATGCCCAAACTTCTTCTGGCAGGCGTAGCTGCGATCCAAAGGAAGTAAAGTCATATGTAGGTAAGGATATCTATCTTGCCGGGCACCCATAGGGTCCAAAACCCTTCTTACCTGTGCGCAAACACGTGCCAGGGTGGAATAAGGCACTTCATGCCCCCGCCCGTCTCCCTTGTCGCCGGATCCTGCTTCTCCAGCCACTTGCCGTACGACTGGCTCCATCGACATGCGATGTCGTACCACCAGTACTGCACAGCAGTACCAGCTGACAACAGCGACTGCACAGCCGTTGTGGAGTACGCGTGCCGCTCGCCCGTGAACAGGTTCAGCAATCGCAAGAGGACACCGTGGCGGCAGAGGGCGACACCCGCAGCTGTCACCAGTTTCTGCAAAGCACGCTAACTCGTGTTAAGTTACATTCAGCTCCATTCAGTCCATCTACTGGGCATACCTGCTTAGATAACGGTGCCACCACCCGATCGGCATGGAAGTTGGAGCAATGGTTTGGGCCCACATCCTGAGCGGCTGAGTCATCACCGATGGCGGAGAGGATAACCCCGTTGCTGATGAAGAATCGCCTGCGCTGCAACTGTTTGTAGGTTGCAGTGTGCTTGCTCCGGGGCAGCAGGTCCAGCTTGAAGTTTGCATCGAAATGCACCGAATGCACTGATGCAGGGCCTGGACCCGCTGTCTCCACTGACGATGTCCAAAGAGTCTGAGCCCAGTCCAGATCACCAGGCCGGCGGTCTGCAGCCCCTGGATACGCATCCTCTCCTTCCTGTCCTGCACCAATGTCGGCAGCGGCTCCAAACAGGCCCAGCTGGGCCGCTGCCACGTGCGCCATGCCAGCAGGCGCGGCCTCTTGCATGCCAGCAGGCGTGGCCTCTTGCGTGCCAGCAGGCGCGGCCTCTTGCGTGCCAGCAGGCGCGGCCTCTTGCGTGCCAGCAGGCGCGGCCTCTTGCGTGCCAGCAGGCGCGGCCTCTTGCAGGCCGGCCCCCTGATACGTCTTCTCATCGCCGCAGCACGGGCAGGCGTTTAGAGCGCCCTTGGGCCAACCCACCAAGCCCTCCGGGTAGTCCTCCTCGATCGCCTAAAGAGAGTGGTAGAGCAGCAGCGCCTGCCGAAGGCGCTTACGTAGGGAGATGGTGGTGGCGATGGAGTCATGATGGGAATTGCAGGCCCAGTTCTCCACCATCGCCGCACAGAAACGGTCAGCGCTGATGTGGCGGGTATAGAACGCCAACAGGTCAAACTGTTGGATGAGTCACCAGACCACCCCTATGGCATAAAACACCCCGGTTACCCCCCGGTTACCGACCTTCCGGGGTCGGCCTACCGACCCCCCTGGGTCGGTTACTGGGCGGTGGGGCACCTCGGTCGGGACCCCAAAGGGCAGTGCCCGAACCGGCCTCCTCGGTAGTCGGTAACCGGTCCCGGTAACCGAACCCAACTTTTCGCAAATGCCTTTACTATCATGTTTGTGAATGTTATCGTTTGCCAATCCCCATGGGAGCAATTTATCAAGGCATTGCTCACCCTGTAGTCGGACAAGGTCCCAACCGACCCAACTTTGCACTCGGTAACCGACCCCGTTAAATCATAGTTAAGTAGTTCAAACCTATGTTTATTTAATTGTTAATGACACATATTGGTTGCCAGTTCGTAGGGCAACAAACTATTACAGGAATGTTGACCGTACAATGGGTCGCAACAACCAAGTGTCCCTGGTGGAATGTCTTAGTCGGAAAACTTTACTAAGTTATAGTCTAGCTATCCAGCAGTAGTATTGCTCACAGTGAATGCCACTACAACCGACAATTTCCCGTGTTAATGGCAGCGAGGGGCCGCTGCGCTAACCCCGACTGTCGCGGATCAGATTACAGACCTAAGGTTATAACCAATTATGGCTGTGACAAGCACCTGTGCGACCGAGATAATTGCCTTGAAATTCACAGAATAGCGTCGCATCCTGATCTCAAGGAAGGCACCGTGAAAGCTGTCCAAGTTAGATGAGAAGGAGGAGGACACACTTCCTGCTGTGGCGCTCGAGGGGTACAGAGGCTCAGCCAAGTGCAGTATCTGGCGCTGGCGCTGGGCGAGCAGGGCCTGCGGCAGCTAGCACCCCAGGTGAGGTGTCGCTGGTATGGGTGCCACGGGGACGGCGGGGCAAGGATGGGGCAAGCTGTGCAGGCCTGGCTCCATGCGCATGTCCACACTGTCCACGCACGGGGACAAGGATCGATGAACCAATGCGTGGCACATGTAATAGCAGCAATGACCTGTCCCTGCGGGCACCATTCACTCGTGCGCTATGAGAAGGGGGGAGGGGGTCCGGGGCTGTCCACACTGTCCACACACGCGGGCGTGAGCACTCGCCGCGCCCTTGCACACATACATCCGCGCTGTTCGTGAACGGAGAGCGGCGCCCTTCGTCCGCTGTAGGGTGGGCAGGGCGGCGGCTCAGGCGGCGCGCCGGGCGGTGTCATGGGTTCAGCGACCAACGGCTGCATCGTTGGCGCTGGCGCTGGGCGAGCAGGGCCTGCGGCAGCTAGCACCCCAGGTGCGGTGTCGCTGGTATGGGTGCCACGGGGACGGCGGGGGGAGGATGGGGCAAGCTGTGCAGGCCTGGCTCCATGCGCATGTCCACGCTGTCCACGCACGGGGACAAGAATCGATGAACCAGGTCGATGAACCAATGTGTGGCACATGTAATAGCAGCAATGACCTGTCCCTGCGGGCACCATTCACTCGTGCGCTTTGAGAAGGGGGGAGGGGGCCCGAGGCTGTCCACACTGTCCACGCACGCGGGCGTGAGCACTCGCCGCGCCCTTGCACACATACTTCCGCGCTGTTCGTGAACAGAGAGCGGCGCCCTTCGTCCGCTGTAGGGTGGGCAGGGCGGCGGCTCAGGCGGCGCACCGGGCGGCGTCATGGGTGCAGTGACCAACGGCTGCGTCGTTGGCGCTGGCGCTGGGCGAGCAGGGCCTGCGGCAGCTAGCACCCCAGGTGAGGTGTCGCTGGTATGGGTGCCACGGGGACGGCGGGGGGAGGATGGGGCAAGCTGTGCAGGCCTGGCTCCATGCGCATGTCCACGCTGTCCACGCACGGGGACAAGAATCGATGAACCAGGTCGATGAACCAATGTGTGGCACATGTAATAGCAGCAATGACCTGTCCCTGCGGGCACCATTCACTCGTGCGCTTTGAGAAGGGGGGAGGGGGCCTGGGGCTGTCCACACTGTCCACGCACGCGGGCGTGAGCACTCGCCGCGCCCTTGCACACATACATCCGCGCTGTTCGTGAACGGAGAGCGGCGCCCTTCGTCCGCTGTAGGGTGGGCAGGGCGGCGGCTCGGGCGGCGCACCGGGCGGTGTCAGCGACCAACGGCTGCATCGTTGGCGCTGGCGCTGGGCGAGCAGGGCCTGCGGCAGCTAGCACCCCAGGTGAGGTGTCGCTGGTATGGGTGCCACGGGGACGGCGGGGGAAGGATGGGGCAAGCTGTGCAGGCCTGGCTCCATGCGCATGTCCACGCTGTCCATGCACGGGGACAAGGATCGATGAACCAGGTCGATGAACCAATGTGTGGCACATGTAATAGCAGCAATGACCTGTCTCTGCGGGCACCATTCACTCGTGCGCTTTGAGAAGGGGGGAGGGGGCCTGGGGCTGTCCACACTGTCCACGCACGCGGGCGTGAGCACTCGCCGCGCCCTTGCACACATACATCCGCGCTGTTCGTGAACGGAGAGCGGCGCCCTTCGTCCGCTGTAGGGTGGGCAGGGCGGCGGCTCGGGCGGCGCACCGGGCGGTGTCAGCGACCAACGGCTGCGTCGTTGGCGCTGGCGCTGGGCGAGCAGGGCCTGCGGCAGCTAGCACCCCAGGTGAGGTGTCGCTGGTATGGGTGCCACGGGGACGGCGGGGGGGGTGTGGGGCAAGCTGTGCAGGCCTGGCTCCATGCGCATGTCCACGCTGTCCACGCACGGGGACAAGGATCGATGAACCAATGCGTGGCACATGTAATAGCAGCAATGACCTGTCCCTGCGGGCACCATTCACACATGTGATATGAGAAGGGGGGAGGGGGCCTGGGGCTGTCCACACTGTCCATGCATGTGGGCGTGAGCACTCGCCGCGCCCTTGCTCACATACATCCGCGCTGTTCGTGACCGGAGAGCGGCGCCCTTCGTCCGCTGTAGGGTGGGCAGGTCGGCAGCTCGGATGCGGGCATTTTCAGCTCTTGCTGCGCTATGCCCTCCCCTCCAGGTTCTTTTACGGCAGATTGGGGCGGCGGGAGGCAGCAAGGGAAGTTTGGCGAGCCGGTTGTCACTGAAGCGAAAGGGACTGCGAAACCCTGGCTTTTTGTCTGGGCGCCTGTGACGTGTGTACCAGGCAACAGTGGGTGGTGATCTGTCTAATTAGAATGTTGGCAGTTGGCATGTTCTGGAAACCCTAGCGATTCTGCTGTAAGGGACAGGTGTGTTGGACATGTATGGCCGCAGTCTCTAGTCGCCCTTGGACTGGGCGGGGAGGAAGTGGTATACGTGGCTGCATTGCATGTGATATTGGTTCATTACGAACAAGGTGCTGTGTGTATGTGTTGACGGCTAGGGTTAACCAGGTAACCGTGCATGACAGGGCCCGGCCAGGGCTGAGTGTAAATGGTGATATACATATATGGCACGGCAATTCTGTGTCCGTTCTGCGTCCGTCAAGAATATTCATACAATGCGTAAGAAAGGCTGAGCACAACCCGGGAGGGCAATATCTTGCAAGGCCGGGTGTCAGTATCGGCAGGAGCAGTATTGCATCGGCCGGAGCAAACCCTCTGACATTGTCACCAGACAGCTAGGCACAGCCAGGCGACGCCGTTCCATCAACAGAATTGTCAGGAATATCGATACGATGCGTAAGAGAGTCTTAGCACAACCCGAGAGGGCAATAACTCGCAAGTCCTGGTATCTGTATCGGCTGGAGCAATATTGCATCGGCCGGAGCAAGCCCGCCCTCCCCATGCAACTCGGCGGTCTCTCATTACCACAACCCTAGCCAGGCCATGCACATCCGCATGGCAAGCCATGCACATCTGCACGGCATCACCACCACGTGCACCTCGGATGGCCATTGCTCGGCTTCACAGACGGGGTGTTTCAAGTGCTGGGTGCACAGGCATCGGGGCCTACATCCCTGCAGGAGCTCACCTTAGGGCAGGACGAGCTCCCTTGCCCATTGTACCGGCTTATGTACTTCAACCCTGCGGTCGGGATCCAGTACAACGGCATGCATGTGATCGGGGGCGTCATTAAGGACACCGTGGTGAATCCAGCATGTTCTTCTCGGTGCTGGACAAGGAGGTGACACTTGCACTGCGCCGGTCGCCCGCCTACAGGGCCATTGGCAAGTGTGAGGACGACTACGACGACGACACCGACCCTGGAATGTGGGACCAAGAGTACCTTCGCGAGGGACTGCCCTGCATCCGCCTGGGCAATGTGGAAAATGACCGGCACAAACTCACTAACGCCGAGCACCTGGACTTGGGCCGCTTGTACGACGGGAAAGGTACAACATCGATGCCAGCTGCTGAAGGAGCTTTGGGTCGGGGTCCTCAAGCTCCAGCCGGGTGTGTGGTTCTTGATTCCCCCAGATGCGGGGGGCGGGGGAGACGGCCAGATGTGGTTCGGGCAGGCCCAGGCGCTGGTTCACCATAGTGGTCCTGACGGTGAGGTGAACGAGGTGGTCAAGGCAGCATGGCACCACAGCCCTAGCTTTGCAGGTCAGATTGACCGATGCCTGCGCTGCCCAGTGGTGCGGAGGCAGCCGTACGCCTCGCCCGATGGGCCCTGGTGGTTCACCAACTCCATTGTGCCATGGCCATGCTGGCCCGTGCCCCACCCAAGCCATCAGGCACCCCCATGCTCGTGGTGCTAGCTCGGCACTGGCATGTCACCCGTTTCCTGGCCCCATAACCCCGCGTGTAGGGCACGTGCAGATTTTCACATTGTGTGCAGTGTAATGTACGACATACGTGCTGTGTACTGAGCATCGATCTTGGAGTGCGCGGTCGGTGATGGGATCTGGATGGGTTGTTCATTTTTAGCCTGGGGGAGGTGGGGGGGCCCAATGTGCTGATGCCGTGCATGACAAAGCCTGGCCCGCGCTGATATTGCAGAAGACTGGGCGAGGTGATGCGTTGTAGTGCCCATCGTGAAAGGAAGGCGGCGCCAGTGGCGTGGAAATGGTGCAATGCATGAGCTGCAGCTGAGAGAGTGCTGTGTATGTATGGAACGACTGTCGTAGAGTGTGCAGAGGGTGATGGGAGCGGGATGGGTTGTTTGTTTGTTATGTGCCCGGGGGAGGGAGGGGCGCCACCATGATGGCAAGTCCGCACATGGTGGCACCGCACGTGCTATTGCATCATTACAGACAAGGTGCTTTGTGTGTGAGAGGAAGGCTGATGTGCGACATGACATGGCCTGTGCTGGTACCGTGCACAACAGGGTCGGGCCCTTGCGGAGTGTAAATGGTTCACTCGAGTATCCGGCACCGCTAAACTTTTCATAACAAATCTTTCAAGAATATTGATATGATGCGTTAAAAAGGCTTAGCACAACCCGTGAGGGCATTAATTCGCAAGTCCCGGTGTCTGTATCGACCGGAGCAATGTTGCATCGGCCGGAGCAAACCTTCTGTGTTCGTCACCAGACAGCTAGGTGACACCTGTCCAGTGACAAACCTTTCAGGAGTATCGATATGATGCATAAGAAATGCTTCACTCCAGTATGGAGGACAACTTGACACAGTGACCGAACTTTAACCGCAATTGTCATTGCAGGACAACGGGACAACGCCGTTCCATCAACAAATATAACGATATGAAATGTAAGACACGTTTCTTGGCAAGAGGTCACACAACACAGTGCCTGTATCGACCGGAGCAATTTTGCTGCGGTCGGAGCGCAAGTTCTATTGTAGTGGCCACGAAGCTCAACAATCCATACCAACAAGCATAGCTTACAGAGAATTCGTAGGATGCAAGAGGTAGCTATGCGAGTGTGTTACATTACTTTGGTACACGGGACGGTGTGGTCCGACTGCCATCCGCGTGGGGGCGCTAGGTCACCTATGGCGTGGATATATTTTTATGTTAAGCTGCAACACAGAGGCTTAGAGGGCGACACTAAAGTGCCCACATTCATTGGGTACGGATGCACATTTGCTGCTGGATTCTCACGAACGCCTGTGTTCATCTTATCCAATTAACTTATACTTATATACCATATTATGTGTGATATCACATTCTTCCGTCAACATGCGTACTGTTATCCTTGACTGCTGGACGCAGCTAACAACCAAGTTGACCGAGCCCGGTGCTTACCATACGCTCATCCCAATGACGCTTTCCAGATCTGTATTAAGTATCTGATGTAGAAAGGCAGTCCAGTTGCCGCATCTCCCAGTGTTCTGGCGAGCTCTTGGGGCTGGCTTTGCAAGCGTAAGAATAGTACAGACCAATAGCATGGTTTGTTTATTGGAATGAGACTACACATTCTGGTGAGGATGTAACTACGTTGATGTGCTGGAGCTTTGGGTTCGCCGTTTTGCTGCTTTGTTGCACGTTGCATCGATGGGTTCGGCTACCCCCGCTAACAGGACAAATGCTGCCGACACTCTGTTTGTATTACAGACGAATGACATGAAAGCTACATGGTACGAGACGACCACTCCGGGAGCAAGCGCCGTGCTACTTGGAGAACGTAAGTTCTGCAAACATTAGGCTGCACAGCCCAAAGTGACGCTTGCCTTAAATAGGATTTGATTTTAGTTAATGCGACCTGCTAGGGATGATAGGCTTGTGGGACTTCGTTCGCCAGATAGTCGTAGTCCTCTTTTTGCTACTCTGAGTAACTGTACTTAACGTTATTTGCACAACGTTGTTAGTCTGTCAGTGATAGCTTTACAACCACCTTTCTCCCCAGGAGAGGCTGGCGTGGCTGCTGGATGGGGGAGCACTTGTGGAGCACAGCAGCTGCGGGGGCGAGCGGCTAAGCAAGGCTTAAGCAAGGCGGCCAGTTGGTGCATACTGGTGTGTATGTGCACATCTTAGACTATGTAGGGCATGGGTGCACGTGATGAAGGGCCTTTTAAGAGGCAGGGATGTGTAAAGGCATGGTTGGATGTGGATCGCATTGGTGAATAGGTGCCACCTCCAGTGGAGGCTGCGTTGAGGTGGAGATGGCAGATAGAGACACCACCGGGAACACTGGGGGTCGGGGCTCCACTTATGGTAGCCCTACAACATGCCTCCCACTAGGGAGGACAGTGACGCTTTGTTCAGTACGAGCGGGAGCAGCAGCAGTGATGGCGGTGACAGAGATGAGGCAAGGAAAGTTGAGGAGGTTAATCGGGCGGCTAAACGCCGGGGTAAGGGAGGAGGGGGAATGGTGCAGGGCAAGCCGGGTTCCAGTGGGAGGGCAGATGGCCGGGGTGGGAGTGGGGAGACAAGGAAGAAGCGCACAGCGGCGGGGTGAAGTGGTAGAGGGGCATGTCTGTGACGTTAGACGGGTAACCAGAAGAAGCCCACTTACACGCGTGCTGAGACTGGCAGGGTTGACATGCTGGGTAATGCGCTATGTTGGGAATTCACATAACAACATTTGATGTATGCAGCGGTGCGTGGACAGCATGGACAGGTCCGCTTGGCTGGGTGTTTGTTGGCAGCGTTGACATGGGCCCATGAATGGGTGTTGATAGTGTGGACAGGCAGGACCACATGAGTTGGCGTGGACAGCGTGGACAGGACAACATGACCGGGCGTGGACAGCGTGGACAGGGCCGCGTGGATGGGCGTTGATAGCGTGGACACAGCACCACATGACCGGGCGTGGACAGCACCACATGACCGGGTGTGGACAGTGTGGACACGGCCCCTATATACCGGTGCTTCTGTAACATTTTGGATGATGCTTTCATACACAGTACCCCCAGCTATCGATCGGTTACTGACCATGGGGGGCTCGTTTACCGGGCTTTGGGGTCGGTTACCGGGGGGGTCGGGATTGGGTCGTTTTTGGGTCGGTTACCCGTCGGCTCGGTTACTGGGTGGGGTCGGTTACCGACCTGGGGGGGGTCGGTAACTGGGGGCTCGGAAACTTACGAGGCTCGGTTACCGAGCCCCCAGTTACCGACCCCCCCCAGGTCAGTAACCGACCCCACCCAGTAACCGAGCCGACGGGTAACCGACCCAAAAACGACCCAATCCCGACCCCCCCGGTAACCGACTTTGCTACCGACCGGTAACCAACCTGTTTATGCCATAGGGCACCACGACACCAGCACGTCGACTGCTTACGTCCCAGCCAACCTTGGAGTCCGGCAGGCAGTCGACTGCGGTGGGTTGGATGCTGAACTCCTTCCGGCAGTTTCCGCAGTAGTAAACGGCCACCTCCAGGTGGATAGGCTGGTCCCATGTTACCACGGTGACGGGACACGACAGTGGGTTGCCGGAGCTCTCCGCGCCGCAGGTAGGGCAGGTACTGGCGTCGGCTTCGGCGATGGCACTCCTAAACGCGACCTCCGCATTGCGAAGCAGAGCCTTCCGTGATGCCATTGTCTTGTGAATGCGTTGAAAGTACACCTCCGCGACACGCCTCTGATATACTGCGTCGTCGGACTCATCGTCCGCATCGGAAAAGTCGGAACCCTCCTCAACTGTATAGTCACCAGCTTTATAATCCGCATTGTCAAAGTTTACATCATAGTCTTCTATGGGAGCTTCATATTGTTCGATGTGAGTGTGGAGCAGGGGTGCATGTTGTTTATTATCGACGGCGGATCCGGCAGTATTGTTTTGTGGCTTAGCAGCTACTTCAGTCCTTTGTTGAGTCTTTACTTGCGTTGCTTTCTTACACGCCACAGGAAGAAAAGGATTGATACCGCTGTAATGCATGACCGCAAGATATTAAAGCAGTGTTACTTATCATTATACATCGATATATGTGCGTCACGGTTGTCGGTGCCGCATAAGAATACCGGCAGGGTACCTCCGCTGGCCAGTGTACGGTCCGCACCTTTGCTGAACATCTCGTATAACAGAGTTCGGTCTCACAATGCCGTTTTGCTGCTGGGAAGCGTCGAAACAGTAGGTAGCCAAAATTGAAAATTGCTGCGATTTTGACGGGGAGGTCTTTTGGTCCCCGTGCGAGGCCTAGCGCCGTTCGTTTGGGGGTCCCCGGCCCCATGGTTTCCGCGTGCACGGGGACCCGTCCATAGCTCTAAGTAAGTCTTTCTGCGATTAAATACCTGCTGACAAGCTCTGTACGATCGTGACCAGAGTACCGATCGTACAATTTCAACTCTGTTCACACGCTCAACAAAGTTAACAAAGAGGCCATAAGGAGCTGAAACTGATAAATCTCTTTTTGGATTTTTATTAATTGGAGGGTGTGGAGATGCGCCCGGAAAATACCATCATGAACAAACTAACTATGGTCAGCCGCCCGAAAATTTCAACACAAACTATTCAAGGCTGTGAGTGATCAATTGCTTCACAAGCCGCCGACAAAGCTGGGACTTCTTGAGTTGTATGTGTTTTCTGGGGCATATGTATACGGTTTATTTTTAATAAACATACAGCAGCAAACGATCGATTGCACTGACATATTTGCCTAGTCTGATCGGCAGAGAGTCGCCATCAAAAGCATTCAACATACGCGCGCCGCGCGGCCAAGTTTTTCGGCATGTGCCTTGCTTTACCACACGTGCCAAAATAAGGGCTGCGGTAATCGTCTGTCACATTACATATCTTACAGGCCATTTGCTAGGAGAACAACTTTCAAACAGTCATCAACCTCCGAGGCCGGCCGGAAATTTTCAGCATGTTTCGACAGCAGGACCACTGCTACCACAGCTACGACAGGGATTATTCTCAGTCTTGGAGGCCTGAAGCGCGCTTTCCTTGCGTCGTCGCGGGAGGGTAACCAGGAGTTGGGGACACGGCATCAGAGTGTGTTTTGGCGGCGGTAGACAGGTATACGTAAATATTCTTTTCATTTAAGATAGCAACACTGGGTGTAGCGCAATTCTATCGGAGGCAAAATCCCATCTATCCTTTCTTCTGATCCTACCTTGTGATGATGGCCAGCTGCTGCTGTCATATCCTACATTCACCGTTACAGTGTTGCTTACAAGATTCGACATTCTAAACAATCGTCAACCAGTCTTCACTACCTGCAAGTTACTCGTCAACAACTATCAGTATCGTAAAACAAATATGAACACTAATATCTCTTGTTGGAATTTGTCAACATTGTTGTTACTGGTTGTCAACAACAAGACATAAGCAATATCTCATCAGACAGTCCGGAACAATTCCCGCCATACCAGCTCTCCTTGTTAGCCTGACAGGCTCTGACAGGCAGGCCTGTCAGAGCTTGTCTCGCCCCCTATGAGTTGGTAGGGATGTGGCCACCGCACAGCCTTCCCGCTGCTTGCGAATTAATTCCCCCGACACCTTTACATGATGGCGGCCCCGCCTGCGTCAATTCGCAAGCAGTACGGTCTCTCTGTGCCCCCCCCGCCAGGCTGTGGAATCGTGGCGGGGGTGGTGACGGCCCAGCAACAGCAGGCGACGAAGCGCACCCCCATATGGCCGCCGCACAGCCTTCCCGCTGCTTGCGAATTAATTCCCCCGACACCTTTACATGATGGCGGCCCCGCCTGCGTCAATTCGCAAGCAGTACGGTCTCTCTGTGCCCCCCCCGCCAGGCTGTGGAATCGTGGCGGGGGTGGTAACGGCCCAGCAACAGCAGGCGACGAAGCGCACCCCCATATGGCCGCCGCACAGCCTTCCCGCTGCTTGCGAATTAATTCCCCCGACACCTTTACATGATGGCGGCCCCGCCTGCGTCAATTCGCAAGCAGTACGGTCTCTCTGTGCCCCCCCGCCAGGCTGTGGAATCGTGGCGGGGGTGGTGACGGCCCAGCAACAGCAGGCGACGAAGTGCACCCCCATATGGCCGCCGCACAGCCTTCCCGCTGCTTGCGAATTAATTCCCCCGACACCTTTACATGATGGCGGCCCCGCCTGCGTCAATTCGCAAGCAGTACGGTCTCTCTGTGCCCCCCCCGCCAGGCTGTGGAATCGTGGCGGGGGTGGTGACGGCCCAGCAACAGCAGGCGACGAAGCGCACCCCCATATGGCCACCGCACAGCCTTCCCGCTGCTTGCGAATTAATTCCCCCGACACCTTTACATGATGGCGGCCCCGCCTGCGTCAATTCGCAAGCAGTACGGTCTCTCTGTGCCCCCCCCGCCAGGCTGTGGAATCGTGGCGGGGGTGGTGACGGCCCAGCAACAGCAGGCGACGAAGCGCACCCCCATATGGCCGCCGCACAGCCTTCCCGCTGCTTGCGAATTAATTCCCCCGACACCTTTACATGATGGCGGCCCCGCCTGCGTCAATTCGCAAGCAGTACGGTCTCTCTGTGCCCCCCCCGCCAGGCTGTGGAATCGTGGCGGGGGTGGTGACGGCCCAGCAACAGCAGGCGACGAAGCGCACCCCCATATGGCCGCCGCACAGCCTTCCCGCTGCTTGCAAATTAATTCCCCCGACACCTTTACATGATGGCGGCCCCGCCTGCGTCAATTCGCAAGCAGTACGGTCTCTCTGTGCCCCCCCCGCCAGGCTGTGGAATCGTGGCGGGGGTGGTGACGGCCCAGCAACAGCAGGCGACGAAGCGCACCCCCATATGGCCACCGCACAGCCTTCCCGCTGCTTGCGAATTAATTCCCCCGACACCTTTACATGATGGCGGCCCCGCCTGCGTCAATTCGCAAGCAGTACGGTCTCTCTGTGCCCCCCCGCCAGGCTGTGGAATCGTGGCGGGGGTGGTGACGGCCCAGCAACAGCAGGCGACGAAGCGCACCCCCATATGGCCGCCGCACAGCCTTCCCGCTGCTTGCGAATTAATTCCCCCGACACCTTTACATGATGGCGGCCCCGCCTGCGTCAATTCGCAAGCAGTACGGTCTCTCTGTGCCCCCCCCGCCAGGCTGTGGAATCGTGGCGGGGGTGGTGACGGCCCAGCAACAGCAGGCGACGAAGCGCACCCCCATATGGCCACCGCACAGCCTTCCCGCTGCTTGCGAATTAATTCCCCCGACACCTTTACATGATGGCGGCCCCGCCTGCGTCAATTCGCAAGCAGTACGGTCTCTCTGTGCCCCCCCCGCCAGGCTGTGGAATCGTGGCGGGGGTGGTGACGGCCCAGCAACAGCAGGCGACGAAGCGCACCCCCATATGGCCGCCGCACAGCCTTCCCGCTGCTTGCAAATTAATTCCCCCGACACCTTTACATGATGGCGGCCCCGCCTGCGTCAATTCGCAAGCAGTACGGTCTCTCTGTGCCCCCCCGCCAGGCTGTGGAATCGTGGCGGGGGTGGTGACGGCCCAGCAACAGCAGGCGACGAAGCACACCCCCATATGGCCGCCGCACAGCCTTCCCGCTGCTTGCGAATTAATTCCCCCGACACCTTTACATGATGGCGGCCCCGCCTGCGTCAATTCGCAAGCAGTACGGTCTCTCTGTGCCCCCCCCGCCAGGCTGTGGAATCGTGGCGGGGGTGGTGACGGCCCAGCAACAGCAGGCGACGAAGCGCACCCCCATATGGCCGCCGCACAGCCTTCCCGCTGCTTGCGAATTAATTCCCCCGACACCTTTACATGATGGCGGCCCCGCCTGCGTCAATTCGCAAGCAGTACGGTCTCTCTGTGCCCCCCCGCCAGGCTGTGGAATCGTGGTGGGGGTGGTGACGGCCCAGCAACAGCAGGCGACGAAGCGCACCCCCATATGGCCGCCGCACAGCCTTCCCGCTGCTTGCGAATTAATTCCCCCGACACCTTTACATGATGGCGGCCCCGCCTGCGTCAATTCGCAAGCAGTACGGTCTCTCTGTGCCCCCCCCGCCAGGCTGTGGAATCGTGGCGGGGGTGGTGACGGCCCAGCAACAGCAGGCGACGAAGCGCACCCCCATATGGCCGCCGCACAGCCTTCCCGCTGCTTGCGAATTAATTCCCCCGACACCTTTACATGATGGCGGCCCCGCCTGCGTCAATTCGCAAGCAGTACGGTCTCTCTGTGCCCCCCCGCCAGGCTGTGGAATCGTGGCGGGGGTGGTGACGGCCCAGCAACAGCAGGCGACGAAGCGCACCCCCATATGGCCGCCGCACAGCCTTCCCGCTGCTTGCGAATTAATTCCCCCGACACCTTTACATGATGGCGGCCCCGCCTGCGTCAATTCGCAAGCAGTACGGTCTCTCTGTGCCCCCCCCCGCCAGGCTGTGGAATCGTGGCGGGGGTGGTGACGGCCCAGCAACAGCAGGCGACGAAGCGCACCCCCATATCCCTATGGCATAAACAGGTCGGTTACCGGTCGGTAGCAAAGTCGGTTACCGGGGGGGTCGGGATTGGGTCGTTTTTGGGTCGGTTACCCGTCGGCTCGGTTACTGGGTGGGGTCGGTTACCGACCTGGGGGGGGTCGGTAACTGGGGGCTCGGTAACTGAGCCTCGTAAGTTTCCGAGCCCCCAGTTACCGACCCCCCCCAGGTCGGTAACCGACCCCACCCAGTAACCGAGCCGACGGGTAACCGACCCAAAAACGACCCAATCCCGACCCCCCCGGTAACCGACCCCAAAGCCCGGTAAACGAGCCCCCCATGGTCAGTAACCGATCGATAGCTGGGGGTACTGTGTATGAAAGCATCATCCAAAATGTTACAGAAGCACCGGTATATAGGGGCCTGTCCACGCTGTCCACACCCGGTCATGTGTCCTGTCCACGCTGTCCACGCCCAGTCATGTGGTGCTGTCCACGCCCGGTCATGTGGTGCTGTGTCCACGCTATCAACGCCCATCCACGCAGCCCTGTCCACGCTGTCCATGCCCGGTCATGTTGTCCTGTCCACGCTGTCCACGCCAACTCATGTGGTCCTGCCTGTCCACACTATCAACACCCATTCATGCGCCCATGTCAACGCTGCCAACAAACACCCAGCCAAGCGGACCTGTCCATGCTGTCCACGCACCGCTGCATACATCAAATGTTGTTATGTGAATTCCCAACATAGCGCATTACCCAGCATGTCAACCCTGCCAGTCTCAGCACACGTGTAAGTGGGCTTCTTCTGGTTACCCGTCTAACGTCACAGACATGCCCCTCTACCACTTCACCCCGCCGCTGTGCGCTTCTTCCTTGTCTCCCCACTCCCACCCCGGCCATCTGCCCGCCCACTGGAACCCGGCTTGCCCTGCACCATTCCCCCTCCTCCCTTACCCCGGTGTTTAGCCGCCCGATTAACCTCCTCAACTTTCCTTGCCTCATCTCTGTCACCGCCATCACTGCTGCTGCTCCCGCTCGTACTGAACAAAGCGTCACTGTCCTCCCTAGTGGGAGGCATGTTGTAGGGCTACCATAAGTGGAGCCCCGACCCCCAGTGTTCCCGGTGGTGTCTCTATCTGCCATCTCCACCTCAACGCAGCCTCCACTGGAGGTGGCACCTATTCACCAATGCAATCCACATCCAACCATGCCTTTACACATCCCTGCCTCTTAAAAGGCCCTTCATCACGTGCACCCATGCCCTACATAGTCTAAGATGTGCACATACACACCAGTATGCACCAACTGGCCGCCTTGCTTAAGCCTTGCTTAGCCGCTCGCCCCCGCAGCTGCTGTGCTCCACAAGTGCTCCCCCATCCAGCAGCCACGCCAGCCTCTCCTGGGGAGAAAGGTGGTTGTAAAGCTATCACTGACAGACTAACAACGTTGTGCAAATAACGTTAAGTACAGTTACTCAGAGTAGCAAAAAGAGGACTACGACTATCTGGCGAACGAAGTCCCACAAGCCTATCATCCCTAGCAGGTCGCATTAACTAAAATCAAATCCTATTTAAGGCAAGCGTCACTTTGGGCTGTGCAGCCTAATGTTTGCAGAACTTACGTTCTCCAAGTAGCACGACGCTTGCTCCCGGAGTGGTCGTCTCGCACCATGTAGCTTTCATGTCATTCGTCTGTAATACAAACAGAGTGTCAGCAGCATTTGTCCTGTTAGCGGGGGTAGCCGAACCCATCGATGCAACGTGCAACAAAGCAGCAAAACGGCGAACCCAAAGCTCCAGCACATCAACGTAGTTACATCCTCACCAGAATGTGTAGTCTCATTCCAATAAACAAACCATGCTATCGGTCTGTACTATTCTTACGCTTGCAAAGCCAGCCCCAAGAGCTCGCCAGAACACTGGGAGATGCGGCAACTGGACTGCCTTTCTACATCAGATACTTAATACAGATCTGGAAAGCGTCATTGGGATGAGCGTATGGTAAGCACCGGGCTCGGTCAACGTGGTTGTTAGCTGCGTCCAGCAGTCAAGGATAACAGTAGGCATGTTGACGGAAGAATGTGATATCACACATAATATGGTATATAAGTATAAGTTAATTGGATAAGATGAACACAGGCGTTCGTGAGAATTCAGCAGCAAATGTGCATCCGTACCCAATGAATGTGGGCACTTTAGTGTCGCCCTCTAAGCCTCTGTGTTGCAGCTTAACATAAAAATATATCCACGCCATAGGTGACCTAGCGCCCCCACGCGGATGGCAGTCGGACCACATCGTCCCGTGTACCAAAGTAATGTAACACACTCGCATAGCTACCTCTTGCATCCTACGAATTCTCTGTAAGCTATGCTTGTTGGTATGGATTGTTGAGCTTCGTGGCCACTACAATAGAACTTGCGCTCCGACCGCAGCAAAATTGCTCCGGTCGATACAGGCACTGTGTTGTGTGACCTCTTGCCAAGAAACGTGTCTTACATTTCATATCGTTATATTTGTTGATGGAACGGCGTTGTCCCGTTGTCCTGCAATGACAATTGCGGTTAAAGTTCGGTCACTGTGTCAAGTTGTCCTCCATACTGGAGTGAAGCATTTCTTATGCATCATATCGATACTCCTGAAAGGTTTGTCACTGGACAGGTGTCACCTAGCTGTCTGGTGACTAACACAGAAGGTTTGCTCCGGCCGATGCAACATTGCTCCGGTCGATACAGACACCGGGACTTGCGAATTAATGCCCTCACGGGTTGTGCTAAGCCTTTTTAACGCATCATATCAATATTCTTGAAAGATTTGTTATGAAAAGTTTAGCGGTGCCGGATACTCGAGTGAACCATTTACACTCCGCAAGGGCCGGGCCCTGTCATGCACGGTTACCTGGTTAACCCTAGCCGTCAACACATACACACAGCAGTCGACGTGCTGGTGTCGTGGTGCCCTATGGCATAAACAGGTTGGTTACCGGTCGGTAGCAAAGTCGGTTACCGGGGGGGTCGGGATTGGGTCGTTTTTGGGTCGGTTACCCGTCGGCTCGGTTACTGGGTGGGGTCGGTTACCGACCTGGGGGGGGTCGGTAACTGGGGGCTCGGTAACCGAGCCTCGTAAGTTTCCGAGCCCCCAGTTACCGACCCCCCCCAGGTCGGTAACCGACCCCACCCAGTAACCGAGCCGACGGGTAACCGACCCAAAAACGACCCAATCCCGACCCCCCCGGTAACCGACCCCAAAGCCCGGTAAACGAGCCCCCCATGGTCAGTAACCGATCGATAGCTGGGGGTACTGTGTATGAAAGCATCATCCAAAATGTTACAGAAGCACCGGTATATAGGGGCCGTGTCCACACTGTCCACACCCGGTCATGTGGTGCTGTCCACGCCCGGTCATGTGGTGCTGTGTCCACGCTATCAACGCCCATCCACGCAGCCCTGTCCACGCTGTCCATGCCCGGTCATGTTGTCCTGTCCACGCTGTCCACGCCAACTCATGTGGTCCTGCCTGTCCACACTATCAACACCCATTCATGCGCCCATGTCAACGCTGCCAACAAACACCCAGCCAAGCGGACCTGTCCATGCTGTCCACGCACCGCTGCATACATCAAATGTTGTTATGTGAATTCCCAACATAGCGCATTACCCAGCATGTCAACCCTGCCAGTCTCAGCACACGTGTAAGTGGGCTTCTTCTGGTTACCCGTCTAACGTCACAGACATGCCCCTCTACCACTTCACCCCGCCGCTGTGCGCTTCTTCCTTGTCTCCCCACTCCCACCCCGGCCATCTGCCCGCCCACTGGAACCCGGCTTGCCCTGCACCATTCCCCCTCCTCCCTTACCCCGGTGTTTAGCCGCCCGATTAACCTCCTCAACTTTCCTTGCCTCATCTCTGTCACCGCCATCACTGCTGCTGCTCCCGCTCGTACTGAACAAAGCGTCACTGTCCTCCCTAGTGGGAGGCATGTTGTAGGGCTACCATAAGTGGAGCCCCGACCCCCAGTGTTCCGGTGGTGTCTCTATCTGCCATCTCCACCTCAACGCAGCCTCCACTGGAGGTGGCACCTATTCACCAATGCAATCCACATCCAACCATGCCTTTACACATCCCTGCCTCTTAAAAGGCCCTTCATCACGTGCACCCATGCCCTACATAGTCTAAGATGTGCACATACACACCAGTATGCACCAACTGGCCGCCTTGCTTAAGCCTTGCTTAGCCGCTCGCCCCCGCAGCTGCTGTGCTCCACAAGTGCTCCCCCATCCAGCAGCCACGCCAGCCTCTCCTGGGGAGAAAGGTGGTTGTAAAGCTATCACTGACAGACTAACAACGTTGTGCAAATAACGTTAAGTACAGTTACTCAGAGTAGCAAAAAGAGGACTACGACTATCTGGCGAACGAAGTCCCACAAGCCTATCATCCCTAGCAGGTCGCATTAACTAAAATCAAATCCTATTTAAGGCAAGCGTCACTTTGGGCTGTGCAGCCTAATGTTTGCAGAACTTACGTTCTCCAAGTAGCACGACGCTTGCTCCCGGAGTGGTCGTCTCGCACCATGTAGCTTTCATGTCATTCGTCTGTAATACAAACAGAGTGTCAGCAGCATTTGTCCTGTTAGCGGGGGTAGCCGAACCCATCGATGCAACGTGCAACAAAGCAGCAAAACGGCGAACCCAAAGCTCCAGCACATCAACGTAGTTACATCCTCACCAGAATGTGTAGTCTCATTCCAATAAACAAACCATGCTATCGGTCTGTACTATTCTTACGCTTGCAAAGCCAGCCCCAAGAGCTCGCCAGAACACTGGGAGATGCGGCAACTGGACTGCCTTTCTACATCAGATACTTAATACAGATCTGGAAAGCGTCATTGGGATGAGCGTATGGTAAGCACCGGGCTCGGTCAACGTGGTTGTTAGCTGCGTCCAGCAGTCAAGGATAACAGTAGGCATGTTGACGGAAGAATGTGATATCACACATAATATGGTATATAAGTATAAGTTAATTGGATAAGATGAACACAGGCGTTCGTGAGAATTCAGCAGCAAATGTGCATCCGTACCCAATGAATGTGGGCACTTTAGTGTCGCCCTCTAAGCCTCTGTGTTGCAGCTTAACATAAAAATATATCCACGCCATAGGTGACCTAGCGCCCCCACGCGGATGGCAGTCGGACCACATCGTCCCGTGTACCAAAGTAATGTAACACACTCGCATAGCTACCTCTTGCATCCTACGAATTCTCTGTAAGCTATGCTTGTTGGTATGGATTGTTGAGCTTCGTGGCCACTACAATAGAACTTGCGCTCCGACCGCAGCAAAATTGCTCCGGTCGATACAGGCACTGTGTTGTGTGACCTCTTGCCAAGAAACGTGTCTTACATTTCATATCGTTATATTTGTTGATGGAACGGCGTTGTCCCGTTGTCCTGCAATGACAATTGCGGTTAAAGTTCGGTCACTGTGTCAAGTTGTCCTCCATACTGGAGTGAAGCATTTCTTATGCATCATATCGATACTCCTGAAAGGTTTGTCACTGGACAGGTGTCACCTAGCTGTCTGGTGACTAACACAGAAGGTTTGCTCCGGCCGATGCAACATTGCTCCGGTCGATACAGACACCGGGACTTGCGAATTAATGCCCTCACGGGTTGTGCTAAGCCTTTTTAACGCATCATATCAATATTCTTGAAAGATTTGTTATGAAAAGTTTAGCGGTGCCGGATACTCGAGTGAACCATTTACACTCCGCAAGGGCCCGACCCTGTTGTGCACGGTACCAGCACAGGCCATGTCATGTCGCACGTCAGCCTTGCTCTCACACACAAAGCACCTTGTCTGTAATGATGCAATAGCACGTGCGGTGCCACCATGTGCGGACTTGCCATCATGGTGGCGCCCCTCCCTCCCCGGGCACATAACGAACAAACAACCCATCCCGCTCCCATCACCCTCTGCACACTCTACGACAGTCGTTCCATACATACACAGCACTCTCTCAGCTGCAGCTCATGCATTGCACCATTTCCACGCCACTGGCGCCGCCTTCCTTTCACGACGGGCACTACAACGCATCACCTCGCCCAGTCTTCTGCAATATCAGCGCGGGCCAGGCTTTGTCATGCACGGCATCAGCACATTGGGCCCCCCCACCTCCCCCAGGCTAAAAATGAACAACCCATCCAGATCCCATCACCGACCGCGCACTCCAAGATTGATGCTCAGTACACAGCAGATATGTCGTACATTACACTGCACACAATGTGAAAATCTGCACGTGCCCTACACGCGGGGGTTATGGGGCCAGGAAACGGGTGACATGCCAGTGCCGAGCTAGCACCACGAGCATGGGGGTGCCTGATGGCTTGGGTGGGGCACGGGCCAGCATGGCCATGGCACAATGGAGTTGGTGAACCACCAGGGCCCATCGGGCGAGGCGTACGGCTGCCTCCGCACCACTGGCAGCGCAGGCATCGGTCAATCTGACCTGCAAGGCTAGGGCTGTGGTGCCATGCTGCCTTGACCACCTCGTTCACCTCACCGTCAGGACCACTATGGTGAACCAGCGCCTGGGCCTGCCCGAACCACATCTGGCCGTCCCCCCGCCCCCCGCATCTGGGGGAATCAAGAACCACACACCCGGCTGGAGCTTGAGGTCCCCGACCAAAGCTCCTTCAGCAGCTGGCATCGACGTTGTACCTTTCCCGTCGTACAAGCGGCCCAAGTCCAGGTGCTCGGCGTTAGTGAGTTTGTGCCGGTCATTTTCCACATTGCCCAGGCGGATGCAGGGCAGTCTCTCGCGAAGGTACTCTTGGTCCACATTCCAGGGTCGGTGTCATCGTCGTAGTCGTCCTCACACTTGCCAATGGCCCTGTAGGCGGGCGACCGGCGCAGTGCAAGTGTCACCTCCTTGTCCAGCACCGAGAAGAACATGCTGGATTCACCACGGTGTCCTTAATGACGCCCCCGATCACATGCATGCCGTTGTACTGGATCCCGACCGCAGGGTTGAAGTACATAAGCCGGTACAATGGGCAAGGGAGCTCGTCCTGCCCTAAGGTGAGCTCCTGCAGGGATGTAGGCCCCGATGCCTGTGCACCCAGCACTTGAAACACCCCGTCTGTGAAGCGAGCAATGGCCATCCGAGGTGCACATGGTGGTGATGCCGTGCAGATGTGCATGGCTTGCCATGCGGATGTGCATGGCCTGGCTAGGGTTGTGGTAATGAGAGACCGCCGAGTTGCATGGGGAGGGCGGGCTTGCTCCGGCCGATGCAATATTGCTCCAGCCGATACAGATACCAGGACTTGCGAGTTATTGCCCTCTCGGGTTGTGCTAAGACTCTCTTACACATCGTATCGATATTCCTGACAATTCTGTTGATGGAACGGCGTCGCCTGGCTGTGCCTAGCTGTCTGGTGACAATGTCAGAGGGTTTGCTCCGGCCGATGCAATATTGCTCCTGCCAATACTGACACCCGGCCTTGCAAGATATTGCCCTCCCGGGTTGTGCTCAGCCTTTCTTACGCATTGTATGAATATTCTTGACGGATGCAGAACGGACACAGAATTGCCGTGCCGTATATGTATATCACCATTTACACTCAGCCCTGGCCGGGCCCTGTCATGCACGGTTACCTGGTTAACCCTAGCCGTCAACACATACACACAGCACCTTGTTCGTAATGAACCAATATCACATGCAATGCAGCCACGTATACCACTTCCTCCCCGCCCAGTCAAGGGCGACTAAGAGACTGCGGCCATACATGTCCAACACACCTGTCCCTTACAGCAGAATCGCTAGGGTTTCCAGAACATGCCAACTGCCAACATTCTAATTAGACAGATCACCACCCACTGTTGCCTGGTACACACGCCACAGGCGCCCAGACAAAAAGCCAGGGTTTCGCAGTCCCTTTCGCTTCAGTGACAACTGGCTCGCCAAACTTCCCTTGCTGCCTCCCGCCGCCCCAATCTGCCGTAAAAGAACCTGGAGGGGAGGCATAGCGCAGCAAGAGCTGAAAATGGTGCCCTGCTCGCCAGCGCCAGCGCCAACGACGCAGCCGTTGGTCGCTGAACCCATGACACCGCCCGGTGCGCCGCCCGAGCCGCCGCCCTGCCCACCCTACAGCGGACGAAGGGCGCCGCTCTCCGTTCACGAACAGCGCGGATGTATGTGTGCAAGGGCGCGGCGAGTGCTCACGCCCGCGTGTGTGGACAGTGTGGACAGCCTGGGGCCCCTCCCCCTTCTCAAAGCGCACGAGTGAATGGTGCCCGCAGGGACAGGTCATTGCTGCTATTACATGTGCCACACATTGGTTCATCGACCTGGTTCATCGATTCTTGTCCCCGTGTGTGGACAGCGTGGACATGCGCATGGAGCCAGGCCTGCACAGCTTGCCCCATCCTCCCCCCGCCGTCCCCGTGGCACCCATACCAGCGACACCTCACCTGGGGTGCTAGCTGCCGCAGGCCCTGCTCGCCCAGCGCCAGCGCCAACGACGCAGCCGTTGGTCGCTGAACCCATGACACCGCCCGGTGCGCCGCCGGAGCCGCCGCCCTGCCCACCCTACAGCGGATGAAGGGCGCCGCTCTCCGTTCACGAACAGCGCGGATGTATGTGTGCAAGGGCGCGGTGAGTGCTCACGCCCGCGTGCGTGGACAGTGTGGACAGCCTCGGGCCCCCTCCCCCCTTCTCATAGCGCACGAGTGAATGGTGCCCACAGGGACAGGTCATTGCTGCTATTACATGTGCCACGCATTGGTTCATCGACCTGGTTCATCGATTCTTGTCCCCGTGCGTGGACAG
Organism: Eudorina sp. 2006-703-Eu-15; assembly: GCA_003117195.1. NCBI lineage: Eukaryota > Viridiplantae > Chlorophyta > Chlorophyceae > Chlamydomonadales > Volvocaceae > Eudorina > Eudorina sp. 2006-703-Eu-15. The sequence continues at coordinate 541,829 of BDSI01000086.1, forward strand.
CGTGGACATGCGCATGGAGCCAGGCCTGCACAGCTTGCCCCATCCTCCCCCCGCCGTCCCCGTGGCACCCATACCAGCGACACCTCACCTGGGGTGCTGCTCGCCCAGCGCCAGCGCCAACGATGCAGCCGTTGGTCACTGCACCCATGACGCCGCCCGGTGCGCCGCCTGAGCCGCCGCCCTGCCCACCCTACAGCGGACGAAGGGCGCCGCTCTACGTTCACGAACAGCGCGGAAGTATGTGTGCAAGGGCGCGGCGAGTGCTCACGCCCGCATGCGTGGACAGTGTGGACAGCCTCGGGCCCCCTCCCCCCTTCTCATAGCGCACGAGTGAATGGTGCCTGCAGGGACAGGTCATTGCTGCTATTACATGTGCCACGCATTGGTTCATCGATCCTTGTCCCCGTGCGTGGACAGCGTGGACATGCGCATGGAGCCAGGCCTGCACAGCTTGCCCCATCCTTCCCCCGCCGTCCCCGTGGCACCCATACCAGCGACACCTTACCTGGGGTGCTAGCTGCCGCAGGCCCTGCTCGCCCAGCGCCAGCGCCAGATACTGCACTTGGCTGAGCCTCTGTACCCCTCGAGCGCCACAGCAGGAAGTGTGTCCTCCTTCTTCTCATCTAACTTGGACAGCTTTCACGGTGCCTTCCTTGAGATCAGGATGCGACGCTATTCTGTGAATTTCAAGGCAATTATCTCGGTCGCACAGGTGCTTGTCACAGCCATAATTGGTTATAACCTTAGGTCTGTAATCTGATCCGCGACAGTCGGGGTTAGCGCAGCGGCCCCTCGCTGCCATTAACACGGGAAATTGTCGGTTGTAGTGGCATTCACTGTGAGCAATACTACTGCTGGATAGCTAGACTATAACTTAGTAAAGTTTTCCGACTAAGACATTCACCAGGGACACTTGGTTGTTGCGACCCATTGTACGGTCAACATTCCTGTAATAGTTTGTTGCCCTACAAACTGGCAACCAATATGTGTCATTAACAATTAAATAAACATAGGTTTGAACTACTATGATTTAACGGGGTCGGTTACCGAGTGCCGAGTTGGGTCGGTTGGGACCTTGTCCGACTACAGGGTGAGCAATGCCTTGATAAATTGCTCCATGGGGATTGGCAAACGATAACATTCACAAACATGATAGTAAAGGCATTTGCGAAAAGTTGGGTTCAGTTACCGGGACCGGTTACCGACTTACCGAGGAGGCCGGTTCGGGCACTGCCATTTGGGGGTCCGACCGAGGTGCCCCACCGCCCAGTAACCGACCCAGGGGGGTCGGTAGGCCGACCCGGAAGGTCGTAACCGGGGGTAACGGGGTGTTTATGCCATAGGGTATGGCCGCCGCCACAGCCTTCCCGCTGCTTGCAAATTTATTCCCCCGACACCTTTACATGATGGCGGCCCGCCTGCCCGTCAATTCGCAAGCAGTACGGTCTCTCTGTGCCCCCCCGCCAGGCTGTGGAATCGTGGCGGGGGTGGTGACGGCCCAGCAACAGCAGGCGACGAAGCACACCCCCATATGGCCGCCGCACAGCCTTCCGCTGCTTGCGAATTAATTCCCCGACACCTTTACATGATGGCGGCCCGCCTGCGTCAATTTGCAAGCAGTACGGTCTCTCTGTGCCCCCCCCGCCAGGCTGTGGAATCGTGGCGGGGTGGTGACGGCCAGCAACAGCAGGCGACGAAGTGCACCCCCATATGGCCGCCGCACAGCCTTCCCGCTGCTTGCGAATTAATTCCCCCGACACCTTTACATGATGGCGGCCCCGCCTGCGTCAATTCGCAAGCAGTACGGTCTCTCTGTGCCCCCCCCGCCAGGCCTGTGGAATCGTGGCGGGGGTGGTGACGGCCCAGCAACAGCAGGCGACGAAGTGCCACCCCCATATGGCCGCCGCACAGCCTTCCCGCTGCTTGCGAATTAATTCCCCGACACCTTTACATGATGGCGGCCCCGCCTGCGTCAATTCGCAAGCAGTACGGTCTCTCTGTGCCCCCCCCGCCAGGCTGTGGAATCGTGGCGGGGGTGGTGACGGCCCAGCAACAGCAGGCGACGAAGCGCACCCCCATATGGCCGCCGCACAGCCTTCCGCTGCTTGCAAATTAATTCCCCCGACACCTTTACATGATGGCGGCCCCGCCTGCGTCAATTCGCAAGCAGTACGGTCTCTCTGTGCCCCCCCGCCAGGCTGTGGAATCGTGGCGGGGGTGGTGACGGCCCAGCAACAGCAGGCGACGAAGCGCACCCCCATATGGCCGCGCACAGCCTTCCCGCTGCTTGCGAATTAATTCCCCGACACCTTTACATGATGGCGGCCCCGCCTGCGTCAATTCGCAAGCAGTACGGTCTCTCTGTGCCCCCCCGCCAGGCTGTGGAATCGTGGCGGGGTGGTGACGGCCCAGCAACAGCAGGCGACGAAGCACACCCCCATATGGCCGCCGCACAGCCTTCCCGCTGCTTGCGAATTAATTCCCCCGACACCTTGACATGATGGCGCCCCGCCTGCGTCAATTCGCAAGCAGTACGGTCTCTCTGTGCCCCCCCGCCAGGCTGTGGAATCGTGGCGGGTGGGGTGACGCCCAGCAACAGCAGGCGACGAAGTGCACCCCCATATGCCGCCGCACAGCCTTCCGCTGCTTGCGAATTAATTCCCCGACACCTTTACATGATGGCGGCCCCGCCTGCGTCAATTCGCAAGCAGTACGGTCTCTCTGTGCCCCCCGCCAGGCTGTGGAATCGTGGCGGGGGTGGTGACGGCCCAGCAACAGCAGGCGACGAAGCACCCCCATATGGCCGCCGCACAGCCTTCCGCTGCTTGCGAATTAATTCCCCGACACCTTTACATGATGGCGGCCCCGCCTGCGTCAATTCGCAAGCAGTACGGTCTCTCTGTGCCCCCCCGCCAGGCTGTGGAATCGTGGCGGGGTGGGTGACGGCCCAGCAACAGCAGGCGACGAAGTGCACCCCCATATGGCCGCCGCACAGCCTTCCCGCTGCTTGCGAATTAATTCCCCGACACCTTTACATGATGGCGGCCCCGCCTGCGTCAATTCGCAAGCAGTACGGTCTCTCTGTGCCCCCCGCCAGGCTGTGGAATCGTGGCGGGGTGGTGACGGCCCAGCAACAGCAGGCGACGAAGTGCACCCCCATATGGCCGCCGCACAGCCTTCCGCTGCTTGCGAATTAATTCCCCCGACACCTTTACATGATGGCGGCCCCGCCTGCGTCAATTCGCAGCAGTACGGTCTCTCTGTGCCCCCCCGCCAGGCTGTGGAATCGTGGCGGGGGTGGTGACGGCCCCAGCAACAGCAGGCGACGAAGTGCACCCCCATATGGCCGCCGCACAGCCTTCCCCGCTGCTTGCGAATTAATTCCCCCGACACCTTTACATGATGGCGGCCCGCCTGCGTCAATTCGCAAGTCAATCGCAAGCAGTACGGTCTCTCTGTGCCCCCCCGCCAGGCTGTGAATCGTGGCGGGGGGTGACGCCCAGCAACAGCAGCGACGAACGCACCCCCATATGGCCACCGCACAGCCTTCCCGCTGCTGCTTGCGAATTAATTCCCCCGACACCTTGACATGATGCGCCCCCCTGCGTCAATTCGCAAGCAGTACGGTCTCTCTTGCCCCCCCCGCCAG